>JAMPIV010014667.1:0-65776 GCA_024509875.1 Oreohelix idahoensis | reverse complement strand
GCGTTGAAGCCAGCATATATTTTGCTAAATAAAAGCCTGGAAGATAAGCAGATGGGAATTTGTGCCAGTTTGTGCCAGAATTCATTGCTAATCAACGTATCTGTGTTTATTCGTATGAATTGTGGTAAGCTTGAACCATTCAATATCTTTTAATGAAAATTGAATGTGAATTGTTGATTTATGCCTGTATATATATGTGTAGTTCAGTGGCCAACGTGAGGTAGCTGTGTTGTGATCAGTGTAACAAGAGAGTTTAAGTTAGTTATGAAGTAGAAGGTACATCCTTCTTGATTTCAGGGACAGTGGTCTTGATGGTACTGAGCAGCACCTGGTCAGAGCTTTGCTGATTCCAGTGTCGGACAGCATACTCCTTGGTCCTTTTAGCTATCAGTGAGGTGTCTCCAGAGCCCAGAGGAGAATTCGAGCAGAGGAGTCCTTTCCTGCCGCCATCACGCCAGATAAGCTAACTTGGCCAGCTGAGCTCAACATTATGTCCCCTCATCTTGAACTGACTTTGTAAAATTAACATTAAGAGGGGAATTTACTTGTCTTAAAATCAGGAACTGTGAACATCTCAAATACTAGTCCCTAAAGACAAACTATTGAAGTCATGATGACAAATACCAACAGAGCTTGAACAAAACAAAACCAGTATTACCTCATTTTACTACTACACAACTGACACACATAGAACATTGTAATAATATATGTCACTACAATATTCATATTAAATACATTCTGTACATAACTTGTAATTTAAATTGATTGTGATTCCTGGTTCCCTTGTAGTTGAATCAGGACACATATTCATTCATGCCAGTAATGAATACATATTGTTATTTGAAAGTTTATCAGTGACTCTTTTAAGATATCTTTGTAGAGTGTTATATGTATGTGAGTGTCACAGTGTTGTCAAGAGTAGTGGATTAAATTAAATTGTTTATCTGTCTGTTGTTGTGACTTACACTTCATCATACACATACTCTAGACACATAACGTAGCATCACACTATTCCAGAATAATTCTGACTGAGATATATAGATATGTGGTAGCAAGTAAGGTTATCTATAATACACTACTCTTAATAGATATAGATACCTTCACAGCTGATCTCAGTCAGTACACTAAGTTCCCTATAAGTATTTATAACATCCCACTTCACCACATATATTGGGGTCTCGCTCTTGGGATTTTGAATCTTTAACTATTAAAAATATTGGGGGTAATTCACTTCAGGGAATATAAGAATTAAAAGGTATCCTTGGGTGGAATTAAATAAGGTTGAGCTCACGGTGCCTGTGTTGTCCATTAGATATATAGTTAGAAATTGAATTGTTGGGTAGACATTATAAAAAAATTTACCTGATAGACAATGGCGGACCTGGCCAAATTTCGATCTGCTGCGGTTCAGACTGCAAAAGAGTTAGGATTAGATGGGCAAGTTATGGTTGCCTATGTCACAACGGAATGTGACAAATTTATTGAACGCGAAGAAAGAAGATTAGAAAAAGAAGCCGAAAGAAGGTTAGATGCTGAAAGGGAAATTAAGAAGTTACAATTTGAAGCTGAGGCTGAGACTAAGAGGTTGCAGATTGAGGCTGACAAAGAGGCTAAGAAATTGGAAGCAGAAAGAGAAGACAAAAGATTAGCTGCAGAAAGGGAAGAGAGGAAATTAGCTGCAGACAGGGAAGCAGAAGATAAAAGATTACAAAGGGAACATGAGTTACGACTAAGGGAGTTTGAGTTTCAAGGCCATGCTCCTGAAAATGGTGCCAGTCCCTTTGCCTCTGATGCTACGGTTACTCAGGGAGCCTCGACCTCAGCTATGAACTTTCATTTAGATCATTTTGTTGAGAAAGACGATGATATTGAGAGCTATATAAATAGGTACGAACTATTAGCTACCACGTATGGGTTAGAGAGAGAAAGGTGGAGCTTAAAGTTATCTCAGGGACTTCGTGGGGCAGCTTATGAAGTTTTTGCAAAAATGAGCAGAGGTGATCAGGAAAATTATGACATGCTAAAGCAGGCTCTTTTGTTAAGGTATGAAAAGAATGCAGAGTTTTACAGGAAAAAATTTAGGAATGCTAAACTACTGTCAGGTGAAACCTATCACACAGTTCTCTGCACGAATAGAGACATACTTGGAGAAATGGACTTCTCTGGGGAAAACCCAAGATCTTAAGGAAATGGTCCTTATAGAGCAACTAAGAGAGTCCATGGCTCCAGACCTGAGAAAGTTTCTCATGGAACAAGGTGCAGAGAGGCTGGGTGAGTTGCTAAATGTTGCTGAAAGGTATCAAGCAGCTCAAGCAGGGGTAACAGGTAATAAAAAGAAACAGGTGGATAACTTTAGGGCACCACAGAACTTTAATAAATTTGATCCTAAGGATCAAAATAAAGGTAAGCACCAATTTGATAGGCCACGGTATGAAAATAAAAATAAATTCCACAATTCGATGAAAGGAAATATGATGAAAGAAAATCTTTCAACCAAGGAAAAAGGTGGTGTAAGAATTGTCAGATGGACAATCATGACACTGACCGTTGCAGAAGGAAACCTGTGTATATGGCAACCCTTCAGGTCAGGTCGACCTCAAGACAGGAGGAGGATATTATGTTAGATACCACTCCAGAAGAGATGAGGAAGGCACAGGCTGGGGATAAAACACTCAAGCCTTGTTTCAGAAAATTGTCAACTTGTCATACAACTCCAGGCAAGGGAGATTTTTACATGAAAAACAAGTTGATGTATAGGAAGGCCGGAACTAGATCCCATGGTCACGGACAGCTGGTTCTTCCAAAAAGATATAGGACAGAATTAATAAGGAGCCTACATGTGAAACAAGATGGGGACCATGAGAAGATAGGTACCATCATTCAAAAGGTGGCTCACAATTATTATTGGCCCAAAGCAAGATGGGACATTGAGAATTTTGTAGAAAGGTGTAGCATAGCACATGAGGGAACACCCACAAGTGGAACATGGATCAGGACCTGGACACGCCACGGGGCAAAATTAGGCCTGATAATAAAAAGAGAAATAGATTTGATAAAGTGGACCAAATGGAATGGGAAGCCCCTTTTCACGGACAAGCTTCACTTAACTGTTTTACAATGGCCACTATGCGGAGAGTGCAAACAGATGTCTTACCCCAGGATAAGCCGAAAATCCCTCAATCGGACTTAAACAAACTGGAGGAAGAGGATGTAGAGAGGAAATCTCTCATCAAGAATTTTAAGTGGGGAGAAAGCCCCAAAAGAAAAATTGGTAGCGGTCGTTTTGTGAATGATAATTCTGGGAGGAAAAATCATCACTATAAAGCTTCGAGTGGAAGAGACCATACCGGTGCATGGACAAATAGGTCCACACAATTAAAGGTCCATATGTAGCTTTGTTAAGAACGTGGACTGATGAAAAGGCAGAGGAAACCATTACATCTTCATACCAATATGTGAATGAGCTGACCACTCGGTTAAAAACTGGCTGGAAACTTGCCAATGAAAATTTGAAACAAGCCAGGAAGAAACATGCTGCCTATTATAACAGGAAGGCGAAAGACCGAAATTTGGCTGTGGGAGAGAAAGTACTGCTTCTTTTGCCCGGGAGTCAGAATAAGTTACAAATTGGATGGCAGGGTCCATATACAGTTCTAGAGAAGGTGTCTAGAACAAATTATAAGATAGATAAGAAGGGGAAAGAAAAAATCTATCATGTGAATCTCCTGAAGAAATATTTGGAAAGAGAACATCAGGAAGAGGCACACTTGTTGACCTTGTCCATCGCCATGGAGATGAAAAAGGAACCACTTTCATCATTTGAATATCCATTACACCCCTGTGAGACAGCAGCACAGGTGAAAATCAGTACACATTTAACGAAAACTCAGAAAGAGAGAGTGCAACAGGTTCTAAATAATCATGCAGAGGTGTTAACAGACCGACCAGGGCATACAAACCTATTGGAATATGATATGAAACTAATAGACTCCACACCTGTCTGTATGAAACCATATTCGATTCCGTTTGCTAAGGAAAAAGCTTTGAAGGAAGAGATAGACTATCTGTTGAAGGAAGGAATTATTTCGCACAGTGAGTCTTCGTATAGTTCCGGGGTGGTACTCTTAAGGAAGCCCTCTGGAGAACATAGACTCTGTATAGATTACAGGAGACTGAATGCTATTACAGAAGGACAGGTGGATCCATGCCGGATACAAATCAGCTGTTTGCCAGACTAAATAAAGCTAAATATTTCTCAAAAGTGGATCTGAGTAAAGGATACTATCAGATTCCAGTAAAGCCTGAGGTTAGACCATACCTAGCTTTTAGTACCTCAGAAGGACACTATGAGTTTAATAGATTGCCATTTGGATTGAAGATTGCGCCTAGTGTCTTCTCTAGAATGATGAGAAAATTATTGGATCCTCTGAATAATCCCTGTATAACAAATTTTATGGATGATATCCTTATAGCAACAGAAACATTTGAGGAACACATTGACTCTCTGAACATGCTGTTTACTCGACTTAGGGAGGCAAATTTAACAGCCCGACCAACCAAATGTTGCGTTGGATGTAAAGAATTGGAATTTTTGGGACACACAGTTTATCAGGGAAACATGACCCCTGACCCAAAGAATTTAGAGAAACTACAGAAAGCCCCGAGACCACAAACCAAGAAGGACGTGAGATCCTTTGTCTCATTATGTGGTTTCTACCAGAAGTATATCAAAAACTTTAATTCCATGTGTGCACCGTTAACTGAATTGACACGTAAAGGACATCCAGATCGCATTACATGGACACCACAATGTGAAATGACTTACCAAGAATTGAAGGAAAAGCTCACAAGTAAACCCATTTTGAAATTACCTGACTTAAGTCAAGAATTCATAGTACGGACGGATGCAAGTAATATTGGGTTAGGTGCAACTCTACTACAGAAATCAGATGCATTGGATGGGGAATTAAGCCCAGTGGCATATGCTAGCAGAAAGTTGAATAAAGCTGAAATCAACTACTCAACTAGCGAAAAAGAATGTCTTGCAGTAATATGGGCAATAAAGAAATTCAATATTTATCTATATGGGAAGGCATTTAAGTTGCAAACAGATCACAAACCTTTATCGTTTTTAGCACAGGCTAAGCATGAGAACTCTAGGTTACACCGATGGTCTTTGCTTCTGGCTCCATATAATTTTAGCATTGAGTATATATCTGGAAAAACCAATTTGGGAGCTGATTTTTTAAGCCGCCATCCGTGTGATGAGAATCACCGTAAACCCCAGAAATAATAATAAATTTCTCTATGTGTATATAGAATAAAGGACTGACATATAATGTCTGTTTTAAGAGGGGAGGTGTCTGGAAATATTCTAATCCACATATATAAATTATTAGGTAAATATGAAGCCTAACAAATAAAATTAATAAAGAGAAGAGCAATGGTAAAATAACAGTGCTGTCACAAAGAATGTACTCGAAATCCCCCTTGTTTTCTGCTTCGTCTGCAAATTGTAACGCTTTCACGTTGATATAAAAGCTTACTGTATTATTACCCGCCTTCTTCAATGAAACGTGTGCTGCATTTCTAAGAAAAAAACATTGAGACGTACTGCGTAATGACCTAAATTAATCCTAACATTAATTATACTGCGTTACCAAAACGAACGAACAGATGGACAAAAGGATAAAGAGAGAGGGGAGGGCTGGAAATCAGGAACGCATGCATCACGCGTGTAAGTCTACATGCACTAATTTTTTTTAAGACGGACAGTGATAAAATACACTACCCTTTCCCAGAGTTAGGTTTATAAATCATAAAAAAAACTCTTATTAGAAAAGATAACATTAGATGGGTTTACGGTTGAGAACATAACAGTACCCAGACAGCACATCTTCGAAACAGGAGGTAGAAGAAATTGCATATTTTGAATGCAGCCACGTAGCTCCTTTAAATTTGTATTTTTGGGTTCCTTAGGGCTTGCTGACAAATAATATGTAAAACGTTACGCAAATAGTCCAGGAATTAATAAATTATACCCAAAATAAAATATTGGGGGTGCCTGACAGCATAAAATCATTTCTGCTCATAAGATTTTTTTTTTAACGTGTTTGAAAAAAATTTACGTTACAGAAATAGCCTACCATGTAAACTCCAAATTGATTGGAGCGCAACAAATGAAAGCCTAACCACGATTGGTCGGGCTATAAATACTATCTTGGTTGTTAGGGGAAACGGGGAAAGGTAACATTTTTTCAAACACTTGTCGAAACGGGGCTCATTGGTCAGGCTCGCTGATATACACACTTGGGAGCGTTAGTTCGAAACCACTTGTTTAAAATAGCTTGATAAAGCATCAGTGCGTTGAAGCCAGCATATATTTGGCTAAATAAAAGCCTGGAAGATAAGCAGATGGGAATTTGTGCCAGTTTGTGCCAGAATTCATTGCTAATCAACGTATCTGTGTTTATTCGTATGAATTGTGGTAAGCTTGAACCATTCAATATCTTTTAATGAAAATTGAATGTGAATTGTTGATTTATGCCTGTATATATATGTGTAGTTCAGTGGCCAACGTGAGGTAAAGCCTGTAATGGTCCAGCCTGAACAGAGGGTGTCGGAGAGAAGTAAAACGGCATGGAATGGCCAAACAGTACACTGACACCTGGATGATTGACTAGAAAGAAATAATGCTGGAAGTGCAGAGGCGTGGTAACCATTAAGAAGGGTAATACTGGAATAAAGTATTTCAAATGAAGCTGACAGTTGGCCTAATGCTCTGAACTCAATGTTTGTGCTGTGTTGTGATCAATGTAACAAGAGAGTTTAAGTTAGTTATGAAGTAGAAGGTACATCCTTCTTGATTTCAGGGACAGTGGTCTTGATGGTACTGAGCAGCACCTGGTCAGAGCTTTGCTGAATCCAGTGTCGGACAGCATACTCCTTGGTCCTTTTAGCTATCAGTGAGGTGTCTCCAGAGCCCAGAGGAGAATTCGAGCAGAGGAGTCCTTTCCTGCCGCCATCACGCCAGATAAGCTAACTTGGCCAGCTGAGCTCAACATTATGTCCCCTCATCTTGAACTGACTTTGTAAAATTAACATTAAGAGGGGAATTTACTTGTCTTAAAATCAGGAACTGTGAACATCTCCAATACTAGTCCCTAAAGATAAACTATTGAAGTCATGATGACAAATACCAACAGAGCTTGAACAAAACAAAACCAGTATTACCTCATTTTACTACTACACAACTGACACACATAGAACATTTGTAATAATATATGTCACTACAATATTCATATTAAATACATTCTGTACATAACTTGTAATTTAAATTGATTGTGATTCCTGGTTCCCTTGTAGTTGAATCAGGACACATATTCATTCATGCCAGTAATGAATACATATTGTTATTTGAAAATTTATCAGTGACTCTTTTAAGATATCTTTGTAGAGTGTTATATGTATGTGAGTGTCACAGTGTTGTCAAGAGTAGTGGATTAAATTAAATTGTTTATCTGTCTGTTGTTGTGACTTACACTTCATCATACACATACCCTAGACACATAAACGTAGCATCACACTATTCCAGAATAATTCTGACTGAGATATATAGATATGTGGTAGCAAAGTAAGGTTATCTATAATACACTACTCTTAATAGATATAGATACCTTCACAGCTGATCTCAGTCAGTACACTAAGTTCCCTATAAGTATTTATAACATCCCACTTCACCACATAGTTACAAATAATGAATGAATTAAATAACGGTGTGATAAATGATACAGAGAAATGACAAACAATTGAAGCCATGTAGGTCAAGCTTGAAAAAAAAGTACACGAAATAAACGAGTAAAATATATAACAACAGAAAAATGCTATCAACCCAAGTAATTCATCAATCGACGAAAATGAAAATGAAATGAGAAAGCAAAATAATATATTCCGATGAAGAAATGCATTTCTAATGTCTGCTTTCGAATATCAATGAAAAAGAAAGTGATGTATAAAGTGAAATAGCAGCGTAGCAGTAATAAATTACGTAAATGGGATAAGAAATAAACCTCAAGCACACACAAACAAAGAAAAATCATCATACAGAAGCTTCCGAAATAACGAGTAGCCTCTAAATAGCAATATTCAAGCAAAATTGATGTTGCATATTCAAACTATGAATAAATAAACAACGCCTTTCGAAACTGAGATTACCGCCCACAGTAAAAACGAGTTCTGTCATTCCTTTGGCAAGTGTTCAACGCTGTTACCTGAATATCGCAACTACCTGAATGATCGGGATTATTAAAATGAATACACACAGGTTTAGGTTCCTCGTTTTTGATCAATTTCATTTAAATGCTCACAAAAATTTGCAAGTTTCACTAACATATTCTATGCCACAACTTTTGCAGATAACAGCATAAAGATTCCTAGATTCGAATTAAGTTACTCTTTAATAACGAAGTTTTGTTTTAATTTACAGAGGTATTTGTAAACTCTGATTTATAGAGAATGGAGCCTTCTGTCGTGAATTATGATTCACAACACATCATTCATATTCAAACGGTACGCCATACTTTATAACAGTGTATCCTAGACGGACCAATGAAACGGCGTATCTATTCGTGTGTTTACAATAAGTATTAGGTATTCAACATGGCAAGTCCAAATCTGTGTAACCCAGTTGGGTATGGAATTAAACTATAGTATTATGAGCAAAGTACCACCTGGAAGAGGTTAGTTATTTAATAACAGGAAAGTTCCTTTATAAGTAGGTGTAAAGACTTCCACGAAAAGTATTATACGAAAGGAGAAATTGCAAATAGAATGCATCGAGACATTGGGCTAAACGAAAAGTTTGCTGTTTAGGCTACGCCTAGGAAAAGATGGAAGTATGTAAGAAAAAGACAAGTATCTAGAAAGATAAAGACTAATCCAGGGCGTATTTTAAGCCTAAGATGAAGGAAATCGCTCCAGGAATAAGGAAGATATTTGAATTCCGGGTTTTCAATATTTGCACATCTACACAAATGTATGCCGAACTTGGAGTATGCAAAACACTTCAACAGAACTGCTTTCTGTGTCGTTCGGCCCTGACCTATATAAGGACTTGCCCTCTTGCAAAAGCTAGCCATACTATTTTGAAAATACAGCGAGAGCGTCAGATCTGTCAGTGAAGACTTCCTTTGCCTTCTGCATTTGAGTGCAGACTGCGTGACAATTAACAGCCAGCTCGACTCTATGTACTTGAGGGTAAGAAAGAATATATATATATATATATATATATATATATATATATATATATATATATATATATATATATATATATATATATATATATATATATATATATATGTGTGTGTGTGTGTGTGTGTAGTTATAATTAATTAATTAAATGGTGCGTTAGGAAGTGTGTAAAAATGTATTATAAAACTACTGTGTAATTTCTGGAGGCAAAACCAAGCATGTGTATAATCAAATAATTTGAGAATGGCAGCGCAAAGTGTGTTCATAGTTTTAGAAAAGCATTTAAAGAATTAATTCTTGATGGGATGGGGCACACACCAGAAACAAGGGAAAGGATGAAAGGAATTTCATTACTGTATTGTTTAAGATATCACATAGTATTTTCAACAAAACCTAATAACTGTATGGAGGCGAATCATGAACAAATGGCTCTAACTAAGCATTTGGAGAAATACTTTATTCACAGTGAACTGGATTGTGTTATTACTGATGTGTTATGCCCTGTGCGTCTACTTGCACAATGTCTGATACTGTCTCTCATCTCTTACATCTGTGGTAGTGAGATAGAGCTAGACAATACAGTGGTTAATCAATTGTATTTCAGGTTATATCCTGTCATAAGAGTACACTCTGAAGAGCCAGCCACAACTGAAGGAACTAGTGGTGCGAGCGCCCCCTGAGTTTAGAGGAACAGCCACCCAGTACCTACTGCCTGGAGGAATCTCAGTTGATCTTTCCTTCCAGAACAGAAGTGTGTCAGGCTTCAATACAATAAAGACAAATAAGTGGCCAAACAAGGCTACTGTTCAGTGTAGAACTAGATAGATCACAGTAACTAAGAGATCTAAGACAGTAGTTAATGATGAAAATTCAGTGCATTTAGATAGGCTTATTCCTGGTCAGTAATTTACATAAATTCAGTAACTGAGGAACGTTTATTGATCCTAAAATAAAGACAGTCTACACACAGATTGAGTCCAGCCAGAAAAGAGCACCATCAGTACAAATGAAAAGACTGTAGATAGTCGTGAACATTTTACAAGTGATTTTATTCATTTAATGTTGTAATCAAATTTTGAGTTCAGTGAAAAATTTTCACAAAGAAAAGAAAAACCCGTATAACATAAATTGTAAATATTTACCAACAGACTTACTTGAATTATTTAAGTTAAGTTACAGTTCTTGTTGGTTAATAGTTTAGTGTAATGCCCCTAGCAGAGCTTAACATTATAAACAGAGGAGAATCTGGAGAGGAGCATTTAGGGACTTAGGATAATACACTATCATCATACCTAGGAACCTATACAGCTTGATCCTACCTTTGATGTCCATACACCCTTACTCTTTTCTGAGAAGGGGGTATTCCTTATAAGACCAGTCTCTTATCTGGAACTATCCTGGTATCATCTGATACAACTTTGTGTCCAGGATGTCTTATAGTTCAAACAATACTATATCCATCTCGTGACACCTTCTGAATTTGAGTCTGTTCTTTGAGGACGTTACTGACGCCTTCCTTATCAGAACAGTGAAGTATGTGTGCAGTATTTGTGTAGTATTTGTGTAATATTAGTGTTATATGTGTGTAGCATTTGTGCAGTATTTGTGTAGTATTTGTGTAATATTTGTATAGTATTTGTATAGCATTTGTGTAGTATTTGTGTAGTATTTGTGTAATATTTGTATAGTATTTGTGTAACATTTGTGTGGTATTTGTGTAGTATTTGTGGAAACGCAGGGTTTCCATTCTCGGTCATCTAGTTAACATTATTATTGTTTTCTTTGTTTCCACAGTTTCAACTTTGACTGGAATTTTCTTAGTAGGTTTAATACTACAATTGTTATGGAGAATCAGATCTTGTACTAATGAATATATTTCTCCTCCAATATAAAATGTACGGAATACAATTATTCTTAGTTCTTGTGCCCTCCCATTTGGTGATAAACATGTAAGCATGTTATTTGATCCGTTGGAAGTGCCCAGATGTATACATACTTAGAGAGAGACAGAGAGCGCGCTGGTCTTCCGGAGCAAAAGTGCTGGGTTAGATTCAATGTATCGACACTCTCAAGTGTACCCAGCTGTAAATGGGTAGCACCCACGCTCTTTAACGCGTTACAGACTTTGGTTGGTGGCAAAATTAATAATATTAAATTACCACTTCAAGGAATATTAACTTTAAGAAAATTAACAAGGGTTGTTTTTATGTTTAACGAAACAACTTTTAGCGACTATTTTCTACCTAAGTGCGCTTTTCCATAGGTCAAGAATTATTCTAAATAACAGTGCATCTGGTATAAGGCTTCTGCACATATTTCCCTTGGTAGGTGAGAGGTTTTTTAGAAACAAGAAACACTGAGTACTTTCTCATTCTAGCTTACATAGCAATACCAGATTCTCCAATAGATCTGGTCACGCATTGTGACCATATGCACAGGGCGTGGTGATTCTGACAAGACCTAAAGGAGTAAGGGACTCGAGCGTTTTACCTTGCGACTGGAGATGAAAGCGATCTCATATAAGTGAGATCGGTAAAGAAGCTGAGATGCGCTCGTTGTAATCCGATATCAAATTATTTTCAGGACGAGAAGCATTTGGTCACTTGAAAGGCAAGCCTCTCGCTTGTATCAGTTTTCCATTAACTTAAATGACACGTAGATTTTGTCGCTTCCAGCAAGAAAAAGAGGGAAAAGACATCTCAGAGCAACCGATATGAAACACTTGCAGAAGGGTGGCTACCAGCTCTCGAATTTGTGAGATCAAAGATATGAGAGAGGCGGTCCTCCAAGCGTAATAAAAAAAGACAAACTCTCATTCAAGGCATGAAAATGACTGCAAACCACTACATAATCTGAACGATTTTCCAAGTTCACCTCCCGTTGCACACTGTGACTCTCTACTTTCTATGTTTAGTTTAACTCTTCAACTTTGCCAGCAACAGGAAACAGAATCTGCATAAATTTGCTATATAAACTCTGATCACAGTAAAGATATACCTTGAAAATAGTACGTCAGTCCCAAGCCCGTCTGAAAAAGGAGCAGGCCTGCCTGCATGGAGGCCGTATGGAGGCAGCCCCTCCACCATGCAAATGCACAACAGGCCAATCAACAGTTTGCTTTAAATTATGATTACGAGCAATACAAAAAATAGAACTGGACTGATTCTAAAGGTGACGAGCTGGCACGGACTACGGACTTCTACTTATTGAACTTGGAACACAAGATGTATAAACGGGAAAGAAGAGGAGCTGGTGGAAGAGATGAGGAAAGGAAAACTAGAAATCCTGGCTGCAAGGGAAACAAAGAAAAATGGACAAGGAGTCACAGATCTCGATGGCGACACACTGCTCTACAGTGGTGTACCCACATCTGAAAGAGCTAAAGGAGGTGTGGGTTGCATTGTGGCGAAAAAAACCAAAAAGGTAATATAAAGGGATGGAATTTTGTCTCGGAACGCATTATGGATGTAACACTAAATGAAGGAGAAACCATAGCCAACCTTGTCGTAGTGCACGGGCCAAATGAGGATGAGAGAGCATAGGTCAAGGATGAATTCTTCGAGCTGCTTCAAAGGACAGTGGATGACTGCTTAGATGAAGTGATCATGCTCGGAGATTTTAATGTCAGAGCTGGAGATGACCATGCTAGATGGGGTTGAGTTATCGGAAGATAATGACAATGGAAAGCGACTCCTTAGATTCTGCAGTGAACAGAATCTGATCATTACAAACACAAAGTTCCCCCATACGCGCATACATGCATACACTAGATGTGAATCAACAAAGAATGAGAATGAGAAGTCAGTGATCGACTATGCCATAGTTAGGAGGAGCTCATTCAAATATGCCCGGGATGCTAGAGTCTTGCGGGGGCCAGAGAATGGAAGTGGTCACTACCTCTTACAATCAAAAGAACAACTGAAAGAGTTGCTCAGCCCAGGAACTGCTTAACATCACGCAAGAAACTATGTAATCGGACAGGAGAAATGAGCAGTAAGACCTAAACGCTGAGAGATCCAGGAGTTAAGACCAGATATCAGGGCTTATTGCTGCTGCTGTGAGTAAAGCAGAAGAACAGCCTGATGACTTGGAAACCATATGACTTAAATTCAAGGACATCATAAAGACAGCTGCTGCAGAAGCATGTGGTGAAGTCCAACTCGGGAACAAGAGAAAGAGGGCCCATTGGTGGACAGAGGAAGTTAAAGAGAAAATAAAAAGCCATGGAAACAATACTTAGCAGCTAAAAATACAGTAGGAAAAACAGAGAAATATAGAGAATATGTGATACTCAGAACAGAAGCAAAGAACAAGGTACTAGCAGCAACACAGAAGTCCTGGGAAGAATTTGGAGAAAAGCTAGAAATTGATGCTCAAGAAAACCAGAAATTGTTCTATAAGACCCTTAAGAACATGAGGAAGGAAAAACAGTGCCCTTCAAATTTATAAAGGACAAGCAAGGCCAATTGCTTACTGCCCCGAAGGAAGTAATGAAAAAATGGAAAGAATATTTCTCAGAACTCCTGGATGGTGAGCACGGTCAAGCAACAGAAATGATAACCACTAGCACAGAAGATGAAACCAATGATGGTGAAGATGACATAAAGATGGAAGAATTGAAGGCAGCACTGGAGAAAATCAAGATGGGCAAAGCAGCAGGGCATGATGGTATAATACCAGAAATGGTTAAGTACATGAGAGCATCAGGCGACCTATTACTCCTAAGGGTTCTACAGGCAGCGTGGTGCAACAAGACCATACCAAAGGATTGATAGATTACCATCATAACACCGATTTTCAAAACAAAGGTGACAATCGACAATGTGGACACCATAGAGGCATATCTGTTCTAAGTGTCCCTGGTAAAATCTACTCTAGAATCCTAGAGCAGAGAATCAGACGCCTAGCTGAGCTTCAATTGGATATGGTCCAGTGTGGACCAAACCGAAGAACTTAAGACCTACTCTTCACACACAGACAGCTGAGTGAAAAAGGCTCTTGAGTATAAGAGTGAGATCCATCTCTGTTTCATAGATCTGGAAAAGGCGTTTGACAGGGTTACCTGTAGCAAACTTTGGGAATGTTTGGCAAGGAAGAATATTCTAGCACCTCTGATTCATGCTATACAGAGCTTCTACAAGTCTTGGAGAAATTATGTGAGGACAGCAAACCATAAGTCAGAAGGGTTCAGGACCACCACTGGTGTAAGACAATGTGATATCCTGTTACCTTATCTTTTCATACTCCTCATGGACGATGTCATCAAGGCATGTAAGGAGCGAACAAGAAAGTATTCAGTGGGGTACTGGAAAATGAGACAGGTCTGTATTTCAGAGCTGGCATTTGCTGATGACGTTGCCCTAATTTCTAAATGAGAGGCGCATCTCCAATCCAACCTGCAAGTCTGGAAGGAAGAGCTGGAGAAGAGAGGGATAGTCGTAAGCAGCTCTAAAGCAAAACCTATGGTGATATCACGAAAGAAAGAAGGCATCAGATTGAGCTGGGAGAACAGGTCCTGGGGCAGGTCGACCACTTTTAATACCTTGGGGCTGTCATATACCGGAAGTGAGGCATCAAAGAAGAGTTGGCTACCCAAAGAGCAGCCAACATTATTCACTTTCATAGGTAAACATCAATGCACACATTGTGACCTTTATACTTTGTGAGATCAATGTATATTTGGCTTATTCTGTGTAAGTCCATCGCAGTCCGTGCATTGAGCCATTATAATTATTATCTAAATAACGTCGTCCACGGGATCCAATAAACATATAGATAGTATCGACACTTCCAAGAATCTCAAAAAGAATTTCTAAAAGCGGACACAAGCAACACATATCAAAACACAGCCATTACGGCCAGCAACACCAAAGGATTTATCTTCGTTGCCCTGATCGATCACTCAAGCTATAATTGTAACACTTAACGATGCGTTTATCAACGTCTTCTTTTTTGAGCACCACAAAGTTCCAAGATAATAGTATAGAGATGTAACAATAATCTTCTCGTGATTGATACTTCAAATAATCTGAAAAGTAAATACAGACATGCTTTTTACTTACTTGCTTACTTAGTCGTTCCCCTTCTACCGTGAGGTGTAGAGGTTTGGAAAAGAGAGCGCCAGACTATCCTATCGGCTGTCTTCCTCCTGGCCTGGTTTCATTCGAGTCTCGATCCTTCAAAGATTGTCTATTGTTGTCCACCCAGCTGACTCTGGGTCGTCCTGGAGGTCTGGATCCCTGGCTCTTAGTTTTAATGTACATGCTTTTTGTTATGGACATTCAATCATGAGTGCAGTATATCAGTGAATGATTTTGAGACACAATTAAAATTAATGTTAGAAAGAAACTACTTTATCTGTGCTATTTTCTTTTTTATAGTAAAAGTTTTCAAAGTGCACTTTGTGTATACTTTTTCTTGTACAGTACGTGTAATTTTGTCACAGACTGTCCAATTGCATTAAAAAAAAAATTACATTGACAAATTACATTGTTTAAAAGCCTTTCCAAAAGCTCTCCTGCTAAAAAAAAAGTTAGGCCAAATGTCGAAACATTGCTAGAGCTATTACCAGATATCCCACAGGGGAGCCGCAAAAAGATTGTAGTTTGTCAGGGGAGTGATGGACTCCAAAAGGTGGAAAACCGCTGCTCTAGAAGAAGGAGTGTGGCGGTTAGCCAGACAAAACTAAAAGCCACAACTATTTGAAGCTTTTGTCTCTGCTCCTACAGTTCTATTACGAGTTGTGGAAATTCAAACTAAATAATATTTGAAAGAATATTTACTTTACCTCAATGAAAAAATCGCTTTCCTTTCTTAGCAGTTCATGAAAAAAGTAAGTTTTCAGCTAGCTAGTAGTATATTTAGAGAGAACACTGAAAAGGTATATATAATGCTGAGAATACTGTACATTTAATTGTAAGGCCTAGACCAACATTTCCTAGCTTTACAATTTATTCTTTCTCCATCTTCTGTCAGCTGTAGACATAAAGGTATGCTTTCAGGCACTCGTACGAAATAAAGAAGTAGAACACTAGACAACAGAAAAACAACAGACGTGAGTGGCTTACCCAGGACTCGAACTCAGGACCTTCCGTGTAACAGCTCCGACTAGCTATGCAAGCGAATCACACTATTCTTCCTGCCATCTAGGCATCACCAAAAAATAATGCTTCGATGACGGGTCATTAGTGCGACCCGCAACTCATAACACCGGAAGGTCCTGGGTTCGAGTAAGCCACTCACGTCTGTTGTTTTTCTGTTGTCTAGTGTTCTATTTCTTTATTTCTTACGAGTGCTTGAAAACATACCTTTATGTTTGTCTAATTTTTAATTATGTAGAAGCGCGTGCAGAGCAGAAATAGAGATCTTTGTGGATGTATTCTTAAGCCGGCAGGCTGTGTGTGTGAAACCTCCGGTTTATGTAATTAATGTCCGTTGATGTGCCTGCAATTTTCATATGATATTTCAGTGCATTGAGTGCCAAGGATGTGTCTACATGTTTACAGAGAAGTATGCTAGTGATTATACTATATTGACTGACGATGATGTTCGCAAATAATTGCGGACAGACTCTGTAGAAGGTACATATAATTCATTACTGCACAAGCTATGATGGCCCAGTGCAGTTCGTCCGTTGAGATACATTAACTTTGAATAAAATCATTATTATGGAGCTACTTGTTTCTTTGGAATATCAGTAACTCTTTAAGTCCCAAAAGCCGATAGATCGCACTTCCTTCTAAACCCATTTGGCCCTATCAACGTTAAATCGGCTTTCATATCTTTTGCTCCTATCTAGAGCTGTTTTCTAATGTTAACAACCCAAAAACACTATTTTCTTAAAGTATAGCCATCCATTTTGGAATTTTGCTGTAACAGATACAACGTGTCCTGTGTTAAGTGATTAATTTTTAATGTTTCAAAGTGCATATTTCATTACATAAAATGTCCACAACCACTACTTCTGGCAGACCTCACAGATTAACGTCAAAGCAAGCTAGAAAGTTGTTTGAAGAAATTCTAGATAGTGGTAATAATTCAGATTGTAGCAGTTCTTCAAATAGTAGTGGAAGCGAGTCTGATCCTAATGTCGAGTCATAGAAAATCGATGATGATAATGGGAGGTTTGATGTTAAATCGGATTTCATATCTTTTGCTCCTGTCCAGAGCTGTTTTCTAATTTTAACAACACAAAACGTCATTTCCGACAGGAAGTACTTTCTTTTAAATACCTCTTGTGTTTAAGAGTGAACGTGTTTTATGGTGATTTTAAGATTTTAAAAGCAAATATTAAGCGCATATTTTCTCAGATACAATGGCCACGTCCAATGCTTAGATGACTTGGCATGTGTTTGTTGAAAGCCTATGCTCCTTTGGGAGTGGAGGGTTATGAATGCGAATGCTTCGATTAGGCCTAGGTGATTAACATCAGAACAAGCTAGCATGTTATTTGAAGCATTTTGATAACTAGCATTAATTCCTATGCTGCAAAAGTTGTTGAAACAAACAACCCACATAGAAAATATTCATTATTTGCTTCATGGACACCACTCACTTATTATGAATGGCTCAAGTTTACAGCTGTAATGATTGCGATGGGGCTGAATCGAAGACCAAAAATCAAGGACTTATACACCTTGGTACCACGAGATGTTTTCGAGAAACCGTCTTCAAACTATTTATCACAGTATGCTGCATGTTTGTGAACCAGAAGATCATGACGCAGCTAAAATTGAGCCATTTGTTGAGATGCTGTTGACCGAATTTCAGAACGCTTTCTATCCATGGTTAAAGGATGGAAAGGTAAGTTTACGCACAAGCAGTTCAATTCAACCAAGCCTCACAAACACCATATCAAAACATTTGGGCTGTGTGATACAGCAACAGGTTATATTTTTAATTTGAAAATTTATTTTGGGAAAAATACAGCCTATGATCCTAGTCTAGATCCCAGTTTTGCTCATGCCGTGAAAGTGTTCGGCACTCTTTTGAAGCCACTGAGATCAGGACATCATATTTTTGCTGAGATTTTATTCATCCAAAGCTCTGATTGAATATCTGCTTGCACACAGTTATAATTATACAGGAACCCTGAATGTCAACCGTGTCGTCTTCCCTCCAGAAATAAAAAATCTCCAGCTTGGCCATCAAGAGATGAAATGGTTTTTGGACTCGGAAAATACATTATATGTTGCCTGGAAAGATAAAAAAGCAAAAAAAGCCTTGCATACTTGTTTCAACAAAATCAGCTGTCGCAACTGTTGAGAAGGGCAAGGGTCTAACCAAAGTTACAAAGCCAAAGGTAGTTGATGACTACAATATAAGTATGAATGGCTGTGACCGCATGAATCTAATAGTTGGTTACTACAGTATTCACAACCGTAAACCCAGATCTACCCCTCTCTGAGGGAGAGCGCTCTGTTCTTAGTAAGGGCCTAAAATTTGTTCCTCTCCGTCCGACCCTGGACCAATACAATCTCCTCCAGGATGTTCATCGGTTTCACCGTCGCATGAGGCTGAAGTTCCATTTTAGACAGGAAGACAGTACTCCGCAGTCTCAGGCTGAATCCGACATCTTCGCACTCTTTTCTGACTCTACAAAACCTCCATTTACACCTAAACCTGGGGCCTCTCATGCCCTGGACCTGTATATCAAGAACACCATCCATGACATTCAGCAGCTCCGCCCTCGTAAATTGCATTATTCCAATCTCACTTCGGCAGAGTCCCGTGCTCTCTCCCTTCTTCGCCGTAGAGACGACATTGTCATCAAACCGGCTGACAAGGGAGGAGCCATTGTCGTCCTGCAGAAGGACTTATACCTAAGCGAAGGTAATAACCAGTTGACCAATGGCTCTTGTTTCAGGCCCAGGACCAGCGATGCGACTGTCTCTAACAATCGCATTGTACACAACACTATTAAACAGCTCATCACTAGTAATTCTCTTCCTCCCCAAGCATCTTATCTTAGGAATCATGACAACTCTTTGGGCAAGCCTGTATTCTACATGCTCCCCAAAATTCATAAGATCAACAACCCTGGCAGACCTATTGTCTCAGCCTGCTCCTGTCCTACTGAACACATTTCTGACTTCCTCGATAGCATTTTCCAGCCTATCGTTGAGAATCTTCCCACCTCTGTCAAAGACACTAATCATGCGCTTACAACTTTCTCCTCTATCCGACTCCCAGCAGACCGCTCCTACCGTCTTTTCTTGTTAGACGTCTGTTCTCTGTATACCTCAATTCCCCACTCTGATGGTCTCCGAGCTCTTTGGTTTTTTCTTGACCAGCGCACTTGTCCTTCTATATCCACTGACACTCTTCTCCATCTTGCCGAACTGGTCCTTCAACTTAATTCCTTTGAATTCAATGGTCAGTTTTTTTTACCAAATTAGTGGTGTTGCCATGGGAACGAAGATGGGTCCTAGCTATGCCTGCCTGTTCATGGGCCACTTGGAGCATCATATATGGCAACAATGTTTCGGTCCTTTCCCCGGGTTTTACCGGAGATATATCGATGATGGCATAGGTCTCACAGATATGTCTAAGACTGATTTATACCGCTTCATCGACTTTGTCAACCACTTTCACCCCACCATCAAGTTTACCTCCCTCATCTCCACAGTATCTGTCAACTTTCTTGACATTACTATTACTATCGCGCCCTCCGGCCTTAATACCTCAGTATACTACAAGCCGACAGATGCCCACAGCTACCTTCTGTATACCTCTTCACATCCTCGGGCTTGTCGTGACTCCCTTCCATTTTCACAACTTCTCCGCCTCCGCCGTTTGTGCCTAGACGATGATGACTTCCACTTCCGGGCCAATGAGATGTTGGATTTCTTCCGTAGCAGACTTTATCCGGAACATGTTCTCACCTCTGCTCTCCAACGTGTGCTCCCCATCTCTCGTCAGGAGGCACTCAAACCTCACTATAAATCCAATTAGGATAGAATCAAATTAATCTTGACCCATCATCCTCACAGTACTGCAGTCAAACAGAGCCTTTTCCGCCATCTCCCTGTGGTAAAGTGGGATGTTATAAATATTTATAGGGGACTTAGTGTACTGACTGAGATCAGCTGTGAAGGTATCTGTATCTAATAAGTGTGGTGTATTACAGATGACCTTACTTGCTACCACATTTATACCTCAGTCAAAATTATTCAGGAATATTGTGATGACTACGTTAAATGTCTAGGGTTATGAAAATGATGAAGTGTAAGTCACAACAACAACAAACAGATAAACAATTTAATTTATTCCACAACACTTTACAACACTGTGA
Source organism: Oreohelix idahoensis (assembly GCA_024509875.1). Lineage (NCBI taxonomy): Eukaryota > Metazoa > Mollusca > Gastropoda > Stylommatophora > Oreohelicidae > Oreohelix > Oreohelix idahoensis. Next base: position 45,234 of record JAMPIV010014667.1, on the reverse strand, counting down.
CACTCACACACATATAACAATCTATAAGACTATCTTAAATGAGTCAAGTGTTTAAGTTTAAAAATATATGTATTAATTCTTGTCAATAATGGATATCCTGATTCAACTACACTGTGAACCAGGAATCACAATCAAATGTAATTACAAGTATTATGTACACAGTTTATATATATGAACTTTGTATTGACATAGTTTATTATTATTATTCTATGTGTGTAATTTGTGCAGTAGTAATATGAGGTAATACTGGTTTTGTTCAAGCCTGGTTGTTGTTTTTCATCATGACTTCAAGTGTTTGATTATCTTGGAAATAGTATTGGGAAAAGTCACAGTTCCTGTCATTTGAACCAATTAATTGTCCCTCTGTGTTTACTAAAATGTCAATTTTTGAGGGGGCACATAATGTTGAGCTACTCTGGCCACAGAAGCTTATCTTTCGTGATGGCGGCCGGAAAAGACTCCTCTGCTCGATTGCTTCCTGTGTTCTGGAGACACCTCACTGGTCGCTATCTGGACCAAGGAGTATGCTGTCAGCCTCTGGATTCAGCAAAACTCAGACCAGGTGCTGCTTCAATAACTAGGACCACAGTCTCTGAAACAAGAAGGTTGTACCTCCTATTTCAGAACTAATTTATAATCTATTTCCAGACTGAACACAATACATAACAAACACTGAGTTCAGAGCGGTAGGCCAACTGCTATCTTCATCTGAAACAATTTACACCAGTATACTCCTCCCTAATGGTTACTACGCCTCTGCAATTCCAGCATTAGTTCTTTCTAGTCAATAAGATAGGTGTCAGTGTACTGTTTGCAATTCCATGCAGTTTTACTTTTCTCCGACACCTCCTGTTCAGGTTGGAGCACTATATAGGCCTTGCCTCAAGTTCGCTACTGAACCACACACATATACAGACATAAATTATCAATTTACATTCAATTTACATTAAAAAGATATTGAATATATCAAGCTTACCACAATTCATGGAAATAATACACAGATACGTTGACTGGCGATGAATAATGGCACAAATTCCGATCTGCCTCTGTCCCAGACTTTTATTTAGAAAAATATGATCTGGCTCTCAACGCACTGTTTCTTAGTAAGTTTATTTTAACATGTGGCACTGAACTGACGCTCCTAATTGCCTATATTGGCGGGTCTAACCAATCGGGCCATTTTTATATAGCTTTTCAAAAAAAGTACCCCTACTCACGTTTCCCTAGCAACAAAGAATTAGTATTTGTAGCCCGACTAATCGTGTTTAGCCTTACATTTACTTCTATCCAATCAAATAGGATTTTACATGGTGGCCCATTTCCCGTAAAATAGTGGTTCCAAAACATGCCACTGTGCGATTATTATTTGGTGTTGTCTGACACCCTCACTATTTTCTTTTGGCTATAATTTGTTAATTCCTAGACTATTTGCGTAACACTTAACATATTCTTTGTCAGCAAGTCCTAAGGAACCCAACTATATAAATTTTATGGGGCTAAGGGGCTGCGTTCAAAATATGCATTTTCTTCTACCTCCCGTTCACTTCGATACGATGTGGTGTCTGGGTACTGTCAGGCTTTCAAACGTAAACCAGTATAATGTCATGTTTCCTAATAAGCGTTTTTCAGGTTTTTAAACCTATCTCTCGTATGGGTAGTGTTTTTTATCACTGTCTATCTGAAAAAAAGTTAGTGCTTCTGGCCTTTCGCGCGGGGAGGGTATTAATTTTGTATCGCGAGACGCGTGTTAGTGTCGCATGCGTTCCTGCTTTCAGCCCTCCCTCTCTTTCTATCCTAAGTTCATCTGTCTTTCCGTTTATGTTAACGTAGTGTAATTAATGTTAGTATTAATTTAGGTCATTAATCAGCTTGCGTATCTCAAGGTTTTCTTAGAAATGCAGTACACTTTTTATTGTGTTGTGGAAACGCGTGTATGCTGCTATAGGCTTTACTATCAACGTGGAAACGTTACAATTTGCAGACGAAGTAGAAACCAAGGGGAATTTTTGTACGCCATTGTGACAGCACTGTACTTTTACCATTTCTCTTTCCTTTTATTGAATTTATGTGTTAGGCTTTACATTTACCTTTTAATTTATATATGTGGATTTAGAATGTTTCACGACAAATTCTCCCCTCTTAAAACAGACGTTATATGTCAGTCTATAATTCTATATACACATAGAGAAATTTAATATTATTCCTGGTGCTTTCTTTGATTTTCACAGCACGGATGGCGGCTTAGAAAATCTGCATCAACGTTTCTCTGATTTTATTTTGATCATGGATTAATGTAGGTGGGTCAATTCAAAGTAAGCACTACTGACGAAGGTTGCCTCAGACCTCTGCAATCCAAGAATCCATTTCAGATATGTTACTGTACAGCTGCAAGTGTTACGGCTTGTCTTACTACTGCTTAGCAATCAATATTCACCATTTCTTTTCTCTGAGTCTGCTCAACGACATGTCCAGAGAAGATTAGATGTTCCTCAAATTGTACGTTATGAGGAGTTGATCTATATGGTGCTATCTGAGTTGTGGAGTGGATCCAATAATTTCTCATCAGCCTTAATAAACACTCGGACTATTCTCAATTCAAAAAGGCAACAATGGAGACACTCTGCTCCTCCGAAATGTTCACAGCCAACAATTTGTCTGATCTCAGGCGTGATGGAATGTGGAAACACCCTTCTAATAATATATTTATAATGTTCTATAATGTGCCACTCAAATGGAGGCCATATTCACCAACTATAGTTTCGCCTACCGACAATCTAGTGAATTAAGATACTATGTGGGGAAATGAGTTTCTGCATCAGAAATCAATTCGCCCTTAGCATTGCTATAAGATGTGTGGGTTATCTCCATCCAGGGTCCGAACAATACTTTCCCTTGGACGGTGTAGGGTCGGGTGACTACCAATGTCACCGGGGCCCTTATAATGCTAAGTTAATAGCCATAGTGTGAAGCGCTGTGAGCATTTTCCGAATTGCTCACTCGTCCACTGCCCACTGTTCTTATGTTAACAGTTTGTTTCGGTTTTAACTTAGGCGGATCATCTTCAATGTCAATGTCAGCCAGCTCCCTAAATGCGGCTTCAAACTGTTCCTGGGTTGACTGGTCTGAGTTTCTATTTTCTCTGGATGCCTTTCTCAGAGTTGCGAATCTAAATAATTTTGGTGAACACTGTTGGGGGGAAGGTGGATACCTATCCTCTATGTCAACCTTATTATTGTTATTTTCCTTGTTAATGTTAGGCCCATATGTTTCAGAATGCTTGGCTGGCATCTGATTATGATTTTCCCAACTTGGGGACTGTACCTTGCTACATTTTTCACAGGCCCCCACAAATTGTGCAATATCAGGCTGTTTTTAGCAATTTGTCGCAAAGCATGGGGGGTTTTAATGGAGTATGGTCCTTTGCCTGGGCCTTTCTTCATCCTGCTTATGAGAATAAAACTAGTGGTGGTTCCTCCTCCGATCTTATCTAGGGGTCGACCTCTGACCTGAGCGTGGCCATTCCCACAGGTTTTTACAGGGCTTTCCTAGAAAAACATATTTGCTTCCTAACACCAGTCGTGTAATAAGGATCGTCACAAGAGCACACGGCTGCTCTAATCACACCTTCCACATACCTTGTCTCTACATTGAGCTCTGGCTACGGGAAGTGTCATGGTGGAGTATTCCCTTTACGACCCCTTGTATCTCACTTTCTCTGTGGTATTTACTGTTTCAGGCGTGCACTAGGAGTTGCACCTCACTAAATGAGTCATATTCTAAACGCTGAAATCGTAAAGGCACCTCCCAAACCTTGGCCCCATTTTCGATGTCCACTTCTAACGAAACTTCTTTCTTCACAGAGGGTGGGGGAGTGTTGATTATTATATGATTCCTCTGTCAGATTTCTTCTTCCCCTTGTCCACATGTTATCATGCATCGCCGCGAGATTTAGAAGGAACTTACCCTACCACATTCACTAGTATTAATGATTATGCCATCCTGCATTATTTGGGACAATATTTTCCCTTCCTGTCTGCAAGGGTTTTCCTCGTTATCATAATTTCCTTTCATCGAATTGTGGGGTTTTATTTTTATTTTCATACCGTGGCCTATCAAACTGGTGCTTACCTTTGTTTTGATCCCTAGGATCAAATTTATTAAAGTTCTGTGGTGCCCTAAAGTTATCCACTTGTTTCTTTTTATTACCTGTTACCTCTGCTTGAGCTGCTTGATACCTTTCAGCAACATTTAGCAACTCACCCAGCCTCTCTGCACCTTGGTCCATGAGAAACTTTCTCAGGTCTGGAGCCATGGACTCTCTTAATTGCTCTATAAGGACCATTTCCTTAAGATCTTGGGTTTTCCCCAGAGAAGTCCATTTCTCCAAGTATGTCTCTAACCGTGCAGAGAACTGGTGATAGGTTTCACCTGACAGTAGTTTAGCATTCCTAAATTTTTTCCTATAAAATTCTGCGTTCTTTTCATATCTTAACACAAGAGCCTGCTTTAGCATGTCATAATTTTCCTGATCACCTCTGCTCATTTTTGCAAAAACTTCATAAGCTGCCCCACGAAGTCCCTGAGATAACTTTAAGCTCCACCTTTCTCTCTCTAACCCATACGTGGTAGCTAATAGTTCATATCTATTTAGATAGCTCTCAATATCATCTTCTTTCTCAACAAAATGATCTAAATGAAAGTTCATAGCTGAGGTTGAGGCTCCCTGACTAGCAGTAGCATCGGAGGTAAAGGGACTGGCACCATTTTCAGGAGCATGGCCTTGAAACTCAAACTCCCTTAGTCGTAACTCATGTTCCCTTTGTAATCTCTTCTCCTCCTTTTCTGCTTCCCTCTCTGCAGCCTGTCTTCTTTCCTCGGCTTCCCTTTCTGCAGCTAATCTTTTTTCTTCTCTTTCTGCCTTTTGTTCTTCTAATTGGAGCCTCTTAATCTCCCTATCTGCCTCCAATGCCTTAGCCTCAGCCTCAATCTGCAACCTCTTAGTCTCAGCCTCAGCCTCAAATTGTAACTTCTTAATTTCCTTTTCAGCCTCTAACCTCTTATCTTCGGCCAACCTTTCAGATTCTAATTTTCTTTCGGCCTCTTTTTCTAATCTTCTTTCTTCCCGTTCAATATATTTGTCAACAGGCACTGAGAGCTCAACGTTATTTATTTTCACCCAAGGATACCTTTTTAATTTTTATTATTCCCTGAAGTGAATTACCCCCAATATTTATAATAGGGAAAGATTCAAAATCCCGGACAGCACCCCAATATATGTGGTAAAGTGGGATGTTATAAATATTTATAGGGGACTTAGTGTACTGACTGAGATCAGCTGTGAAGGTATCTGTATCTAATAAGTGTGGTGTATTACAGATGACCTTACTTGCTACCACATTTATACCTCAGTCAGAATTATTCAGGAATATTGTGATGACTACGTTAAATGTCTAGGGTTATGAAAATGATGAAGTGTAAGTCACAACAACAACAAACAGATAAACAATTTAATTTAATCCACAACACTTTACAACACTGTGACACTCACACACATATAACAATCTATAAGACTATCTTAAATGAGTCAAGTGTTTAAGTTTAAAAATATATGTATTAATTCTTGTCAATAATGGATATCCTGATTCAACTACACTGTGAACCAGGAATCACAATCAAATGTAATTACAAGTATTATGTACACAGTTTATATATATGAACTTTGTATTGACATAGTTTATTATTATTATTCTATGTGTGTAATTTGTGCAGTAGTAATATGAGGTAATACTGGTTTTGTTCAAGCCTGGTTGTTGTTTTTTCATCATGACTTCAAGTGTTTGATTATCTTGGAAATAGTATTGGGAAAAGTCACAGTTCCTGTCATTTGAACCAATTAATTGTCCCTCTGTGTTTACTAAAATGTCAATTTTTGAGGGGGCACATAATGTTGAGCTACTCTGGCCACAGAAGCTTATCTTTCGTGATGGTGGCCGGAAAAGACTCCTCTGCTCGATTGCTTCCTGTGTTCTGGAGACACCTCACTGGTCGCTATCTGGACCAAGGAGTATGCTGTCAGCCTCTGGATTCAGCAAAACTCAGACCAGGTGCTGCTTCAATAACTAGGACCACAGTCCCTGAAACAAGAAGGTTGTACCTCCTATTTCAGAACTAATTTATAATCTATTTCCAGACTGAACACAATACATAACAAACACTGAGTTCAGAGCGGTAGGCCAACTGCTATCTTCATCTGAAACAATTTACACCAGTATACTCCTCCCTAATGGTTACTACGCCTCTGCAATTCCAGCATTAGTTCTTTCTAGTCAATAAGATAGGTGTCAGTGTACTGTTTGGCAATTCCATGCAGTTTTACTTTTCTCCGACACCTCCTGTTCAGGTTGGAGCACTATATAGGCCTTGCCTCAAGTTCGCTACTGAACCACACACATATACAGACATAAATTATCAATTTACATTCAATTTTCATTAAAAAGATATTGAATATATCAAGCTTACCACAATTCATGGAAATAATACACAGATACGTTGACTGGCGATGAATAATGGCACAAATTCCGATCTGCCTCTGTCCCAGACTTTTATTTAGAAAAATATGATCTGGCTCTCAACGCACTGTTTCTTAGTAAGTTTATTTTAACATGTGGCACTGAACTGACGCTCCTAATTGCCTATATTGGCGGGTCTAACCAATCGGGCCATGTTTACACAGCTTTTCAAAAAAAAAGTACCCCTACTCACGTTTTCCTAACAACAAAGAATTAGTATTTGTAGCCCGACTAATCGTGTTTAGCCTTACATTTACTTCTATCCAATCAAATAGGATTTTACATGGTGGCCCATTTCCCGTAAAATAGTGGTTCCAAAACATGCCACTGTGCGATTATTATTTGGTGTTGTCTGACACCCTCACTATTTTCTTTTGGTACTGTTAGGCTTTCAAACGTAAACCAGTATAATGTCATGTTTCCTAATAAGCGTTTTTCAGGTTTTAAAACCTAACTCTCGTATGGGTAGTGTTTTTTATCACTGTCTATCTGAAAAAAAAGTTAGTGCTTCTGGCCTTTCGCGCGGGGAGGGTATTAATTTTGTTTCGCGAGACGCATGTTAGTGTCGCATGCGTTCCTGCTTTCAACCCTCCCTCTCTTTCTATCCTACGTTCATCTGTCTTTCCGTTTATGTTAACGTAGTGTAATTAATGTTAGTATTAATTTAGGTCATTAATCAGCTTGCGTATCTCAAGGTTTTCTTAGAAATGCAGTACACTTTTTATTGTGTTGTGGAAACGCGTGTATGCTGCTATAGGCTTTACTATCAACGTGGAAACGTTACAATTTGCAGACGAAGTAGAAACCAAGGGGAATTTTTGTACGCCATTGTGACAGCACTGTACTTTTACCATTTCTCTTTCCTTTTATTGAATTTATGTGTTAGGCTTTACATTTACCTTTTAATTTATATATGTGGATTTAGAATGTTTCACGACACTCCCTATCCTCCAAGCAGAGTTTGTGACCCAAGAAGTATTTGGTGATGCACCTTTGGTGGCATATAGACGCGACAAGAACTTGAAGGATCTTCTTGTTCACAGCCGTCTCCCAAAGGAGAATACCACTCACTTTGGCACACTACCATGTGGTCGGACACGATGCAACACGTGTAAGTATGCCATCTCAACCCACAACGTGTCTTTTCCTGAGGCTACGTACACCATCACCAGTAGCTTCGCGTGTGAGTCGCGCAAAGTCATTTATACGATCATATGTAAACGTTGCTGCAAAACCTATATTGGCCGAACAGGCAAACGACTTGGGGACAGATTCAGCCAGCACTTAAATGACATCTCTCAGCAAAAATCCACACCAGTTGCCATACACTTCAATGGTCCTGATCACCATGGTCCCATCGACATCCAGGTCACAGCGATCCGATCCTGCTCCTCTGACACTGCCAGCCGAGAACAGCTTGAGAACCGTCTTATCCACCGCATGGGGTGTCTAAAACCAGCCGGTCTCAACACTTTACACACCTTTGTCTGAAGTCACCCTTTCCTCTCTTGCTTTATTTTGACTCTTTCCACTCTTATCCTATTCTTCTATTTTTATACCGTCCTAAAGAACATGTATGAATATATAATACACTGTTTTTAATATGTCTTAATTTTTTTATTTCATAGATTTTTTATTTCTTATATATTTTTTTTATTTCATATTTTTTTTAAATCTCCAAATCATTCTGTCCTCTTCTATGTTCAGTCCTCACTTTTATTACGTTTGGGTAGTTTATTGTTCAGTTTCGTATTTTAGTTTATTTAGTTTCTTAGCATGTATTGTGTACATCCGGTGGCGGAAGTCACTTCATTTTCGGCCACACGCGTCAGTTCGCTGACAGCAATAGTGGCATGATTTCGATGCCTTGCCTTCAGGGAAGTACCTAGGTTTTATTTGTATATTTATTTAAGTTCTTATGTGTCCTATCTAGCCTTCACTTTCTTTCCTTTTCTTGACGAAGGCCTTGTGGCCGTAACGTAGACTATTTTCTTTGTCTTTTGTCCTCGTAAGACGAATCACCATTTTTCGATTTTTTTTCTTCACACCCATCCATGGAAGAAGATTTACCACTGGATGATTAAAGTAACACAGGTAAATGTCCACATCCTTTACAATTTGTGTCAGGAAGGTGCGACAACAAAAAAGGAAGCTCACACTTCAAGATTTTAAACAGAGTTTGATTGAGGATCTGTCCAAAGAAGCTGCTGAGCTGACACCAGGCGGTGTAATAGATTGTCCACCCAAAAATTCTAAATGCTCAATGAAAGGAAATGAATTGGAACAGATGATTGGAGCCAGACATCTAGTGGAATGTGATGGAAACGACAGAGCCTGTGTTCATTGTAGCGCTATCTATCTATCTATCTATCTATCTATCTATCTATCTATCTATCTATCTATCTATCTATCTATCTATCTATCTATCTATCTATCTATCTATCTATCTATCTATCTATCTATCTATCTATCTATCTATCTATCTATCTATCTATCTATCTATCTATCTATCTATCTATCTAATCTATGTGTCTGTCTGTCTGTTAGATGATGCATTTATCTCTGTTTGACTGAATGTGCATATGAATACCTCGCAGTTTAAGCGAGCGTCCTTCCGTCGGTCTAACTGTCCGAACAAATAAAACACTCACTTCCAGCTCTGGCTTGTCTAGTCGTCACACAGGAAGTCAGGATGATGACAAAGAGTCTCGTCAAGAACATCATGGTCGGTGCTGCAGATCTAAAGTCAAGGTAGACTAAAGGCGGATGTGTCTGATCTTATCTGTGTTCAAAATATATACTCGAGACTTCAAAGACCAAGTATCAACCATATCCACTTTAGAAAATTAATTCTTTAGAAAATTAAGTCTTTTTAATTGCAGTATAAACCAAATATGCCTGAAGGACTTGGTATTCTTTAGTTAACCAGACCTGGTTTAATTTTGGGCCTAGGCCCCCCAATAGATGTAGATGGCCAGAGACTAGACTTTATCAATTTTGGTTTAGTGTAGCCTAGGCTACTAATTTGATACCATAAGGAATAAACCACGCTGAGCAAAAGGTCTATACCCTAGGGTGAATATAAATATAACGGTCAGACATTTAGACACACATGTTTTACTAAACTAAAAGGACCAAGGCAGAAGTCCTATTAATCTGTACTTGAAAATAGTAACACTCACGAAGAAACAATCCGGTACGAATTGTATCCTCAACAAAGTTGTTCAGTACACTAGTACACTGTAACTATAAATAAACTTTATATTCATCATACATTATTAGGGGAATTGTCGACTCCACTATTAAAAGTGACAGCCCTCAGCTGCCTCAGTTATCCTGGTGCTCGCCTTGCAACGAAATTTCTCCTCACCATCTGCATTTGTATGCCGTGGCAAGCAGTGATCTTCGCCCAATCTAGCATGTGGAGGTTTGTACATAGCATCACACTTAATGCAGCACCAGACGCTTCAGCCTCCCATGGTGTGCTGGCATCTTATGCCTACGAGCAGTTGCCCTGTTTTCTGTCTTTGCACACATGTTTCATACCCCAGCTGTGGTCTCTCTCAAACTCCTCTCTATTCCATCTGCTAATCTGTCTCTAGAAGATATCTTTTGGGATGCGTACCACCCCCCCTTCATGCTACGAACATGGCCAAGCCAGCGCAAGTCTGCGCTGAATCTAGTAAGCGTATACTGTACTTGAAGGCCCGCACGTGACAACACCTCGCCATGTATTGTCACCTTATCTTTCCCGAGAGCCGAGGATGCGGCGTAGACACCGCAAATGGATAAGTTGCATGTGAGATCCTTTTTTTATGTCTTGTAAAAGATGGAATTATCTCTGCATCAGATTAACCGCCCCCATATAGCCTTTGTCTGTTACTTTCTGTTATATTCAATTTTCCATACAGTTTGTGCCATTTAATTATTGTTTGTTTAGCTTCTTTTACAAAATAACCTAATTCTGCATTCAACTTGCGGCTTGTCTGCTGTTTAATAATTCTAAGTAGTAGTTAAGAATCTGGTCTCTGTATCACAAACTCTTGTTATTTATTAACATCAAAGACTACTAAAAGAAAGACAAATATTCATAAACAAAAATTGCAGAAGAAAAATGTGTAAAGTGGATGGCAGTAGAATGTAACAAGTGAAGGCCTTCAGGACAAAGCTAAGTGAAACCCCATAAGCAAAGATATGAAATTGGAAATGGAGGTGCACTGGAAATGGACTGAAAGATTGATTTAGAACATTGGACATTCATAGAATAGACTATTATAAAACGAATGATGAGGCAGCTGGAGAGAGTGAAGAAGTGGTTAAAAGGCATGACGGATGGAATAGTATAATAATAGCTTATCCATCAAAAGATCCAACAGCATTGGTTGATTGACAACATACTGTATCCTATACTCGTAGTGTGAGAATTTAGCATTAGACCTCAATTATTAATTACCGTGCTGTAATTAATTTATTTGTGTATGTTCCAGTTTTCAACCCCTTGTTAGAAATATCTACTCCAACTAGATTCTGTATTTTTAATTGCATTTAATTACGTTTGCTTCACTACATTTTATTTGTTTGTTTTTGCTTTTCATTCCCTTGTCCCATTGTTTTGCCTTCTGCTGATCCCATGAAATGGATGTGTGTGTGCATGCCCTTACACCCCTCAACCAGCGTGTCCCCCGGGGAAGCATGGAAAATACTGCCTGGAAGATTGTGAATGTGAAGGACACCAATGTGATCCAGAGACTGGCAAATGCATTTGTGCAGCAGGGTATCATGGACGAAAATGTAAAAAGTGTGAGTCACCTTGCGACAGATAAATTTTGAGGTTTCTTCTGTATCTATCAAATGTGACATTAAATTTACCATGGCAGTATTTCTGGCATTCAAATTGCATAGAGTCCTTTCTGTAGATACTAAAGAAAATATAAAATAAACAATCTTTGACATTAATAGCTTATGGTCTTTTTTTATAGATGTTGAAGAACATATAAAATATACCATCTTTGATGTTAAAAGCTCATGGTCTTTTCTATAGGTATTGAAGAAGATATAAAATATACCATCTTTGACATTAATTGCATATGGTCATTCCATAATAGCCCTTTCAGTCATAACTGACTATGGGAATGCGCCCCTGAGGTGGCAGCCCTCAGCTGCTTATTTTCCTGGTGCTCCTTTCGACGTTTTCTCCTCACCTCTGCTTCTTGTGTGAGCCTCTCTTCGCCCAATCTGAGGTGGTGCTGTAAATAGCATCGCCACTTAGTGCGATCGGCAGCTTCATCCTCCCATGTTGCTGGATCCATGTCCAGTGCTCTCATATCTCTCTTGCACACATCTTTGAACCTCAGCTGTGGTCGCCCAACTGTTCTCTTGCCATCTGCTAATTGTCCGTAGAAGATATCTTTTGGGATGCGACTATCTTCCATGCGGCAAACATGGCCAAGCCAGCGAAGTCTGCGCTGTCTAAGCAGCGTATACATACTTTGAAGGCCAGCACGTGACAATACCTCGACATTTGTCACTTTATCTTTCCACGAGATGCCGAGGATGCGGCGTAGACACCGCAAATGGAAGGTATTGAGCCTTCTTTCTTGCTTAGCATAGGTCGTCCAGGTCTCGCTGCCATATAGGAGTGTGCGGGTGACGCAGGCATTATATACCGCAGCTTTGGTCTTCATTGTGAGTTTAGAGTTTCCCCAAACACGCGATGTGAGACGGGCAAAGGTAGCTGCAGCTTTGCCAATGCGGCTGTCGATTTCTGCATCCAGTGAGAGTTTGTCATTGATGGTAGACCCTAGGTATGTGAAGTGGTGCACCACTGCCAATTCATAGTTATCGATAGTGATAACTGGTGCAGCACCCACATCCTGACTCAGCACATTCGTTTTCTTTAGACTTATGTGAGGCCAAAGTCCTTGCATGCTTTAGTGAAGCGATTCATCAAGCTCTGAAGCTCCTGTTGGCTTTGAGTGACGACTGCAGCATCATCTTATAGTTACCCTTCTGATTTTTGTTTTTGCCTTCAGCCTTGAAAGATTAAACAGACGGCCATCTGACCTAGTGTGAAGGCATATTCCTTCAGTTGCATCTCTGAATGCATGTTTCAAGAGTAAGGCAAAAGAAGATTCCGAAGAGGGTCGGAGCCAGAACACAGCCTTGTTTAACGCCACTTCGTATATCAAAGGGCTGTGACGTGCTTCCAGCATATTGGACTGTTCCCTTCATGTCGTCATGGAATGACTTTATCATTTCCAGCATTTTAGAAGGGCAGCCTATTTTCAGGAGGATTTTAAAGAGTCCATCCCTACTAACCAGGTCGAATGCTTTGTGAGGTCTATAAAGGCGATATATAATGGTCTTTTCTGCTCTCTTGATTTTTCCTGAAGCTGGCGGACAGAGAAGATCATGTCTGTTGTTGATCTGCCAGCTCGGAATCCACACTGTGACTCTGGATATATGCGCTCAGCTAACTTGTGTAGTCGCATTAAGATGACTTTGGCAAAAACCTTACCAACAATACTAAGAAGAGAGATGCCTCTGTAGTTATTGCAATCACTTCTGTCTCCTTTATTTTTATACAGTGTTACAATCTTGGCGTCTCGCATGTCTTGAGGAATAGTTGTCTCTTCCCAGCACTGGCACAGCATCCTATGCAGGGGATGTAATAGCGTGCTCTTACAGCATTTGATTAAATCAGGAGAAATCCCATCACTGCCTGGTGCTTTGCCAGAGGCCAAGCTATCAATGGCCTTGCTGAGTTCCTCTAATGTTGGTTCGGCATCCAGCTCCTCCATAGTTGGCAGACTGTTAACACCATCAAGGGCTGCAGGCGTAACGGTATTGTCTCTAGCGTAAAGCTCAGAGTAGTGCTCGACCGACCTCTCCATCTGCTTACCCTTATCGGTTAGCTTCTCTCCGCTGATGGTTTTTAGCGGTGCCGTCTTACTTTTATGAGTAACAGTGATTTATGAATAAAATGTAAGTTTTTGATTGTAGAACCCAGTTTTGTTCCGGAAAAGGATCTAACTCATCATTTTGTTAAAAAATAACCTTAAAATGTAAGCTTTTGATTGTTTCTTCAGACAACATTTTAAATTAAAGTATTGCAGACTTATTATTATGGATCAAAATGATAAGCTGGCTGCAAAACGAGATGCTTTTTTTCATTTTAAAATGCTAAGAGGAATAGAAAACGATTGCGTCAATCACATACGAGCAAGCGAGGGGGACTAGAAGAAATAGCAATAGGACGATAAAACATAAAGCGCACAAATCGAAGCACGTTCACTAAAAAATGTTGTCTTTTACAAACAACTTGTTTTGTTGACTTAAAATATATTTTAAAAATATTTTTTACAGTTTTTTTGATTTACAAAAATTATATAGATATATATATATATTTATATATATATATATATATATATATATATATATATCTATATATATATATATATATATATATATATATATATATATTTATATTATATATATATATATATATATATATATATATACTATATATATATATATATATAATAATATATATAATAATAATAATATAATAAAAAATTCTTTAAGCACCAAACACGGGCCATAAGGCAGAAACCAGTGCTCTCCAGGTTGTTCGTTGTGACGCCACTCCTCTTAGCTCTTGCACATTATTTAGGCCCAACGTTCTTCCTTCTCTTATTATTGTTCTTCTGAGTGTTTCTTTTGGTCTTCCTTTTTCCTGCTTACCCTCAGGAACCCAAGTGAGCGCCTGTAGTGGTATTCTGTTGTTTTGCATTCGTAGGACATGACCGATATATGACCATCGTCTTTTCCTTATATAGTCGGAGACATATTTCTGCCTAGCGTCTTCTCTTATTTGTCGATTAGTCTTGAATTCTTTCCAACTGATGTTCATGAGTTTTCTAAGACATTTGTTCTCGAATGTATTCGCTTGTTCTCCAATGATTTTGTTATTTTCCAACTCTCACAGCCGTATGTTAACACTGAGATAACATTTGAATTAAACAGACGAAGCTTGGTATGTATATTCAATGATCGTAATTTCCAAATGTTAGATAATCTATTGAAGGCGCTAGCTGCCAAAGCAATTATAGTATGGATTTCTCTTGTTGTGTCACCATCCTGAGTCATTTTACTGCCTAAATAATTGAAACTTTCAACTTTCTGTAGTTTTTTCCCGTTCAAGATGATATCAAAGGTCTCATTAGAAAAGTTCATAGCTTTAGTTTTAGAGGCATTTATTTGGAGACCTATTTTAACCGAGAGATTGAACACAAATTAATTTTACAGCTTCTTGGGATTTGTCTGGGTGTTGTTGACATATATATAGTATATAGGGGGGGTATATATATATATATATAATATATATATATATATTTATATATATATATATATATATATTTATATATTATATATATATATATATATATATATATATATATATATATATATATATATATATTTGTGTGTAATGTTGTCGTCACTATCTCTGGCCTACTTTCACACACGTTCCGCAGTCAATAGAAAATAACTCTCTTGATGGCAGGGGGGGGTCCCACTTTTAGTAATGAAACCCTATTCAGTAGCATTTGAATCATGCAGAAAAACAATGTTTTGTCCACAAGTTTACTTTTTGTAGGTAATTCCTATGCAACACCATTTAACCAAGCTATTTAGGTATTCTCTACGTAAACACCATTATTAACCTAGCACAGACTGCTGGACTCTCTAAAATAAAAACCCTGAAACAAAATAAACTATTCAATCGTACCAATGGACAAACATCATCTACGTAATAAAACATACATATATGCGAAAATATGCAAAGTACATGCTCTTAAATGACCATGTGTGTGTATATATGTTGTGTTAACCCCAATGGGGTTTTTTTTCGGTGTTACACATGTGTGAAACTAAGCCAGTAGATGCGCTTAAATGACATGTGTGTGTGTTGGTGTGTGTCTATGCAGGTCTGTGTATATTGCGTCATCATTACAAAAAAAACATATCTCGGGTCAACAAAAATCAGCCATCAATACTCCTACTAAAATACTAACTACATCATCACGAGAGAGAAAAACTTAAAATGAAACACTTCTGTCTAGGATGAAATATTCCACAAAGCGGGGGGGGGTGGTCTAAATGACATCAATTTATCAGTAAAGCTTAGAGGCCTAGCTGCTCTAAAAAAAACAAGCAGATTATATATGCTCTACTCTTACCAGCTCTAAATTAAAATGTACTTCAGGCATAGGCTACTCACGGAGCTTAGGGGTACGCTGATCTTTCTCTCTCACAATAATCCACTGATTGTAAAATTAACCACACTTACGGCTCACAAGAATGCAATATAACTATTACTTAAAACACTACACAACTAATAATAATATTAATGGCAATAAGTACACACTTGTATACAGCGCAATGCTACATATAGAATTCCCTCTTATAAAATCACTTAGTACTTTACACATTTAACACACAGTCTCACGGTTTGAAAATAGCGATGAGATATGTATACGTGAAATTACACGAGACAAACACATGGCATCGCAAATCAGCTTGTATCAAAATTTATAGATAGACAACGCTAATAAGCAATAACTCTTAAAACTGAAACGTCTAATATTTACTAAATCTAAATTATTATAAAAATTTACTCATTAATGCAAGCCATACTTCTTTGTCGTTAGTTCTCACTAGCACAGTTGCAAAAACTTGCAAACAACCCGGACCCTCACTTGGTTATCGTACTAGGGCGCGTTTTGCACAAGAAGGACAATATGGCTACTTCTCAGCTCTGACCCAAGCCTCCCACTGTTTCAGTTTAAATTTATACATCTCCAACCCCTGGTACCACATGATAGCACGTCAAAATGTCAGGGAAAGCTCCACCCGTCCTTCTAGGGAGCAAATCAGGAGTCTTATGCTCAGTTTGGATGACTTGAGATCACATTTAGTAAGGATATCTTCCTCATCGACAACAAACTCAAGGTTCCGCCAACTAGGTTGCATTCCACGATATCTCATTCCTGGAGTCACACACCTATCCAGGTTTTGTGCACAACAAGATGTATTATCAGACAGTGACATGATGTCTAACAACCGAGGGCTGTCTCCCATTACATTTTCTGCGTCCCCACACGCCTGTCTTTCATCACGGATGGCAAAAGGTTGTGTTTCGTTTAGATCGCCCATTTCGGTGGAGTGAGGGAATGCCAGTGTGCAAGTGTCAGTTAAATGCGCAAGTAGTTATATTGACGTTGTTTATTCAATTAGAGCTAATCCTTTATATGTTTCTGTTCAAGTGTCTACAGGCCCTTCCGCCTGAGATGGAGATTCTTGATTGATGTTGATTTCCTTTTCAGGAAGTGCGTTCTTACCCTATTAGGTTTAGTGATAAGCAATATAATCGTATAATAGTTTGTTTTATGATCCAACTGTAACGTTCCAAAAACAAAAAAAATCAGAAATGCAGAAAATTCAACCAGAGTTTATTGAACGTCATTCGACAAGCACTGGTATTTACACAATGATTTAATCGTTTACTTACGCTTAAACAAAATAGTGATTATATTCAAAAGGAAATATATCCAACAGAAGAAAAACACAATGGTCTTAATTCACTTCAGACGAAGTTCACCTAAACACTATAAAAACCGCCTAGCAAAAATTTATATCTATCTAATCTGTCTTTCTCGCACATCTCTCCTTTTTATACAGCTCCTTCTTTTTCCCGCCATTTATTCACACGTCACCTCTTTTTCCACAAGTTACATTTTATCTACATTTGCACACGTTTCGCTGTTTTTCGACTTTTTTCACATGCCTCTCTTTTCCACCTAAACAATGGAAAAATCCAAGAATCACAACATTCACTTCACACTTCCCACGCATAACACCCATTCATTATTATTTTCTGAGACTATTCTGCTGGGGGGGGGGGGTGCCCTCACAGCCGTCATTTGCTAACTCTGAACCTTTAATTTACTGCGTTTTGTGCAAAAACGCAGTATTCTTGCTTTTAATGTTTGTCATTCTTATATGTAGCATTATAGCACGTATAAATGCTAGTGAACCCAGCCGGTCATATTACACCGTGCGTTTGTGCAAAAACGCAGTATCTGCTTTACAGCACTTAATGTAAGCATATATACACCGTAGACAAGATCGACAACAATTACGCTGTCTAAAATTACATCTTTCTGGCCACACGGTCATATATACTGAAGCACATTAAAAACGCACCACTATTATATATACTGATGCCGAGAAGCTGGGAAAAAAAGTGTGGGAATGGATTTTCCCCGTGTTTGCCAAGAGGTAGAGAGCGAATGGCTGCTGGAATAGAAAGTGCATGATTCAACCCACGGGTTTGTATATAGACTACATGAAAACAATGAAAGTTACACGTGCAACACGATTCCCAACAGCTATGACCCTGAAAATGTGTACACGTTGTGGCAGTATACTCGGTATAAAAAGGCCGTTAAGACAAAACACCCAGTACATGTGCTTGAAATGCCACGACTATCTGAAAACGACCGCCAACGAGCCATTGCTATGTTGGAGACCGGAATGAGCTCGCGGGCCATTGCCAGAAGGATGAATTGCCACCACAGCACTATTGTACGTCTCAATGAACGTTACGGAACCACTGGCAGTGCCCGGGATAGACTTCGGAGTGGCCAACCACGAGTTACTACCCCTGCGCAAGATCGTCATATTGTGCTGAGTTACCTAAGGAATCGTACTCTCCCGGCAAGTCAAACAGCAAGAGCAATAGTGGGTAGACATGGGCAAGTCTCTTGAATGACAGTCATACGACGACTCAGAGATACAGGCCTTACTGCAAGACGACCTTATGTTGGGCCAAACTTGACTCACAGACATCGTCAGCAGCGCCTGCAATGGGCAGAGCAACATGTCAGATGGACTAGACTGCAGTGGAATGCTATCCTATTCACAGACGAGAGCAGATTCAACATATCCTTTGCTGATGGACGTATGCGGATTTGGCGACGGTGTGGAGAGCGCTTTGCAGATTGCTGTGTCAACCGATTTGGAGGTGGCAGTATTCACATTTGGGGATGATTCAGTTTTCACCATCGCTTGCCTCTTCACGTCTTCCGTGGAAATGTTAATGCTGTGACATATCGAGATGAGGTTCTGGATGTACTGGTTGCTCCTGCGTTCACAATTTATCCAGACTTGCAGCTTCTCCCGCAGGATAACGCACGTGCATTTTTTTTTGTATTTTTGCTTTCCTCCCTTGCCTGCACAGAATGCAATTAATTTCATAACAATCAAATGTACAAATGAATGACCAGCATGGATTCATAGGAAAATGAATAAAGATTCCAAATATGTAAACTTGTAAACACTTATATTTACATTTCACACTCTGTTCCTGGATTATACAGGTGGTGCGTTTTAATGTGCTTCAGTATATATATATATTATAAACAATATATAATTATATATATACATATATATATATAAATATATATATATATTATATATATATATATATATATATATATATTATATATTATATATATATATAATAATATATAATATATATAGAATATATATATATATTTATATATATATATATATATATACTAGGTATATATATATATATATATATATATAATATTAATATATATAAGTATATATATGTATATATGGTATATATATATATATATATATATATATATATTTATATATATATATATATTATATATACTATATATATATATATTATATATTATAATATTATATATATATAATATATATATATTATATGTTATATATACATGATTTATATTTATATTATAGATTATATATTTTTTTTTATTTCATATTTTTTTATATCCAACTCATTCTGTCCTCTTCTATGTTCAGTCCTCACTTTTATTACGTTTGGGTAGTTTATTGTTCAGTTTCGTATTTTAGTTTATTTAGTTTCTTAGCATGCATTGTGTACATCCTGTGGCGGAAGTCACTTCATTTTCGGCCACACGCGTCAGTTCGCTGACAGCAATAGTGGCATGATTTCGATGCCTTGCCTTCAGGGAAGTACCTAGGTTTTATTTGTATATTTATTTAAGTTCTTATGTGTCCTATCTAGCCTTCACTTTCTTTCCTTTTCCTGACGAAGGCCATGTGGCCGTAACGTAGACTATTTTCTTTGTCTTTTGTCCTCGTAAGACGAATCACCATTTTTCGATTTTTTTTTTCACACCCATCCATGGAAGAAGATTTACCACTGGATGATTAAAGTAGCACAGGTAAATGTCCACATCCTTTACAATTTGTGTCAGGAAGGTGCGACAACAAAAAAGGAAGCTCACACTTCAAGATTTTAAACAGAGTTTGATTGAGGATCTGTCCAAAGAAGCTGCTGAGCTGACCCCAGGTGGTGTAATAGATTGTCCACCCAAAAATTCTAAATGCTTAATGAAAGGAAATGTATGAAAAGTCACTGGAGATAAGTATTGTATTCAATATCGATGTGTTGTCTGAGCATTTAGACACCCTTACGTCACCCTTTTGCTGGCGCATTCGCATCTGCGCGTCCGGGAAGGAACGGATGGACTTGGTGGGTATAGCCGGCAGGTGGGCTTGGGCATCGGCCTAGGGAGGACAGAGGTCGTGACGCTCGCTGTGGACGGCCCTAGGCCCATGTCGGTGGGAAATCGGTGGCTGGAGCGGACGGATGCCTTCACATACCTGGGGTGTATGGTGGCACCAGACGGCGGAGCAAGCGGGGACATCGGCGGCAGGGTGGACAAAGCGTGAGCAGCCTTTTTTGGTCTGGACAGCATTTGGGGGTCCTCTCGGTGCAGCACGGGCACAGAATTGGGATTGTATCAGAGCTGTGTGCTTTCTGTGCTTCTCTGTGGCGCGGGGGGCTGGGGAGTTGCAGAGAGGGAGATGTCGAGGTTGTCCTCTTTTCACACGGCATGCCTGGGAAGGGTTCTCCGGGTCTTTTGGCCGAGTGCCATCGCCGGCCGGGATCTGCTTGCTCCAAGCGGGCAAGAGGATGTGCACACCATCGTGGCTGGTGGACGCTGGGGCTGGGTTGGCCATGTCCTCGGGGCTGACCCCGGTGCCATCACGGGAGCAGCTGTGCTGTGGACCTCTGGGGGGGGGAAGAGAGGCCGACCGGAAACGGCTTGGCGGGGGGCTGTGGGGGCTGAGATGTGGGGAGTGAGCCGGAGTTGGGGCACTGTGCGAAGGGTGGCCGCCGACCGAGCAAAGTGGAATCAATTTGTTATTGCCCTACAAGACGCCACCAGGCGCAAAGACCACTGACTGCTTTGACGGCCGGCGGCTAAGGATCAAATAAGAAGAAGAAGACGTCACCCTTTCTTTGCTGATCACAATCTTTTATTATTACATGTCTATATATTTATCGTACTTATATGTATTAACTAATCTGTAGGGTTCTATTTAATGTATTGTCAAAGAATCCAGCGAGGACACTGAAGAGTATCAGTCTTTGATAATTTATTGAATATATTAAATATTTGTTTAGTTGTTTCGTGCAAGTATCACGTCCATTTTTTTTAACCTCCTTATTTATGTAAATAGGTCAATGTTTATACGTTTGTCAACTATCTCCATCTTGTCTTATTGTTGCATTTAAATACGACTTTCTGTATTCGTACGTTAATTTTCTGTCTTGTTTAATTTCTTAATATTTATATATGTATTTTCTTTCTTTAATCATTTGCGTCCTTGTTATATTTAGTTTCCTTATATTCGTTGTTGAATGTGCTGTGATTTGATTACAATCAACATCATCTTTGACTGTGCCATCCATCTTCATTAACATTTCATATTGCTCTTTACATGAATTTATTTGAAATTGCATTTAAATGGGTATTGTTATTGGTATTAGTGGTTAAATAATACTGCATACAACAGATAAGTTTACCTACAAACATGCCATCCTTAGAGGATTTACGACAGGAAGTTATAAGAAGAGGCTTATCAGGTGCTGAACTAGATGATTATGCAGATACCCCACATATAATTATTGTTCATTAAATTTGGAGATTTGTAAGTGACTTCTTACTATTGTGGGGATGGATTCCCAACAATTAATTATGACGACAAAACAAGAGCGACGTCAGATGGGTATTAAGAAAGGTGAATCAGGACACGGACTGGAGTTATATGCTGCTACTAAATTCCATACATCCTGTACTCGCATGGAGTTAATGAATATACAATCACTACTGAGAGATTGCTTGGACTAAGAATTATTGAGACTTCAATATTTGAAGGAACAAACTGGATTGATAAATTATTCCAGTGCTATTGAAAATACCACAGAACAGGCTCTCACCATTGAGTTGGAAAAATTAAGGACGGAGTATGAGAAATTCAAAGCTGAGGCTTGGAATCGTGAAGATTCAAAGTCAGAAACGATTTATACTCTTCTCAGTAACATGGAAAAAATCAGTCAAGAGATAACAGATAATGATGATAAAGAGAATGCTCTTATTACTGAGTTGAATGACGTAAAGGCAGATTACAATAAGCTTAAAGTTGAGACCCAAGAGCAAATAAGCAGAGCTGTTGCTGAAGAACAGAAAACATAAGATTTAGAGATTTCTAAACTTCGTAAAAGATTAGATGGTTTCTTATACATTCTTTTACATCACAAACTGTTCTCTACAGCTAGTGTTGACCAGGTTGAAGCTACAATGGACGCTAGACGATTATCGACGATAATTAGTCAGCCCCAAGCACTCAATAACAGTAAGGCTATTCAGAGAGGTAGCCGTAGATCTTTTCGTGGAAAATATAATTTTGCTCCACAGGATTCTCGGGTCAGGTTTTCATATGGAAATCTACCTGGCTCATATGAGGTGAAAACATGGCGTGTTGCCAGCAGTTATTGTCATCAGAGGAATGAATACCAACCACTTGTTGATGACAATATGGAGAGAATAGATGTTAAAGGGCACCACTGTCAAAACAAAGATTTGATTAGGCGAAACGCACATAACATTGATTGTCATTCCAACAATCGTGATGATAGAAGTTATTATACTGACATAAGGTATAGGCAGATTAATGGGAACGGGAAATACCCCACTAATTTTCATAATATTAAACCTGAGGGTAACAGTCTACAACATGAAGAAAATGCTCATTCAGCAGTGGTTGATGATGAGTGTCCAGATGATCACAAGAACAATCATGATTGTCATACTATATGCATTAGTTTCTAAGAAAATACAAATATATTCGGACAACAGAGAAATTGTTCTTAACACCTAGGTATCGTGTGATCTGGACTGAACTAATTCGTTGCCCCTTTAATTTTATGTAAATTATCTTTTTTTTAAACAATCCTACCTTTACTCATCACTCATACTATTTTAAGTGAAATTCCCATTTATTCATCCATTTATATACTTTATTTATTACTGGAAATAAGGCCTAAGGATAGTCACTTAAAGTAGCAAGTATTAACATAGAAAATCACACGAACAGCAGCTATATGTTACTTGGTTCAGAGTGAGCACACAAATATCAAAATTTGGTTAATTAAGGAGGCAAGACCAGAAATTTTGTTCATTTAGGAGCAGTGTAATAATGTAGCAATAATAAATGTAGAAAATAACGAAAAGTCTTAATAAAGACAATGTAATCAGTTATATTAATTGATACTTTTGTGAAATAAAAGAACAAAGAATACAAATATAGCAAAGTATGACAATTTATTTTCTTCCTCGTGTTTAGAAGCTTCAGAAACTGTTACTATAAGACCGTGCAAAGCTGTGTACGCACACCCATAGTCGCTGTATAAAAGTTAAAATTTATTTACTAGTTGGTGAATTTTTGTTTCTGTTTGGATACTGCGAAATTGTTTCCATATATAACTTTATAAGTCATGTATTGTTTACACACATTTTTTTAAAATGTTCTCTAATATTTTTTAAATCAAAGCTGAAGATGATAACCACATAATGGCCTCCTAGTGGGCTGGGCTTCCTTGGTGATGGGATTCTTGTAATGTTTACAATAGACTAGTTTCAGCTTAACTGTTGACACTCCTGCATAAAAGGAACATATACGGAAAATTTATCTTTCTGAGCGAGAGAGAGAGAGAGGGAGATAAAAAGAGAGAGTGAGAGATAAAAAGAGAGAGTAAGAGATAAAGAGGAGAATTTTCCATGAGTAAACAACTAAACTATTGAAAGTATCTACATGCACTATGACAGCGCGGCAACGCATATGTTAATCGTCGCACTTTGAAAGATCAATTATATCACTCTACCGATAAAGTGGTCACTTTTTGTATTTTTTAATGAAACATGCAACATCTGTCCTTTTACTGCATCGTCCTGAAACAAACTGGAAACCACTCGCTTAGGCAGAATATTACATTTAGAGAGTTCGTAATGACAATATCGTCACAATAACGGCGCTTAGACTAATACATATTAAATTTGCAACTCAAATGTTGTTCATCTGACACATGACGTCAGTTACATTTTAAAACTCCCCAGGTAGTCTCTGCTTAAAAACTTTCCGACAACAAGTAAGTGGATGCAACTAATCAACATTTAGCCCACGTCTCCTTGTTACTAATGCATTAATAACACACAACAAAAACCTCTTGATAAGAGAAAGTTACATGTCCCGTATGTGGTCCTTGTGTGCGGGAGAGTGTCAACAGTCAAGATAAAATTAATTTACTCTAAACACATGTTTACAGAAATAGAGGGATTCTACGAGAATCTAGACAAGGCTATGAAACAACTAAAATCACAGGACATAAAGCTCGTAATGGCGGACTTTAACGCAGAAGTCGGACAAGGAAGAATTGAAAAATAGTTGGTCCATTTGGATTGGGGGAATTAAATGAACGTGGTGAAAAGCCTATAGAATGGTGCAAAGAACATGATTTCTCGATTTCGAATGCATGGTTTCAAAGTCACCCAAGGAGACTTCGGACCTGGAAAAGTCAAGGCGACAGAACTAGAAATCAGATTGACTTCATACTGATACAAAAGCGTTTTAAGAATGCCATAGACTCATCAACGTCGGGGCCAGGGGCAGACTGTGGTAGTGATCACATTACAGGTGTGTGTGTAATCTAAGAGTAAAACTGAAAATACTCAATAAATGAAAAGGAACCCCCAAGTTCCAAACAAACGTGTTGAAGACCAATGAGGATATGAGAGAAAAGTTCAACTTATCGGTAAGGAATAAATCTAAACCACTCGCTGGCCTTACATCGATAAAAGAGAGATGGCAGGAATTCAATAAATGTATTGAGATGTCAATGCAAGAACATATTCCCAATCCAGGAAAAAATAAACATAAAAAATGGATGACACAAGAAATGTTAAACCTCATGGAATCGAGAAAACTGGCGACAAATGATGACAACGAATATCAAACATTAAAATGAGAAATAAAGAGGAAATGCAACATGGCTAAAGAGGAATAGCTCAACGCGAAATGCAAAGAAATCGGGAACAACAAAAACAGTGATAATAAAACTATGCATACAAAAGTAACAGAAATATCAGGGCAGCGTACCTGCTTTCAAACAGGATGTGTAAAGTCAAAGGAAGGAAATATTCTAATGGACAAAGACGATATTTTATATAGATGATCAGAATATATAGAGGAGTTATATGATGATGATAGAGGCGATAAAATAAACATAAGAAAAAACATGGAAGGTCCACCAAAATTGAAACACGAGGTTGCATATGCTATTACGAAAATAAAACATGTTATAGCACCAGGACCTGACAATAGAAATCTATGAAGCACTTGGAGAACTTGGCGTAGAGTAAATAAAAAAAACTCCTGAACAAGATATATGACACAGGAGAGATATCCTAAAAACATCTGCAGATCAGTATTCATCACTATTCCTAAAAAACCAGGAACAACAGAATGCGAATCACATAGAACAAACAGACTAATGAGCTATGTCACCAAAATACTCCTTCGCATCATAATGCAAAGGACAAGACATAGAATACGACCAGAAATTTCTGAAACTCAATTCGGTTTCGTTGCTGATAAAGGTACCAGAAATGCAATTTTCACACTATCAATGCCCATGGAGAAATGAATTGAGGTACAAAGAGACCTCTATCTATGCTTTATAGACTATTCAAAAAGCATTTGACAAAGTAAAACACCAAGACCTTTTTGATATTTTAGACCTCTATCTATGCTTTATAGACTACTCAAAAAGCATTTGACAAAGTGAAACACCAAGACTTTTTTGATATTTTACGTGAACTAAAGAAAGACGGGAAAGATCTTAGAGTAATAAGGAACATATATTGGGAGCAGGAATCCGAAATCAGATGTGAAGGAGAACTAAGTGAATTCAGAGCAAATAAAAGAGGAGTTAGACAGGGATGTGTGTTATTACCTGATCTTTTTAACATATACAGAGAGACGATACTTCGAAACATTGAACACCTCGAAGGAATTAAAGTCGGAGGACGAAATATCTACAATCTGAGAAATGTAGATTATACAGTTTAATAGCAGAGTCAGAGGAAAATCTACAAATCATTCCAGACAAAGTAGTGGAAGAGAGCGAGTTGAAAGGATTATCTTTGAATGTCAGTAAAACTGTATACATGGTAGTTTCTAAGAAAATACAAATACCAGTATCTCTTTGAACAGCACAAGAGAAAAATTCTAACAAGTGAATCTCTTTAAATATTTAGGCTACACAATGACATCAGAAGGCAGATGTGACACAGATATAAAGAAATAGATCACCATGTCCAATGAACCCTTTACTAGGATGAGCAACGTAATGAAAAACAGAAACATCACCATAAGCACAAACATTCGCTTACTAATGTAGCCGTGTATACCGTGATTTCTTCGGATACAGACTATATCCCACTAAAAAACGGAAAGAGCACAGATTAACGTATAAATTAATATGAGAAACGGAGGATAAAAGAAACTAAATGACATATATTTTATTTAGGCTAGCTTCGCTTCAGTTATGTCATAACTAGTCATGTGATTTCCCTAACCAGTCCTGGAGCTCAGATTTGTTCCCGGCCAGAATCAGAAAGCAACGCCATTTTTAGTAGAGCAGTCAGAATAAGAAAGCGAAACCCAACAGACGTGCGGAGTCCAGTGCAGTGTATATTTCTTATGTTGAGGAGATTAACTTCACACTTATATAGCCAAGGTGTATTTTCAACGTGTGGTGTAAATTATTTGTGAATTCCACTACTCTAGTAAGTATTCATTAAAAAAAAATTGAATGCATAACTGTTAGAGCTCACAACCAGAACTGAAACAGAGACGCGCTTGAACATTTGGTTAGAATGAAAACCAAGTCCAATATCTAAACCCTTTGTTGAGAAAGAAGGTTCTTAGGTTGAGAAATATGAAACCTTAGGAATAACAAGAAGTAAAAGAAAACTTGGACCAATAAATGAAACCGAAAGAGATGGGAAAATACCGTCAAACCTAGGAAACGTTAACCTAATAAAGGAACACTGTGGAAAGATAGAGGAGTCTCGCCATTTGCAATTTGAAAATGATACAAAGATGCAAAAGGAATTTAGTATCAATGAAATAATAAATTGACATTTTATATTCCATGCTTATTACTGTACATGTGAAACTGTACAGAACCTTATTGTGCTTGACTAAACAAATTCCTGTTGAAAGTTATTAAAAGTTTATATTATTGAAAACAAATGCTGTTGAAGAACTAATTGCTAAAGTTGGACATTATGCTGCTAAATCGATCCATCCCAATTTATTTGCCACATTTTACATCTAAGAGAAGCAAAGTCGAACCTGGAAATCCCAAACAAAAGAGAGGAATTAAAAACTCTAGCGGCTAGGCTAGTTAACTAAACCTACTCTCTGCTCTATGTGGAAGTACTGAGATTTAAGAAACACTAAATAAAAATCACAGACCCCACTGTTACATGTATTATATAAGGTGCCTTAGGACCAGTCATCACGGAATACACGAAACCCCACGGGCGGCCACACATATAAGTATATATGGTGCCGTGACCAGGAAGGCGGCCACACTAAGGGGCTACGTGTGTGTCGTGTTTTGGGGTCTGGTTTACAACACGTTTTTCTAGATCTGGCCATAACGCACGTCATAGTTGGGGAAACCTCTCTGATACTAGAACCAATCAAAACGGACCTTTATTATTATTGTGGTAAGAAACTTACATTGCAAAACCTAGGGACCAGTTTTGTGTAAACGATGGGACGATAATATACTACTCGTCAAAAGTCAAGGGCCACCCTATTATTTTCAATACACTATTATATAAGCGCGTAGAATGATTAAATAAAAGAAGTTTTTAGTAAAAAATTTGTGCAATATCTTCCTCTGACAGTCCTCTATGCACGTTCAGCATAAAAACAACTCACCGACAACCATGGTGATCACGTGCAATTTTGTTTGCTGACCATAAATTCACATTTTCAATCTGTTTTTCAAACTTCCGTACAACCAAACAGGTGAAGTAATCGTGCTGATTGCTATTCCACGTGCGTTGGCGACTTTTCGTGAACAGAGTTTACTCTTAATTTGTTTTACAATCAGCAGACTTAGGGTAGTTTCATCACTTGCAAAAACCATGCCTTCGAGAAGAAGTCTTGACACCTTACAAAGAATGAGGGCTATAGCGTGGGTTGAGAGTGGTTTATCTGTCCGTGAATTTGCTAGACGGCTTGCAGTGTCACACTCTACTATCCAAAGAATTTTGGAGAGATTTCAGGCCACAGGAAATATGGACGATCGCCACCGGCCAGGTCGCCCTAGATGCACCAACAGACATGATGACCGGTACATATTTTGTCAGCCCTGCGCCATCGAAGAGTGACTTGTTCCACTCTAAGATGTCAGCTGAGACAAACTGTAAACGTTAATGTCAGTCAAAGCACCATTAGCAGACGTGTACATGAATTTGAACTGGCTGCTCGACGTCCTGCAGTCAGAATCCCTCTTACTCCTGCTCATCGCCGAGCCCGTGTTGCTTGGTGTCGCGAGCACATCCGATGGGCAAGGCAACAATGGAGTCAAGTTCTCTTCACTGATGAATCTCGCTTCACTGTGTCATTCAATGATGGCAGGATTCGAGTTTGGAGACGACCAGGAGAGCGATTTACTGATGACACAATTAGAGAGGTGGGTCAATATGGTAGGGTTCTGTCATTGTCTGGGGAGGCTTCTACAAACACGGCAGGACCCCACTCTACATCATCCAAGGCAACTTGACCGGCCCAAGATAACAGAACGAAATCTTGAGATCAATTGTTCAGCCTGCTCTGGAGGCCATAGGTGGTAATGTCATCCTCCAAGATGATAACGCTCGACCCCATCGAGCTCGTGTGGTAAATGACTTTATTCAGCAACATGGGATCATCAGGATGGCGTGGCCACCTCATTCACTGACCTTTCTCCGATTGAGCACCTCTGGGATGTCCTTGGTCGAAGATTGTCAACAAATCACCCCCTGCCAATGGATGTTGCACAGCTGACTGCATTTCTGCTTCAGGAATGGCAAGCTGTTCCCCAGGATACTCTTCGGACCCTTATGGACTCGATGCGTCTAAGCTGTCTTGAATGTCTTTCTGCAAACGGTGGTCATACCCGATTTTGAAATGTCTATTTGTCCAATATCTATTGTGTGACTTTTGAAAAGGTGGGTGACACACTTTACAGCTTCATTGCGCTTGAATGTGTGTTTCTATTTCTTTATGTGACATGTCAATTTGGTATTCAATAAATTCCGTTTTGACTGATACCAATTACGTTTATATCAGATTCGTTTTATAGTATCAACCAAGGTTTTTCTAAGTGACCTTTGACTTTTGACGAGTAGTATATTTAAAGTCATAAAGAATAAAGAAGCATCACTGGGGAGATTTGTGTAATTCATCAAAGGAAATGTTAATCTAGAGGTAAGTGTAAAAACTTTATCAAATAGTATTCTGGTAAGATAGATATACCGAATAAAAGAGCTGTGTTACATCAGGATAAGTCAAACTTAGCTAGTTAAAGCATGCATACATTTAAATGCATTGTGCAAACTAAATAATTTATAGATATATCGATCCTAAATAATCCACAGTTTAATTCCATCTTTAAATAACAAAAATCGTCCCATAGATAAGGAAGATAATTGAAAAACAAAAATTTACACATTGGACAGAGAGCAAAAAGTTGTTTCATTTTGGGAAATTATTACGCCTTTCCTGACCCTGTCACATCTGACGGCAGATGTGTAAGAATAAAAGGCCTTGCCATTTGGCTATTTGACGCCATTATCCAAAATTCAAAACAAGCTGTCTAGAAAGAAGCGGTAATCACATTGTGCCTTTGCCAACCGCATCTGTTACGCAGACCATAGAAGCCATTGACAGTCTTGTATGTTTGCCTGAAGGGTTTTGTCCTACAATCAAACTGAAGAGTTCGATTTTCACTTGTATTCACTTTGGACTTAAAGGTGCAAGAGCTCATTGGAATCATTGCAGCCAGTCACCCAGGTTCAACTGCCTGGCAATTCCTTGATGTGTTAGACCACGGCAGGAGAGTGGAATTTCCTAATAAAGAAGATAAGTGGCTTATCTTGCCACTAATCAGCGTGTTCAATAAATAAAATCTAGCACTACTAAAAAACACTAACAATATTAAAGAACAGTACAGAGAATGATGTGTTAAAGACATTATCAATCCATCCTATCTACCCAGTCAAGAACAGTGACATTGTAGTGAAATATAAAAAGTATTCTTCAGTACAGAAGATAACAGAAACTTTAGTAATAGATTGTGTTTTGATAATTGAAGTTTCTATATTTATTGATTTTATATAATGTAAATATCTTTTGAGTTATCATAACCGAAAAGAAAACCGGTTTATGATTATTAAAATTGTAAATATGTACCTTCAGACTTGTTGAGATTACTAGCATTAAGTTCAAGTTCTGTTGGATGCATATTTAGTTGGATAGTTTAAAAGATAATTAAATACCCCTAGATAAACTTGTCAACATAACAACACATAGTACCAAAGGTGAATCCACGAAAGGAGCAAATAGATCTTCAGGACATATCTTTAAAACACCTGAGATTTATACAGCTGATTCTAGCCTTTGGTGTCGATACACCCTTACTCTTTTCAGAGAAGGGGGTATTTCTTATAAGACCAGTCTCTTATCTGGCACTATCCTGGTATCATCTGATACACCTTTTTGTCCAGGATATCTTTCATGTTATAACATCACAAACCTTTCGTGACACTGGGGTCTCAGTCCAGGGATTTTCAGTACTACCCTGGAGTCTTTTCTTTGAGACAGTCAGTCTTATAGTAGCAGTCGGAATAATATTATGATAAAAATAAATGTAAAGAAATATAAAAGCTAAATAAAGCAAATTGTAATATTAGTAAGTGCTAAGAAACATTATTGGCGATTGAATACGCTGACAGTGGTTTTAATTAATTAATTAGTTATATTTATTTGGTATTTAAGTCTGTAATTAATTTTAATAAGAGTGTATGAAAATGGCAGATTTGGCAAAGTTTAGATCTGCTACAGTGCAGTCGGCAAAGGAGTTTGGCCTAAGTGGGGATGCTCCTAATCAATATGTTACTACTGAGTGTGACAAATATATAGAAAGAGAAGATAGGAAGATGGAAACAGAAAGGAGATTAAAATTAGAAGCTGACAGGGAAAATAGGAAATTAGAAGCTGATAGGGAAGCTGAGATTAGGAAATTAGAAGCTGATAGGGAAGCTGAGATTAGGAAATTAGAAGCTGATAGGGAAGAAAAGAGGTTACAAAGGGAACATGGGTTGAGACTGAAAGAACTTGAACTTCAAGGTATTGTTCCAGTAAATGGAAGTAGTCCAACTACAGCTGATACTAGTGCAAGTCATGGTGCCTCAAATGGAGCCATGAATTTTCACTTGGACCCATTTGTGGAGAAAAGTGATGAGTTTCAGTCTTATTTGAGTAGGTACGAGAGATTAGCTACTAACTATGGCCTAGAGAAAGAGAAATGGAGCCTTAAGCTATCACAAGGGCTGAGAGGAGCTTCGTATGAAGTTTTTGAAAAACCTGCCAGAGAGGATCAAGAAGATTATGAAATCTTGAAACAGGCATTGTTAGTTCGCTACGAAAAGAACTCAGAATTTTATAGGAAGAAATTTAGGACTGCTAAGCTACTTTCTGGAGAAACTTACCACCAGTTCTCTGCCAGACTAGAAACTTACTTGGAGAAGTGGACAGCTCTAGGAAAATGTCAAGACCTAAAAGAAATGGTCATGATGGAGCAAGTGAGAGAGTCTATGCCTCCAGACATGAGAAAATTTTTTATGGAACAAGGTGCAGAGCGAATGGGGGATATTTTAACAGTTGCTGAAAGATATCAGGCAGCCCAGAAATAGATAGCAGGCGTTAAGAAGAAACAAGGAGATAGTAATACAGCCCACAAAACCAAGATGAATATGATAATATGGACCAAAACCCTAGATACAGACAAGGTTATGACAAACCTAAATATGACCAAAGAGACAGGAACCCTCAGGTACAGGACAGGAAACCCTAAAGACAGGGAGATAAGTGGTGCAAAATTTGCGAAATGGGCAACCACAATACAACCGAATGTGGTAGGAAAAGTTCCTCCATATCACGCTGCAAGCATGATAACAGTGGGAAAGGGCAGGAATGACCTGACAGACAGTCAGACAAACCTCCATCCCCCCATCTGTGAAGATGTAACCTGTAATGGTACTAAAGTCAAGTGCCTTTAAGATTCAGGATTGGAATATGACTCAGTTGTGAATGCAACCCTGGTGTACCCTGACCAGTATACCACAGACAAAGTGGAGATAAAAGAGGCATTAGAAGGACCAGCCACCATGCCACTTCCCGTAGCCAGAATAAATGTCAAAACTCGTTACGTGGAAGAGTGATCAGTGCAGCAGTGTGTGATGATCCTAATTACCCGCTGGTGTTAGGAAGGAGATATGTTTTTCTAGGGAACCCAATAAAACATGTGATCATGGCGACTCTCCAGACCAGGTCAAGCCCTATGAAGGAGGAGGGACCACCACTAAACTTTCATCCTAAACAGATGAAAAAAGCCCAAGCAAAAGATAAAACATTAAAACCTTGCTTTGGCAAATTGCCAAACAGCCATAACACCCCTAAGAAAGGACAGTTTTATTTGAAGGAGGGATTGCTTTATAGGAAAGCTGGAACGGGATCCAATGGCCGTGGACAACTAGTTCTACCCGTTTCATACAGGGAAAAGATTATGGAGAGATCACATGTTGTATCAGACGGTGGACATGGGAAAAATGGTACCACCTGTCAAAGAGCATCTGTGAAATACTATTGGCCAGGCGTAGCTGAGGACATTGCTCACTATGTAAATGCCTGTGCCGCATGTAGAAAGGGGACAACCCCAAGTTGGGAAGGTCAACCGGACCTAAGAACACATTGCGGTGAAAATAGGCCTGAATTTGAAAATAAACATGATAAGGTAGACATCGTGGATAGGAAAACCCCTTTTCACACACAGTCTTCAAGAAAACTAGTTACGCTGGCAACTCTCCGTATGGTACCGAGAGTAAACACAGACCAGTCCCACCCGACACAATGTTGCTCGGAATTCCGGGAACTGGCTAAAAATAGAGTAGTTAGTCCGCCCGCTTTGAAAATGAAACTAAGTGATAACTCCAGAAAAGGTTGGGAGTGGAAGATTGGCCAATTGGCCTAATGTTCAGCTCACTTCAACATACGGCTATTAAATTTGCATTATGAAGGGCACCGGCAACAGTGGTAGTTGGCCGGCCTATTCAGTCCAGGGGAAGTAGTTAACGGACATGGACTGAGAATATATTATATAGCAATGCTAAACGGAGAATTGATTCTTGGTGCAGGAAATTCATTTCCCCATATTACATAGTTTCGCCAGTGACGTTAAGCTGACAAAACACCTGGTGAAAATGGACTCTACCTGAATTGCAGGAAAATAACAGAGTCACTAGTGAATCTAGAAAAAGGGTATCACCAGATTCCAGTCAAGCCTGAGCTCAGACCATTGCTGGCTGTGATCACTTCGGAGGGGCACTGTGAGTGCCATATGTTGCTTTTGAGTTGAAGAATACTCCGAGTGTTTTATCCAGGATGATGAGGAAATTACGGTGTCCCTTACAGAACTCAGCTATCACCAATTTTATAGATGACATCCTCATAAATATTGGAACCTTGAGGAACATCTAACACCTCTGGTCATGTCATGGAACAGACTCAGAGAAGAGTAATGGTGAATATTGATTAATAATCAGCATTTGACAGGCAACAACACCTGTGCTGTTTATTAACATAACAGGAAGTATTATCTCTGGATCGCAGAGGGTTGAGGCAGATTTCACGAGTAGTGCCTACTTGAACTGACCCACCTGCAGAAAACCAGGAGAGAAGATTGAACCCCATTGGGAGAAATCCGTATTGTAAATCCAGACAGGAAAGCTCCACCAGGTGGTTCACGCTTTATAAATGGGGGAGCTCTGTCGTGTTATGGGGTCTGGCTTACAACACGTTTTTCTAAATCTGGTCATAACGCACGTCATAGTTGGGGAAACCTCTCTGATACTAGAACCAATCAAAACGGACCTTTATTATTATTGTGGTAAGAAACTTCGCCGCAGGCGACCTTTGTCTTTACTGACTGTGTGTGTTAAACTTAGTTGACTGCAACCTGTCTTCAGATTTTGCTCCTTTCCTCAGACCAGTTTTAAGTATAAACGATGGGATGATAATATTCAAAATTGTCATATAAGAAAAAAGACTGTCAAGAATGGAGCAATTGAGATGTGGTAAGAAACTTACACTGCAAAACCTAGGGACCAGTTTTGTATAAACGATGGGATGATAATATTTAAATTCATAAAGAATAAAGACTGTCAAGAATGGAGCAATTCAAATACACAATGTATTAACGTGATTTAATCAAGAACAGTATTACTAACGAATATTCAAGTTTAAACGGTTATCGTTTCAAGAACTTCAAGGACAAGGTGCAACCTTGTAACAGCAAGCAAGGATCAAGGTTCGGAACAATCAAATTGATACTGGAACATGGAATCAATATCTATCATCAACAAAGAAAGCGTCGAGAATTTATCATTCTGTCGAAACTAGAGTACTTTGACCGTCAAATGTTTAACCGGCAACACAAATCAGAGTGACGTCATACGCAAACATTTCCAACCATCATTATCCAGCAATCTTCAAGAAGTGAACTCAATTTATTTGTTACCATCATTAATCTGCAATAAAATCGTCGAGGATGTATTTACCCATTGTCAAAATTCGTGAGACCAGCTTCACATGCAGATTATACATGCAGGGATTTAGCTGAGGTCTTTCCTTGGTTGTTCAAACAGCCCAAGGCCACGTTTGAGAAGGACAATGTTTTGAGTCACTGGAGATAAGTATTGTATTCAATATCGATGTGTTGTCTGAGCATTTAGACACCCTTACGTCACCATTTTGCTGGCGCATTCGCATCGGCGCGTCCGGGAAGGAACGGATGGACTTGGTGGGTATAGCCGGCGGGTGGGCTTTGGCATCGGCCTAGGGAGGACAGAGGTCGTGGAGCTCGGTGTGGGCGACCCTGGGCCCATGTCGGTGGGGAATCGGCGGCTAGAGCGGACGGATGCCTTCACATACATGGGGTGCATAGTGGCGCCAGACGGCGGAGCTAGCGGGGACATCGGCGGCAGGGTGGACAAAGCGGGAGCAGCCTTTTTAGGTCTGGACAGAATCTGGGGGTCCTCTCGGTGCAGCACGGGGACAGAATTGGGATTTTATCAGAGCTGTGTGCTTTCTGTTCTTCTCTGTGGCGCGGGAGGCTGGGGATTTGCAGAGAGGGAGATGTCGAGGTTGTCCCCTTTTCACACGGCATGCCTGGGAAGGGTTCTCCTGGTCTTTTGGCCGAGTGCCATCGCCGGCCGGGATCTGCTTGCTCGGAGCGGGCAAGAGGACGTGCACACCATCGTGGCTGGCGGACGCTGGGGCTGGGTTGGCCATGTCCTCGGGGGAGACCCCGGTGCCATCCAGGAATCAGCTGTGCTGTGGACTCCTGGGAGGGGGGGGGGGGCGAAAGAGAGGCCGACCGGAAACGGCTTGGTGGGGGGCTGAGATCCGGGGAGTGAGCCGGAGTTGGGGCACTGTGCGAGGGGTGGCGCCCACCGAGCAAAGTGGAATCAGTTTGTTGTTGCCCTACAAGACGCCACCAGGCGTAAAGGCCACTGACTGCTTTGACGGCCGGCGGCTAAGGATCAAAGAAGAAGAAGAAGACGTCACTTGGTGACTGGCTCACTGCAATTTAAGTCATAGCCCTCAGGTCACTCAAGTCAGGTAATATTATAATTGATTGATCATTTTGTAAGAATAGTTTCGTCATTGACTTTCTTCATTCAAGTCGACCTCTAGCTGGTACCCGTACATGTTGGGACCAGAATGGATAAAAGTCGTAACGTCAATGCAATGGAAGTTTTGAAGATGTTTATTACATGAACATTGTTTATGGAACGAACGGGATCTGCGTCATTGAATATTTAAAGTAGCCGACATGCGAGTAACGGCTAATATGGAGAGGTGAAACAAAACGTCAGCAGTTAGAAGTTTGTATACACTTCACAAGTTATAATGCTTTATCAGAAGTCGGATTTTCATTGTCAAACTAACTAAGAAGGAGTATTCCGTAATGGGTTGTATACCCTTGATTGTGATATGATGGACTGCCCTTGAGAGGTCAACAGTCGTATAGAACGTTCGTTAAGTCAAGTAATTTATATCAAGATAAACATGTATGAATATATCGATGCCTATTGATGATGGTTCACTAAGTATATGATGGAAGCTGAATACCATATGTCACAAGCTAATCTACTATGTATATGCATGAACTGTCGTATTGTCCACGTCTACGTATGTATTGTCAAATAAACCGTTGATGGTATCATTACTCAACCACGAGTTCTAGTGTCCGTCCTTGACACTATTGAAGTTGAAGTGACTCTTGGAAATTCTCTATTATTCTTTCGCGTTTTTAGACTCAACCAGATAACTGTCACCCATCACTATTCTAATACCTATCAATGGGGATCCAAAGTGACCAGTTACAAATGGTGGATGAACAGTTACACTATGTTTCCTCGTTTAATGACGTAATGAAGTCGGCTTGCAGGACGCTAGTTCATGACAATGTTTCTTCGCTTAGCCCCCCACCTCCAATATCACTTCGTGGAGGAGAAGCTCAATCGAGCAGCCTATATTTGCAACTCAAATGCCAAACTAATGATAAATAACTTGCTGTTTTGGTAGGGGTCTTTCCAGCATATACCCCTTTATCTAAACAATTTTTTAAGACAATATAACTGACTGAA
This sequence comes from Oreohelix idahoensis, assembly GCA_024509875.1. Lineage (NCBI taxonomy): Eukaryota > Metazoa > Mollusca > Gastropoda > Stylommatophora > Oreohelicidae > Oreohelix > Oreohelix idahoensis. Next base: position 8,177 of record JAMPIV010014667.1, on the reverse strand, counting down.
ATGACCATGCACGATTTTGCCATTTTGATTGTTTTTATCATTCGTACACTTACTACTTCTTAGATCTAGTACTGAAGATCTCTTTCAAGATTTCACGTTCTTGTAGTTATTGCTTACAGCAAAATCTGGGCGGAAACGTCGCTCTCTTGCTCAAAAACTCCCAATCGTTATCTTATTTTCCGTGTCTTAATCTGTCACCATATTGATATTTATACCTTTATCATTCAACAAACTGTGTTTCCTTCTATTTCTCTGTACAGAAAGTTTAGCTCGCGATAAACGATAGATCCAGGTGAAAATTATACACCTACGGTTAAAAAGAAAAAGGAACCCGTTACACGCCCATTGAGGCATATTGGGAATATGGTGTTAGGCCCATATTATCTTGACCGTCGGCACACGAGGGGTGATGTGGTCGGCATCACGCCGGCCGCCTTAACCTTCCCAGAGTAGCTCTGGTACCCATTTGGGGCTGGGTCGACCCAGGAGCCGTTTGTGGCCTAAAAATTTTCCGCCTCATCTGGGGATCGAACCATAGACCACTGCGCTAGGAAGCCAGTGCACTAACCACTATGCTATCGCGGCTCCTACGGTTAATCCCTGCCTTATTGTCTAGTCGGAAGAGTGTTGCACACTCGGACACAGACACTTCTTTTTACACTACCAAGAGTCAATATGGTTTCAAACAAAACTCAGCGATCAAAACAATTAGTAAGGCGTGGTCAGTTAGGCCTAAACGTGACAAAGAAACCTTGAACCACGTAACAAAAACAACAAATTCTGTAAGATGAGAGACAAAAGAAAGGGAAGATCACAGAAAGATATAAAAGATGGCACAGGATGATTAAATAATAAGTCACGCCTTTTCTATTAAACTGTCCTAAAATAAGAAAAGCTCATCTTCTTCATGTCTAGATCTCACTGAGATCATGCTAAACTTTCGCACTATCCTGAAAAGTGTCTTTGACAACTCGGAACAAATCAAACAAGGGTTTACAGATCATGACTTCATTAAAATGAGATTTACACCTGTCGACAAACCTGAACTCAGCTCAGTAAATTTACATTTTAATATTCGTTCATAAAATTAATAATCATTCAATCAGCTATTTATTCAATCGATTATTCAATCAACCAATCAGTCAATCCGTCAAGCAATCAAACAATTGATCTATCTATCTATCTATCTATCTGTCTGTCTGTCTGTCTGTCTGTCTGTCTGTCTGTCTGTCTGTCTGTCTGTCTGTCTGTCTGTCTGTCTGTCTGTCTGTCTGTCTGTCTGTCTGTCTGTATGTATGTCTGTATGTATATATATATATATATATATATATATATATATATATATATATATATATATATATATATATATATATATATATATATATATATATATATATATATTTGATCAATAATATATATATTGATATTTTTAACCACTCACATATACACACACGCAGATAAGTGACGACGATTAGACGCACATACGTGAAAACTATAAACTATGAAAATGGTGATCTTTTTGAACAAGCTGACCGCCACACGTAGATAAAATTTATGTAAATTTTTATTTATCATTAAAGTAGCTTTACATCGACAATATTGAATATCAAATCAAATACAATAAACATAGGTTAAGAATTAATGAAAGAGATAGACTCATAGGTGAATCCTTTCCCCCTCTGTTGCCAAGATCCCGTTATAAGAGAAGTTATAGCCCAAAGAGTCACAGATTTATACGCTAAGGTCCAAGGTTTTCTCTCTCTCAGTAAAGAACAGAGTTTATATATATTAAATTATCCTAAGAGGAAAACAGCATTAGCAAAAAACTTGCATACACGAGAAAATACAAAGTTATTACATGGGTTAAATCATAAACGTATTATTCATCCCTGTTATTCTCTCGCTCTGACAGCTGTGATCACAGACAACATGCACACTCTTACCTAATCGTTGCTTTTCATAACATCTTAACAAATTGTTCAGTCACTCACAGACCATCCAAGTTTGAGTTACTGGCGAGTCAAACCCCAGTTTCTCCAAAAGACTAATTAATCAAAATGTTGGGAAACGTTTGTCTCACTGTTGTAAATAGGAGGCTGATGAAGGTCACTTCAATTTTTGTTCAGTTAGGAAAGTACTTATGATATCTAATGTTCACAGGGTACTGTTGCAAACTAATGTTGCAATCCTCTGTTGCAAATGGATAACTATGATTGGAACCCAAGAGTGCTATATATATCAAATATCACGCCACACAGGCTAATCATCCGTATGTGTACTGCTGTGCTGTTACCGTGTCTGGAATGTTTGAAGGGTGTTTGAAAACTGTCACTCACACTACAATAGCTCACGGACGAGTCATGGAGCGTTGAAACGGTTGTTGACGTTTAAAGAACAGTTTATTTATACCACAACACGGTCACAACGACATAGACGAAATACAGCATATTACACAGTTTATAATAGCATACAAAAAGGATCCACATCGTAGTACTAACGTATAATAATTCATCAGGAAGGACTGCTGGCAATCGCAGTACTAATAGTTATAGATCCCAAATATATTACGTCTCAGCGCTATTTAATCCATCAAGAAGACTGCTGACAATCGCAGTACTAATAGTTATAGGCCCCAAATACATTACTAATATCACTCAAAACACTGGCCTGTACACTCTAAGGCCTTAGGAACATCTCCTTAAATAAAGTACATCTTATCCGCAGATAATCACACATAATCCATAAGCCATCATGCCTGTACCCTGGTACACATCGAAAAAACACTCAACATCTTCCCAGTACACTCGCTCGGGAACACACTGTCACCAAAACATTCTTTCCCAGAACACCCCAGCCAATCACACATGCGTGGGGCTAACTCCCCGAGAACTCTCGCTCACAGCTCAAAAATAGCTTAGAAATCCATCTCACGCGGAAACTCAGCCGCAGTGAGAAGCGTTCTGAATCTCGAAGATTCCAATACAATACGCTCATATATTTTTTTAAAATAAATTAACAGGTAAACAAACGCTGTTCAAGTGGGATAACCACTATAATCTCTTGCACATCCCAGACTTATAACGATTAATGAAGTTGCTTAGATTTGGACTCAACAGGTACATTAGCTTGGAACTTCACTCGTTAAGGTGAATGTCTGGTACATAAATCGGTTTAGGATAAATCTCCTTCACAACACAATGGTAGTTATATGGGAAGTGTCAAATGTTATTTCAGTCGCCACCACAGGCGAAGTATATATGATCTTGAGAAGAAATCTGGATATTCTGTAAGTCCAGTTACCATTTATTCTTAATATTACTTTTGGGCCATTACTCTGTCGTTCTTCTGGGTGTAAAAATCACGAGGCCAGACAGGTCACTTGCAAAACCCGGTAATTATATTCATAATGTTCTTTAAGTAAAGTTCTTCTCATTTACATAGGTACCGAAAGCCGCTGGTAAGATTTAGGGTTTATGACCCAAAATACTGTATAGGGAAGAAAAGAAGCACATAAATAATCAACCCTAATAGTATATCTAATCCTACGTGTAAATCATATTCACTCGGTTATACAACTTAAATTAGAAACCACAAGCTTAGAGCTAGTCTCATCGTTAAAACTTCCGTGAAATAAATTCTAGTCATTAAAAAAAACCATCATCATGAATTAGAAATACATAAAAATATATTTCGTCACTACTCATGAGTCATCAGTGCATTTACTTAGTTAAACTATTCTCTTGCTGGTTACTAGCAGTTTAATCAAATTTATAATAGCCGAATGAGTTTAGCTAGAATATAATTTATTTGCTCTCCACTGTAACGCAGTAACGTTAGAGAATATAACTGAATTTTCATTTAATCTCTCTACACAGAAATTAGCTAGTGAAATAAAATAAGCGATCATCACTTAAATCACTCAATCACTACTAGATATATATCTACCTCGCACAGCCTACTAAGACTTTTCTCCAACGAAAACTGATTTCACTTAATAAAGCAAATCTAGGAACGAAGCTAGAATGTGTCTAGAGAAACTGCGGAGTCTAAATGAATACTGGATACTGAGTCTAAACTGCTCTGGTATAAATATCGCTCTGATGAAAGGAAAATGGTTACGTCTAAAACCCGAGACAGAGTCAAATTTGCCACATGTAGCACCTAGGGAAAATCTACGTATTCCTTAATCTCGTTCTGCACATCAAACAAATTTCTTCACCCTCATGCCGAACCAGATTCACGCTGTTGCGTACGGACTCATTTGAGAACCGACGTAACGTAATAGACCAGACCCCGTGCGAAGATTTCCTCGACTTACAGGATCACACGAATACTGCCCGGGTCACACAAAAATTCTTTTACTTAACGAATTAAATACATTATAAAGCAACTCTAGATTAAGCTCTATATAATTAAGCTAACTCCCCAAAAAATAACTTTAAAGAATTTCAATCTCTGCACAATAAAAATGGTTATAGGCTATCTACCCAAACTGATTATCCAGCAGTATGAAATCCTAAGAGCGATAATGGTACCGAAAGAAGGAAACTACGTTCTTATATAGTAGGAAAGTTGTCAGAATGTTGGTCAAGGTTTCTTAGTCCGCCCGAGATGAAAGAAACAGACGAACGTCTTCAGGCTGCGCCCCGAGACCGGGAAAAAGTGGCGCAATGTTTGCACAATTGTCCTATCTACGAGCGACTAAATTTCGGGATGAAAACCAAAGAACGAAAAGGATACAAGTTAGGGAAAGTTTCCCCGTGTTCCGGGGTACTCCGTACTTAAAAAAAAACAAAAAAAAAAAAAAAAAAAAAAAAAAAAAAATAAGATTATTTCCGCTTCCCCAAGAATCATGGAATCAAAGATTTTAGACAGAAAGCCGCTTTATGCACGTGCAAAGAGGGGTCCTAAACTGGGCTCTAGCAAGATTGACAGAATCAGAGAGAGAATATAAGCTATTAGAGCATACATTGACTGAAACGTGGGCGTGGACGAGAGAAAGAAAGATTGCAGGCATGCCCCTCAGAGTAAAGGGCAGACAATTCCAATCAAAGCGTGACAGCAGCTTAAACATGTCTGATATAAACTGTCTTATTGCCTGAAAAATAAGATTTAAATTATTAAAAGTAATTTTCTAAAGACAGTACTTTGATAACTGACAGGCATTATTAGTAGCAAATGAAAATCTTAACTGAATTAAATGGTTTCTCTGGAACCCTTCTTCCTATGCTTCTATTCATGATTGTTCAAGGAACAATAAGACAGTGGTATGTCCTTGTTTTAAGACCGTTAACAGAAGGAGTCAGTAAAAGTTTTTGAGTAAAAAGTGTTTCCTGCCAGGAAATAAGGATGGTTGATTATAAGGTGCCGCAGTCTAAATATCAAACCAATTTTTCTGTCACTTTGTGGTATAAGATTGGTTTGATATTTGAATTTGGTTTGTTAAGTCTAAAGTTCTTAAACTATTATTAAAATATACTACAGTGACGATGACCTATGCCATATGGGTTTGCCCGGAGTGCAATGATGTCGATTCTGTTCAACAATAACAATACCAATAACACGAATAATAACACCAACATATACTACTCGTCAAAAGTCAAGGGCCACTTGGAAAAACATTGGTTTAAACCATAAAACAAATCTGATATAAACGTAATTGGTATCAGTCAAAACGGCATTTATTGAATGCCAAATTGACATGACACGTAAAGAAATGGAAACACACATTCAAACGCAATGAAGCTGTGAAGTGTGTCACCCACCTTTTCAAAAGTCACACAATAGATGTTGGACAAATAGACATTTCAAAATCGGGTATGACCACCATTTGCAGCAAGGCATTCAAGACAGCGTAGACGCATCGAGTCCACAAGGATCCGAAGAGTATCATGAGGAACAGCTTGCCATTCCTGAAGCAGAAATGCAGTCAGCTGTGCAACATCCATTGGCAGGGGGTGATTTGTTGACAATCTTCGACCAAGGACATCCCAGAGGTGCTCAATCGGAGGAAGGTCAGGTGAATGAGCTGGCCACGCCATCCTGATGATCCCATGTTGCTGAATAAACTCATTCACCAGACGAGCTCGATGGGGTCGAGCGTTATCATCTTGGAGGATGGCATTACCACCTATGGCCTCCAGAGCAGGCTGAACAATTAGTCTCAAGATTTTGTTCTGGTATCTTGGGCCGGTCAGGTTGCCTTGGTTGATGTAGAGTGGGGTCCTGCCGTAGCTGTAGAAGCCTCCCCAATCAATGACAGAACCCCTACCATAACGATCCACCTCTCGAATTGTGTCATCAGTAAATCGCTCTCCTGGTCGTCTCCAAACTCGAATCCTGCCATCATTGAATGACACAGTGAAGCGAGATTCATCAGTGAAGAGAACTTGACTCCATTGTTGCCTTGTCCATCGGATGCGCTCGCGACACCAAGCAACACGGGCTCTGCGATGAGCAGGAGTAAGAGGGATTCTGACTGCAGGACGTCGAGCAGCCAGTCCAAATTCATGTAAACGTCTGCGAATGGTGCTTTGACTGACATTAACGTTCACACTTTGTCTCACCTGACATCTTAGAGTGGAACAAGTCACTGTTCGACGGCGCAGGGCTGACAAGAAGAGGTACCGGTCATCAAGTCTATTGGTGCATCTAGGGCGATCTGGCCGGTGGCGATCCTCCACACTTCCTGTGGCCTGAAATCTCTCCAAAATTCTTTGGATAATAGAGTGTGACACTGCAAGCCGTCTAGCAACCTCACGGACAGATAAGCCACTTTCAACCCACGCTATAGCCCTCATTCTTTGTAAGGTGTCAAGACTTCTTCTCGGTGGCATGGTTTTTGCAAGTGATGAAACTACCCTAAGTCTGCTGATTGTAAAACAAATTAAGAGTAAACTCTGTTTACGAAAAGTCGCCATTGCACGTGGAATGTCAATCAGCACTATTACTTCAGCTGTTTGGTTGTACGGAAGTTTGAAAAAAACAGATTAAAAATGTGAATTTATGGTCAGCGAACCAAATTGCACGTGATCACCATGGTTGTCGGTGAGTTGTTTTTATGCTTAATGTGCATAGAGGACTGTCAGAGGAAGATATTGCACCCATTTTTACTAAAAAACGTCCTTCATTTAATCATTCTGTGCGCTTATATAAAAGTGTATTGAAAATAATAGGGTGGCCCTTGACTTATGACGAGTAGTATATTTAGAGGTGATAAGAAAGCTTTGAGAGAAAGGTCATGGTATCTGTCACTACGTGCGAAACGTTCAGTTCATAACAGTGTTGAGTGACATTGGAATGCAATAGTTCTAACTTTATATGAATAAAGAATTTAAGGGATTAGCTTCAGTGAAATGCTATTTTGGTTAGTCATCATGGTATTTCAATGAAAATGAGCAGACGTGAAGTTCCTCAATCATAGGTGCGCATAATAATAAGCTTGAAGGTATTGCATAATTGGTTTGCAAAGGAAGAGGCAGTCATATTCGATTCTAATGATTTATTTCAATTTCCTACCTTTTTTTTTTTTTTTTACTAATCCATCAACTCTAAATTTAAACACAACGTTTATCATTATGTTTTAAATTTTTTTTTTCATATTGGAGTATTAAAAACATGCAGATTTTGAGATATCGAACTTTAAAGTCTGTATTTAAAAATAGAAATCAGTGTAATAAAAGTTGTTTATTTGCAATAAATCAAAGTTGTGGATAAGTATATCGAAAAACGGAATGTGACCTAAGTTGTATTATTGCTATATAGAAAATATTTGATGTTAAATCTCATATTTTGATTGACTAACAAATCTCACCAGATATAAGGAACATTTAAAAACATTAAAGCGGGTTCAGGAGAAAATCTAGATTTTTCTTCATTAAAAAAAGCTGAATTTCTGAAGAAAAATACTCATTTTACAAAATATAAAAATATACCTACTTGGAATGGGGTTATGACAAATGATTTTCACATAATTTAGATGATTCAGGGGAATATAAATTATCCAAAGAATGACTAATCCAATTTTTATTTTTGAGCGGTTTGTGCTTAAAGATGCGCTGTAGCTCTGCTTACATTTTGAGGATTTTTGTAATATGGTTGATAAATTGGTGAGCGTATGTGCTGGAACAGCAGAAGTATAAAACTTCTGAAACTCTGACACTTCTCACACGCCCGTG
>JAMPIV010014666.1:0-30365 GCA_024509875.1 Oreohelix idahoensis | reverse complement strand
AGCTAGGCTATGGACCTCGAGGGAAAAGCGATAGAAGGCTGGACCAAAAAAACAACTTGGCGGAGAAATGTGGAAGCTGAGATGCAAAGAATGAACCAGAGTTGGGGCACTGTACGAAGGATGGCCGCCGACCGAGCAAAGTGGAATCAATTTGTTGCTGCCCTACAAGATGCCACCAGGCGTGATGGCCGCTGACTGCTTTGACGGTTGGTGGTTATGGATCAAAGAAGAAGAAGAAGAGAGTATTCTCAAGAGAAGTAAAAAAAAGTGTTAATTAACCAAGGGAAATAAAAGTAACAAAAAAAATGTAGTTACATTTATATTATAAAACTTATAAAAGTTGTTCATTTTTTATTTTAAAAAAATTAAACACTTAAACAAAATATAAATTTTATGTATTATGTAAAGGTAAAAGTTTAAATATTTTGTTTTAATAAAAATACGGACATAAAACTTTTAGCTAGTTACATTTTTTCAGCCAGTCTTAAGTTCTAGTATTAGAACTAGTCTTGCAGCTTACAGTTTTAAATAGTATACTGTATCACATGTCCTACTATCTACAATCCATTTTTGGCTCGGCTTTAAAAGCCGACACAACAAAAATTGTTTAATGGAGGCGGAACTCGCATGGAAATTCCAATAAAAAGAATAAAAACGTGCTTGTATATACAATATGCATAACGTATGTTCAATGTACAAACAATGACAGGATTTATTTATAATATCCACCCCAAACAATATGTCACTTGTTAGTTTCCGATAGATATGTTTGTCAGCTGTGTAGACCGGAGTCACGAATATGTATATTGTTATGCTCATGCATAGAAATCCATGACGTCAAAGACAGACGCGAGACGCACTCGTTCAGGGTTTTCCCGCTAACATATGGTTAGGTACCATAGTTTGTCGATTATTCCCCGCCAAAAGCGGTTAACAGAAAACATCACTTTTATTTCCTAAGAACACGAAATGACTGTACAGAACTTTGGTCTGTTATGAATGAGTCATACATTGTTCAACGATGTACAATTTGTAGAAAAGTCAAAGTTTTCTCCCCGTCTGCCAAAGATACGGATTAAATATATTTTTTAACGTTCAAATATGGGTGTTATTTGGGATCCAGTAACATATTACTCATAGCTGAGAAATGTATCGCTGTTAAAATCTCAGATTTATTTCTGATTTAGCTTAGAAAAAATAGCTAGCAGATTGAGAAAAAATGACGGAAGGACAGGCAGACAGGAAGGCAGATAGATAGACAGATAGACAGACAGGTGGATGGACGGACGGAAGGACAGAAAAAGAAAGATAGATAGATAGATAGATAGATAGATAGATAGATAGATAGATAGATAGATAGATAGATAGATAGATAGATAGATAGATAGATAGATAGATAGATAGATAGATAGATAGATAGATAGATAGATAGATAGATAGATAGATAGATAGATAGATAGATAGATAGATAGATAGATAGATAGATAGATAGATAGATATGGAAACTGAGAAGAAGGTGTCATACAATAAGGAGTCCAACTTCACATCACCTTTCAACCTTCTTCTCACCGTACCAGAGATATCTAATCAGCATTACACAATTTTTTTTGAACATACACTTTAAATCTGTGTCACTACTATTATCCATTCACGTGGTTCATTTAAAATCTACTTTTATCCACTCTCACTGACTAAAGTATTACATCGAATTTCTTCATTGAGAACTCACGTGCCAACTCGTCCCTTTAAAAACATCAGACAATAATCTAGTGGTTATGTCCCTTGCATTAACTAATCAATATAAATCACAGTAGTTTGGTTCTTACTAACCATCAGTTGTAGCGAACGAGAAGACTAACCTTCTGTTGTGGCAAACGCTGTCATGTGAAATGCTTAACCAGAAGAAATCGCGTTCTGCAAAATGAAAAGCTCGAGATGTAATATTAATATTGGCAGACTAGTCAGAAAGAGAAATATTGACATCAGACAAATTTGTAGGAAATACATCCTGCATAAAACATATCGACAGTCAGAAAATAAAGTGGTTTGGGCCATCTCATGATAATGGAGCCCGACCAATAACTACTTAATTTCTATATTTTCTGTCTTTTTCCGTTTGTCCCTTACGAAGTCATTGTGACCTTATTTGGTTCTTTGTGCTGCTATAAACGAATGACCGATTCTGGTTTACACCGCCCTTACAACAGCAGAAGACCTGGGTTTAAGGCACGATATAGACTAACAAACAGACTGATAGATAACACAGTATTACAAAAATCCTATAGCTGACATCAGCAAATGCAACACCCTTGGCTCAACAACCAACAACTTTAGCTCCCCACGCCGCTTCATTGCATCTTCTTATTCTTTGATCCTTAGCCGCAGACTGTCAAACCAGTCAGTGGCCATCACGCCTGGTGGCGTCTTGTAGTGCGGCAACAAACTGCTTCCACTTTGTTCAGTCGGCGGCCATACTTCGTACCATGCCCCAGCTCTGGTTCATTCTTTGATTTCGGCCTCCACAGTTCTCCGCCAAGTTGTTTTTGGTCGGCCTCTCTTCCGCTTTCTTTCGGGGGTCCATAGCATAGCTGTTCTTGTGATGGCATCGGGGTCTCTTCTGAGGACATGGCGAACGCAACTCCAGCGTCTGCCAGCTATGATGGTATGCTTATCCTCTTCGTTACTCCGAGTAGTTTTTGATTAGTGATAGTATTCGTCCAAAAGATTCAGAGAATTTTCCTTAGGTAGATTGTGTGGAAGGACGAAGTTTCGACATTTGCTTCTCTGTTACTGTCCAGCATTCCGCACCATAAAGAAGCACAGAAAGTACACAGCTCTCATAAATTGGGCGTTTATGCTGAACTGGAAAGACTTCCAGATGTTGTTGAGACTAGTAATACCTATCCTATTGTATGGACAACAGATTATTGCTGGAATTGCAGAGGCGTTGTAACTATTAGGGGAGAGGAATACTGGTATACCTGGTCACATCAAAAGAAACTGGTGAAAGGGATTGTCGTAAAGAGCTGATCTTACATGTTTGTTTGTAATGTGCCTGTACTGGTTGTTGAGTATTATTGTAGGCTGTTGATTACGAAGGAGGCATATCCTTCTGATTTCAGAGGGTTTTGGTTGCTGTCAATAACTGGTGTCAGACTACAGTGGGCCGATATATTCATGCCACAGTCTTGCCTTTTTCGGAGACAACTGTAAACCACCATCATTCTTGAAGAAGTGAAAGCTGAAGGTTGTCGTTCAGCGAAGTGCAGGAAGAGTCCTACATCATATTACAAAGAAAGGTGCATGTTCGGCACCTGATCGCTCAACTAACATTATATTAGAAAAAGAGACTGGGAATAGTGATATAAACATTCCATCAGTGTCCATAAAAACTTACAAACAACATGCAGAGATGATGATAGTAAACAATCAACCAGTGTATACTAGAAGTCACCTCAGTTAGACAATACAACTACACCCTTATATAATAATATGTGTATTATGGTCAGAAGACCCATTGTGTAAATTGATTGATGTAATTAATTTCTATGATTTCACTTTGATTGTCAGTCCTGATTCCAAATAAATCAGATTCAGGACAATAAATTGAAAACATTAACTTTACCAAACTTTCAACCACTGACTTACTAAAGATAGTCTTTTAAAGTGTAGTTCGTATGTGATTGTCGTGGTACTGTTGTGTTGTAGTAGATAATAAAATAATTTGTGTAATTGTTTATATGTTCAGTTGGTTAATGCAACCTTACATTAACATTTCATAACCCTAGACACCAAACGTAGTCATCTTACAGTCTATCTAGAATAAGTCTGAATGAGATCATAGTGGTGGTAGTAGAAAGGTACCCTGGAAATTTACTCTAATATTTATTATATTAAGGGACCTTCACAGCTGACCTCATTCAGTACACTAAGATTTCTTAACAACAAACTGTATTAACATCAAACCCACCACAAGCATGATAACGCGCAGTCTCACACAGCTCGTGCGACAGTAACGAAAATCACGAATCTGGGTTTGGAGTGTCTTCCACATCCTGCATATTCACCGGACCTCGCACCGAGGGATTATCATGTGTTTTGACCTCTCAAGGAGGCACTCGGTGGCAAAAAGTTCAGTACGGACGATGAGGTGAAAGAGACGGTGCTTACTTGGCTACGCAGTCAGTCAGAAGAGTGTTTTTTTCTCTCAGAATCCAGGCATTAGTGAAGCGCTGGCACACTTGCATTGAACATGGTGGGGACTATGTTGGAAAGTGATTAAGTGCTTTCATTCCTATTTGTGCATATTCTGTTAATAAAAAAATATTACGGTTACTTTTTGACTCCTCCTCGTATATAAAATCCCAGCTTTTTCTGTCACTAACGCCGAGGGATGCAACTGTGGTTAAAAGTTAGACATTAATTGTATTGTTTCCCTTATATGTACTCTCCCGAAAATAGTAACGCTCGACAAAGAAAAGTGTGCAAATGACGGTGCGCACAAAAATATATTTATAGAATGTGTGATCTCGTACACAAACATTGGGATCTCTGCTGCTTCTACGTAGTTCGTGTACTGTGGTGATGCACAGTGGTTTTTTTGAATACTTGTGAAATAGTAAAATTGCCGTTAGGTATTGGTGCTTTTGAATTTAATTCCCATCTTATGACGGGACTTTACACTAGTTATTATGATAAGATCGTATCTGGTGCGGTTTCTATTTCCTTTTGTAGCTGTTGATAGAATTCGTCCTTGATCTCTTTATCACTCTCATTTGTTGGTGCATAGCATTGTATTATTTTGGTGTTGGTGAATCTCCCTCTCAGTCTTGTTCGTGTCAGTCTGTTGTTGATGGGTTTCCATTCCAGTAATGACCTTTTGATTTCTTTAATTAGGATAATGGCTACGCCTTCATTGTGCTGATCATCCGCTCTACCGGAGTAAAGTACTGTTTCTCCCGTGATCTGCCTCAGTTTTCCTGACTCATTGATGGTTCTGACGGTCCAGAACTCAAAATTTTTGTTTCGTGTTTTGTGATCGGGACATCCGTTTTCATGCCAATGGCTTCCTTTCGGCTTTCACCTCTGAAAGTCATACTAGCCACAGACTCCAGATGTCCTTCCCGCATCAAAGTTTCTGCATTTAATTGCTGTTTCCGTAGGGGTCAGACAAAAACTGATACCCTGGCCCTCCAGGTTGGGGGTTTTAGCACAGGGCCGACCCACCTGTCTTTGTAAGAAAATCTTAACCGTTCATTGCAATAATGGGCCGAAAAAAGTAAAAAATTAAGTAAAGTAAGTTTCTAATGAAGGCCAAGCGGAGTCCCTATATTGACAGAACGTATAACAACGCCATTTGCGGAAAAGGAAAGAGCTAAGCACGATATACAGTCTTTCATATTTCGACATGCACCGACATAATATACCCAAAGACGGAACGGGGTGTGTCACGAAAAGAAAAGCGAGGCAAAACTCCTCTATAAAAAAAGTAAGGATGAATGAAGGAAGAAAGAATGTACCTACAAAATGAGAAACAAGCAAAACTGTAGAGTTATACCACTTGTTTAAAAAAACACGCCCGCACGCACACGCACACACACAGACACGGTGCATTGCTCGTGCTATCGTCTGTCATCTGCGTTGTCACGACGTGTCCGATCTGTCACGACAAGACAGCAGAACAGATGTCCATCAGGCGGCTATTACTGTTTTTACAGGCTTTTCATTAACTTGCAACATATGTCCCCTTAAAATCTTGCAATTGATTTTTCGATCACTTCCAGATGGGCAATAGCTCTGAAACTTGGCATAGTTGTGTATTACCGATAGTAATACAATAATCAGTAGTAAAAATAATAAAATGAATAACATTAAAATTAATATTAATTTTATTTGTTTGTATTGTTTCATCAGTGAAATGGGCCATAACTGCAAATAATCTAGGTGTATTCTTTCCAACAAGATTGTCTTTCTTGAGAGAAATATTGAAACTTCTCCTCCCTCCCCCCTCCACACACACACACTATCGCACGCGCGTGTACAGACATACACGCAACTGACAACTACATTTAAAAAAAATGTAATTTACAACTCTTTTCAAAATTTAAAAAATTAAAATAAAAAATAAAAATATTAACTTTCCATACTGAATAATGAAATCCGCCTCCTGTGCTCTGGACTCGTTTATCACAAACTGATAAGGTCATTAGCGGATCGATTATATTTGACTTAAATGTACAAACGACAACAAAATTACACTAAAAAGAAGAAAAAAAAAATAACGAAAATATATTAAACACAGGCTAAAAGTTTATAGCTTGCAGTCAAAAAATGTAACATCAAATTGACAAAAGCCTGGGGCGCTGATTCTACATGAAATTAACTTCTGCTTTATACTTCATTATACACTTATGGATAAAATATATGATAAGAGCTTAAGCGCCCCGTGCTTTTTGTCAATTTGATGTTACATTTTTTGACTGCAAGCTATAAACTCCTTGAAAAATTATTTGTGGCTTTTTAGTGCATTAAAAGCCTGTGTTTAAAATATGTTTTTTTTTTCACATGCTAATAATAACACTGACAAACAACATTTTTCTTTCTTATATAAGAATAAGTGTTCTTAGGTCAGTTTCTTGCGCTGATTTCAAATCTGAAATCCGTTTATCTCTATCACGTCGGGTTCTTAAGATATTTGTGAATAAATATATTTTTGGGAAACCGTTATTTGCTCCGTTTCATTTTTTACTATATAACTTATTAAAAATTAATAAAAAGCAACATAATTCTACTTTTTATACTGCTAAAAGATGCATGACATATGTTACGCGATTTTTCTAATAGTTACTGTATTTTGAAATAATTCTGAGCAAAATATGGCTTCTAGAAGTTGTAGAAATTCGGCTGATCTGTTCTGTTACGTGTGCGGATATTTTACCGATCGTGTTGACCAGAAAAACTTTACACCATTACTAAAGAAAGCATATGAACTTTATTTCGATTTGAAAGTTGATGATGCAAATAAATCTTGAAAGCCAAATGCAGTTTGTTCGATACATTGGCAGGTTGGTTACGAAAATCGCCGAAGCATAAGTCGATGCCTTTTGGAGTGCCAGTAATATGGCATGAACATACAAATCACACTACTGATTGTTACTTCTGCTTGACAAATATCCATGGTTTCACTTTTAAAACTAGAAAGTCTGTGGTTTATTCAAATATTGAATTGGTTTCGAAACCAGTGCCTCATGATCCAATCACGTGTCCGATCCAAGTACCACCAGAACAATATCCGTTGGACGTGAATGAACCATCAGAAAGTGATAGTTTACATGCTTTAGAAACTAATTCTGACTCAGATTACATATCGGTGAATGATGGTGTTTACTTAATTAACCATTCAGAACTTTCAGATCTAATACGTGATCTCGCTCTTACCAAAGGACAAGCGGAATTACTCGGTTCGCGA
Organism: Oreohelix idahoensis; assembly: GCA_024509875.1. Lineage (NCBI taxonomy): Eukaryota > Metazoa > Mollusca > Gastropoda > Stylommatophora > Oreohelicidae > Oreohelix > Oreohelix idahoensis. The sequence goes on along the minus strand of JAMPIV010014666.1, from coordinate 22,897 downwards.
CTCAAAGAATGGAATCTTTTAGCGCCCAATACTCCGATATCTAAATTTCGTCATAGACACAGAGAACTTGTTCAATACTTTGAGATGGATGATGACATTTGCTATTGCAAAGATGTAAACGGTCATGAGCACATAGTCAACGAATGGTGATTTTTCATCGATTCTTCCAAGACTAGTCTAAAAGCCGTGTTATTGCATAACAGAAATTTATTTTCATCAATTCCGGTCGCCTACTCTGTTCATATGAAAGAAACTTATGACAATATGGCTATACGTTTGGAAAAAATAAAGTACAATGACTACCAATGGCGGATTTGTGGAGACCTAAAGGTCATTGCAATTCTCACGGGCATGCAGACTGGGTATACTAAATTTTGTTGCTTCCGATGTGAATGGGACAGCCGCAACAGACAGGAACATTATGCAAGAAAGGTGTGGCCTATCCGGGATCGTATGCAGCTCGGGCTTAAAAATGTAATACACGAGCCATTAGTTAACAAAGACAGCTTCATTTTACCACTGTTACATATAAAGTTGGGGCTCATGAAGAATTTTGTAAAAGCGTTAGATAAAACGAGCAAAGCTTTCACTTATCTTCGAGAAAAGTTTCCGCAAGTTAGCGATGCAAAGATAAAGGAAGGTATCTTTGTAGGACCTCAGATTAGGAAAGTTATTGCAGACAAACAATTCGAGAACTTGTTACATAGTAGTGAACTTCGCGCATAAATGGCATTCAAATCGATCGTCGATAACTTTCTGGGAAATCACAAATCTGTCGACTATGTTGCATATTGTTAAGCAGTGCATAGATGCATACAGAATTATGGGCTGTAACATGTCCCTCAAAATCCATTTGCTCGATTCGCATCTTGACCTTTTCCCTGACAACCTTGGCGATGAACATGGAGAACGATTCCATCAAGATATCGCCGTAATGGAGTCACGTTATCAAGGACGGTGGAGTGTGACCATGCTTGCCGATTATTGTTGGATGCTTCATCGCGATGTACCACATGCCATTCACCGACGAAAGTCGACTGCAAAGAAATTCAAGCCTACATAACTGTTATACTTCTTGTACGAATGATGTTGTAATACTGTATGCGTTGTTAAAAAACTTTAATTGCGTATTTCTAGAGATCCCGACCTGATAGAGAAAAACGGTTTGCAGATTTAAAAACAGCGCATTAAAATTGACCAGAAAAACATAGAAATGTTAGAGAAAGAAAAAAAAAGTTTTTTTTTTGTTAGTCAGTGTAATTGTTGTCGGAGTGGCTAAGAGGTATGGTGTCCGCCTCTAATGCTAAAGGTACCAGGTTTGCGTCGTGAGATCAGTTAATTAGCTTTCTCGGATAAGAGCGAAAAAGTAGGAGGTCCCGTGTGCATGTTGCGCACGTTAAAAATCCCTCGGCAGTTAGAAATCGTAAAGAGTAGGCTATACGGCCGCGGCCCTGGCAAAATTTACAAAAGGAAACTTACCCACCACATAAAATATTTATAGAATGTGTGATTCCTGTATACACACATTGGGATCCTCGCTGGTGCTACTGAGTTTGTGCACTGTGCTGAGATCCTTCTTGTGTGATCGGAGCACTGATGGAGTTGTTCGTGTGCAATGAAGATGACCCTTAAAACCAAAGCCTAACGTTCCTGCCGCCCCTTATCTCATTTGTTTGTCTACATAGATTATGTGTCATTTTTTCTTTGCTGTCCTTTAAACTCTCTGCACTTCTGGTTTAGCCATGCTTCTTTTGCTGTTTGTGCTCACTACTTCCTTATTTAGACTGTCATTTTTTTATCTTTGTCTTGTTTCTTCTTCCTTTTTGCATCCAGCAGTTGTAAAATTTCATCCGATTAATTTTTTCTTTACAGCCTTCTATATTTCTGGTATGATTTCTTTTGATCTTTGATTTATTGACTCCTTTAGCATCCCTGAACCAAAGACATTTTAACGATCTCATTTTCTAACAATTGCTGCTATGAGATGGAAAAAAATCGTGTGATAAAACCAGCTCTTACCGGTAACATATATTTGTTAATATACGCTTGTCTGGCAAATTCTGGTTCTGTAATATTTCTTATCATAAAAAACGCATATGGCAGGCAGCAATCTTAACTAGCAATGCTCGTGTCTTTCGAACCTTACACATTATAGCAAACGTTTAACCGACTGGCTATATTTAAAAATAAATGTTTTACCTTCCTTACAAATGTTACTTTCTGTTAAGTAATTTCCTCATTTTTTTAAATCTCTCGGAAGAAAAAAATGCAGTCATTGACCTGGTACCTGTGGGAATTGACAACCATTCTTGAACTTCGAGTGTTCGCTGTGAAGAGAATAGTTTTTAGAACATGTAGTATGGTTTAGGACATAAAAGTCATGTGATATCCAAATTTAGTTCAGTTTTCATGCAAGGAGGCATATCTGGACTCATCCTTATATGACCACCAGCTAAACACAATGCTACAGTATATAGATGTGAACCTCTGTCTATGAGGCTAATTACATCCTCACTGACTCCTGAAATCATCCACACACTTCCAGGAATTCCCCTTGTGGGGAAACATGTTGAGAACTCAGTATTCCACTTGGCTTGGAAGAGTCACTTGAGCCTCAAACGTAACTCTGGATTTTATCTGGTCGGCTGCATACAGGAGCATCTCACTATGGACCCCATGATAGGCAACGAAAGCTGACAAGTGGCTCTGTGTAGGACGTGACGATTCCTTTGGGAAAGCCCAGAAGCAGAGCACAGTATTTTAGCTATGCGTATTTGGAGAGTCTTGCATTGCGGGGAATGCACAGTACGTCACGCATTTCTTCCTCCTAGCATGGGACCAGATGTGATTGTCCTTTAAATGCAAGCCAAGCTGGAGAACCTGGAGTTCATGACTTCAACTCAACACGTTTCGGAATGACAGAAAAGCCACAAGAAAAGCCTAGATCTACAGGGTAGATAAAACCAAGGACACTTCAACTTGGCATTTGCTACAAAAGATCGAGAAGCTCAACAGTCGTAGTTAACCAGCAACAACAACAGCAACACAGTAAGTTTTCAGTGGGGTTACTATTGTTGTTTGTTCAACTGCAGACCATGTCCTCCAATAATATCGGCTCCACGAGAGGAACAAATTGACTGCATTACCTCCACGAACCTCTCTGAGGTACAAACTGTCGGGAGATGAGAGGAACCTGACCCAACCCTCCAACTTTGATGACAGAAGTTGATGACAAAGGTTGATGACAGACGTTGATGACATAAGTTGATGACAGAAGTTGATGACAGAAGTTGATGAAAGAAGTTGATGACAGAAGTTGATGAAAGAAGTTGATGACAGAAGTTGATGACAGAAGTTGATGATAGACGTTGATGACAGCAAACAACGAATAAGTAGAAATATGGCATTCCCATGTAAGTTCTCACGTTTTTAGTTTTATGAGTTTACTTAATTTTAGCGAGGTTTAACCTAGACACATGGTCCATCGGTTATCTTAGGGCGCATTCCACATTAAAAAGACTTTGTCGCCTGGTACCCCTTCGCTTTGTGCAGTTATCCTTTGTAAACAATTTTCAAGAAAAAAAAATTATTTATTAATAATGTTGCACTTACAGTGGCTATTCTACCGACCATGGACATAAGCCCATAGGAGCAAGCCAAATTCCCTTTAGCCCTATTTTGGTTACGCCACTGCGTAGTGTCTTGTTCTTGTTTTTTTTATTTTTTAAGTGGAAGCACATTAACAGCCGTCTACACGCAACAGTAATTCATTTTCACGAGTGCAGCCTGTCTCATGTCAGAAACTCCTATCTTTGCCAGGAAACGGTAACTGAAATTTGGCGCGAGGCTGCGATCTGATAAAATCTGTAACGACATTCTCATTCTAAACCCCACTTCCTCATCCAGTTTCCCTTTCGAGTTTCACAATAGTCATAAACACTCTTAAACACTCTGAGTAAACCCATTGCTGAATGTCATCATCATCATCATCATAATCATCATCAACATCATCATCATCACCTTTCAGGTTCCAAGGAGCATAGGCATTCAACAAACCTATTTCAAGTCTTCCTGTCCTGTTCCATCAGCTGAAGGTTGTCCCATGTCTTCTTCATTCCCTTCAAGTCTATCTCCAGTTCTCTTCTCCATGTATTTCTAGTCTCACTCTACATTTATTAAGCTGGGGATTCCAGAACAAGAGCTCCTTTGTAATGCTATCAACAAGTTTTCTCAGTGTGTGTCCTATCCATCTCCAGCGTCTTCTTCTCATCTCTTGTTCCACTGGCACTTGTCTGGTTTTTGTCATCAGTTCCACATTAATGACCTTGTCATAGCACTTAAATCCTTCTGTTCTACGCAAGCACTCATTTATGAAAATATGATGTCTTTTTTTGCAGGCTTTTCTTTAACTTGCAACGTATGTCACTCACTTGTCCCCTTCAAATCTTGCAATCGATTTTTCAATCACTTCCAGATGAGCAATAGCTCTGAAACTTGGCATAGTTGTGTATTCCCGATGACAACACAACAATCAGTTGTAAAAATAATGAAATGAATAACATTAATATTGTTTTTTGTTTGTTTGTACTGTATCATCACTGAAATGGGCGATAACGGCAAATAATCTAGGTGTATTCTTTCCAACAAGATTGTCTCTCTTGAGAGAAATATTGAAACTTCTTCCCCCCCCCCCCCCCCCTTTTCCACACACACACTATCGCACGCACGTGCACATACATACACACAACTGACAACTACATTTAAAAAGATGTAATTTACAACTCTTATCAAAATTTAAAATAATAATAATAATAAAAGAATTAACTTTCCGTGTTATATACTGAATAATGGAATCCGCCTCCTGTGCTCTGGACTCGTTTATCGCAAACTGATAATGTCATTACCGGATCGCTTACATTTGACTTAAATGTACAAACAACAACAAAATTACACTAAAAAGAAGAGAATGATGATGATGATGATGATGATTGTCGTGGAATATTCTAATCCACATATATAAATTATTAGGTAAATATGAAGCCTAACAAATAAAATTAATAAAGAAAAGAGCAATGGTAAATAACAGTGCTGTCACAAAGAAGGTACTCGAAATCCCCCTTGTTTTCTGCTTCGTCTGCAAATTGTAACGCTTTCACGTTGATAGTAAAAGCTTACTGTATTATACCCGCTTTCTTCAATGAAACGTGTGCTGTATTTCTTGGAAAAACATTGAGAGGCAGACTGCGTAATGACCTAAATTAATCCTAACATTAATTATACTGCGTTACCAAAACGAACGAACAGATGGACTAAAGGATAAAGAGAGAGGGAGGGCTGAAAATCAGGAACGCATGCAACACGCGTCGCGCGATACACAAATGCTGCCATCACGCGTGTAAGACTACATGCACTAACTTTTTTTCAGACGAACAGTGATAAATTCACTACCCTTCCCAGAGTTAGGTTTTAAAATCACAAAAAACGCTTATTAGAAAAGATAACATTAGATGGGTTTACGGTTGAAAACATAACAGTACCCAGACAGCACATCTTCGAAACAGGAGGTAGAAAATACATATTTTGAACGCAGCCACGTAGCTCTTTTTAAATTGGTATATTTGGGTTCCTTAGGGCTTGCTGACAAAGAATATGTAAAACGTTACGCAAATAGTCCAGGAATTAATAAATTATACCCAAAATAAAATAGTGGGGATGCCTGACAACATAAAATCATTTCTGCTCATAAAATTTTTTTATAACGTGTTTGAAAAAACCTTACGTTACATAAATAGCCTACCATGTAAACTCCAAATTGATTGGAGCGCAACAAATGAAAGACTAACCACGATTGGTCGGGCTATAAATACTATCTTTCGTTGTTAGGGGAGACGTGGAAAGGTAACATTTTTTCAAACACTTGTCGAAACGTGGCCTCATTGGCTAGACTCGCTGATATACTCACTTAGGAGCGTTAGTTCGAGACCACTAGTGCAAATAAGCTTGATAAAGCGACAGTGCGTTGAAGCCAGCTCACATTTTTGCTAAAATAAAAGCCTGGAACATAAGCAGATGGGAATTTGTGCCAGTAAATGTGCCAGAATTCATTGCTAATCAACGTATCTGTGTTTATTCTATGAATTGTGGTAAGCTTGAACCATTCAGTATCTTTTAATGAAAATTGAATGTGAATTGTTAATTTATGCCTGTATATATATGTGTAGTTCAGTGGCAAACAGGAGATAAAGCCTATAATGCTCCAGCCTGAACAGAGGGTGTCGGAGGGAAGTCAAACGGCATGGAATGGCCAGACAGTACACTGACACCTGGATGATTGACTAGAAAGAAATAATGCTGGAAGTGCAGAGGCGTGGTAACCATTAAGGAGGTAAATACTGGTATAAAGTATTTCAGATGAAGCTGACAGTTGGCCTAACGCTCTGAACTCAATGTTTGTGATGTATTGTGCTCTGTGTAGAACTAGAGTATCAATTAGTTATGAAGTAGAAGGTACATCCTTCTTGTTTTCAGGGACCGTGGTCTTGATGGTACTGAGCAGCACCTGGTCAGAGCTTTGCTGAATCCAGAGTCGGACAGCATACTCCTTGGTCTTTTTAGCTATCAGTGAGGTGTCTCCAGAGCCCAGGGGAGAATTCGAGCAGAGGAGTTCTTTCCTGCCGCCATCACGCAAGATAAGCTGATTTGGCCAGCTGAGCTCAACATTATGTCCCCTCATCTTGAAATAACTTTGTAAAAATAACATTCAGAGGGGAATTTAATTGTCTTAATATCAGGAACTGAGAACATCTCCAATACTAGTCCCAAAAGACAAACTATTGAAGTCATGATGACAAATACCAACAGAGCTTGAACAAAACAAAACCAGTATTACCTCATATTACCACTACACAACTGACACACATAGGATATTTTTAATAATATATGTCACTACAATATTCATATTGATAAAGTCTGTACATATACTTGTAATTAAAATTGATTGTGATTCCTGGTTCCTTTGTATTTGAATCAGGACACATATACCTTTATGATAACCATGAATACATATTGTTATTTGAAAAGTTATCAGTGACTCCTTAAGATATTCTCATAGAGTGTTATATGTATGTGAGTGTCACAGTGTTGTCAAGAGTAGTGGATTAAATTAAATTGTTTATCTGTCTGTTGTTGTGACTTACACTTCATCATACACATACCCTAGACACCTAACGTAGTCATCACACTATTCCAGAATAATTCTGACTGAGATATATAGATATGTGGTAGCAAGTAAGGTTATCTATAATACACTACTCTTAATAGATATAGATACCTTCACAGCTGATCTCAGTCAGTACACTAAGTCCCCTATAAATATTTATAACATCCCACTTCACCACAATGATATAATCCCTTTAGCTGTAAGCAGGTAGCTCTTGACAGCCCATTGCCTCTCTGACAAAGGTGCAAGTCTTCCTCAGTTGTTGTGATGATGTGTAGAGTGTATTGTGGATGGTTGGGTGCGATGGGAGTAGCTGGTGTCGCAGGTCAGTTAGTCTTGGGCACTGTAACAGCAGGTGTTCAACTGATTCCTCATGGTGGTGGCAGTGCCGACAGTTTGGTTCACGTAGTGGGTCTTTTCTATTTAAATGTTTATTGACGGGTGCCTGGCCTGTTCTCAGCTGGAAAATTAGACTCTGATCTCTTCTTTTCAGTTGTTTAACTGGATCTTGAGGGTTTGGTTTAGCTTGATGTTTGAAGAATTGATGCCCTGTCTGGGAGGTAGCCCACTGGTTTAGCCATTCTTGCCTATAATTGTTTCTCAGGATCTGTTGGCAGGTTTGCAGTGTGGTAATTGATGGGAACTGGGGCAGTGCTGATCTTTTTTTATAGTTTGTCGGTTTTTTCATTTCCTGGGACTCCGACATGCCCAGAGATCCACTGGAGTGTAACTTCGACGCAATAGGAAGTGAACAGTTGGTCAATTAATCTACAGATGTTATTAATATCAGGAGACATTTTACTTTCTAGGGCTTGGAGTGCTGATTTTAAGTCTGAGAATATAACGATATCCTCAGGTGGAGTGATGCCACTTTTAAAGTCTGAGATTATCCGGCACAATGCTTTTTCTAGTGCTGTTATTTCTGCATCATAGCCGGAACAAATTTCTTCGCAAGGGCCAAAGATGCAAGGGTGGTCTTCTGGGTGCAGGTTGGGGTATTTTATCACTGCGCCATATCCAGCATTGGTGGTGTCGTGAAGTCTTGATTCACAACATGTCATTCTTACAATAACGGCACGTCATACTTTATAAAAACTGTATGATAGACGGACCAATGGAATCGCACCTTCATGTATAGTGTTTACAAACGTACTAGCCTAACAATGGCGAGCTCAAATCTGTGTAACCTTGTTTCAATTGGAGGTAAGCTACAGACTTATGAGCGAAGTACAGCATAGCAGAGGTCAAGAATTCACTAATAGGAATGTTCATTTAATAGTGTATCCAAAGATTTCCACGGGAAGTAATATAGGAATGGAGAAATCTCGAGTGGGCTGCATCGAGACATCAGGCAATTCAAAAATTTTGCTGTTTAGGCTACGCCTAGGAAAAGATGGAAGTATGATAATAAAAGACATATATCTAGAAAAAGAAAGAATAATTCTGGGCGTAATTTAAGCCTAAGATGAAGGAAATCGGTCCAGGAATAAGGAGGATATGTAGATTACTAGTTTTTCACAATCTTTAAAAATACAGCGAGAAGCGTCAGTTCTGTCAGAGAGAGACTTCTTTGTCTTTCGCATCTGAGAGCAGACTGTGTGACCATTAACAGCTCGACTGTATGTACTTGAGGGTAAGAAAGAATGTTTATATATAAATATAAATATAAATAAATAAATATATATATATATATATATATATACATAAATATATATATATATATATATATATATATATATATATATATATATATATATATTATATATATATATATATATATATAATATTGTTCTATTTATTAAGACAAACACATGATAATTGTTTTAACATGTACACGTCAAGCTCGGACAACATGTGGGAGAGAAAGAAACAATAACAGAGCTTCGGAGACTCGAGCATATGAACTAAGTGTCAACTCCGATCTGCAATCAGAATGAAGTTGCCTGTACCCTTTACTTTCTGAACATGAAAGCCAACCCTAAATTCAAATAATTTATTCATTCCTTCATTCATTAATCTTTAGCTCCACAAGAAGCATAGGCTTTTCAACAAATTCATACCTAGTGTTACCCTGGACTGTGCCATCTGCTCAAGGTGTTTTCTTGTCATCCTCATCCCTGTCATGTCTGTCACCCGATCTCTTTTTCTCTTTGTTTGTCTACCTTCCTCAACCGCTTTTATATTGGGGATTCCCAAATGAGGACTGCCTTGTAATTCTATCATTTGAGTTTCTTAATGTGTTTCCTATCTAACGCCAGCGTCTTCTCCACACGCCTTGTTCCACACATGTTTGTGTGGTCATTCCCATCAGTTGTGAGTGAATAGTTTTGTCATGCCATGGCAATCTTTCTGTTATACGCAAAACATCTATTTATGAAAGCCTGTATCTTTCTGGTTGTAGTTTCTATTGCGTATATTTGTTAATAATCTCTGGATGACAATCCTTCACTGGCATTGATACCACGACGTTCCTGTCTGCGCCGTTTTTCACATACCCTCTTGTGTCTTTATAATCGTCTTTTCTCATGTCAAGCGCCATGACTTTTGTCGCTGGAATCCTGACCCTCGAACACATTCTCCAAAACTGCCCAATCCATGATGACCCACGACGTCTGACCTGGCCAGGGGATGCTGAGCTCAAGCAGAAGCTATGGGGCTGCCGGCACTGACCTGAAAAAGACTGTAGACTTCGTCCCGGCGACATGCCTGCAGATTAAGCATGACTACAGGATCAGTAAAAATAATAACCGAGCTTCGGAGACTTGAACACATGTACTCTCTTAACGTTATGTTCGTCTCTAATACTCGTACCTGCTAACAACTATTGAACACATGTATTCTCTTAACGTTTATTTTTGTCTCTAATACTCATACCTGCTAACAACTATTGAACACATGTATTCTCTTAACGTTTATTTTTGTCTCTAATACTCATACCTGCTAACAACTATTGAACACATGTATTCTTTTAACGTTTATTTTTGTCTCTAATACTCATACCTGCTAACAACTATTGAACACATGTATTCTCTTAACGTTTATTTTCGTCTCTAATACTCGTACCTGCTAACAACTATTGAACACATGTATTCTCTTAACGTTTATTTTCGTCTCTAATACAAGGACCTGCTAACAACTATTGAACACATGTACTCTCTTAACGTTATGTTCGTCTCTAATACTCGTACCTCCTAACAACTATTGAACACATGTATTCTCTTAACGTTTATTTTTGTCTCTAATACTCGTACCTGCTAACAACTATTGAACACATGTATTCTCTTAACGTTTATTTTCGTCTCTAATACTCGTACCTGCTAACAACTATTGAACACATGTATTCTCTTAACGTTTATTTTCGTCTCTAATACAAGGACCTGCTAACAACTATTGAACACATGTATTCTCTTAACGTTTATTTTTGTCTCTAATACAAGGACCTGCTAACAACTATTGAACACATGTACTCTCTTAACGTTTATTTTCGTCTCTAATACAAGGACCTGCTAACAACTATTGAACACATGTACTCTCTTAACGTTATGTTCGTCTCTAATACTCGTACCTGCTAACAACTATTGAACACATGTATTCTCTTAACGTTTATTTTCGTCTCTAATACTCATACCTGCTAACAACTATTGAACACATGTATTCTCTTAACGTTTATTTTCGTCTCTAATCCTCGTACCTGCTAACAACTATTGAACACATGTATTCTCTTAACGTTTATTTTCGTCTCTAATACTCATACCTGCTAACAACTATTGAACACATGTATTCTCTTAACGTTTATTTTCGTCTCTAATACCTGCTAACAACTAACACCTTGGAAGAAAAAAAAGACCATTTGACATAATTAAGTTTAAAGTAGTCCCGTATCAGATACTACCGTAGGGAAATGATATTGTGACAGACTTTACCATACTATACGTCCAGCTTTATGTAACCAGTTCTCTTCCTCGCTGTATTTGCTTTTCCTTACTCAAGAGAAGAATTATTTACACTGTTACAGCTGGGTAGAATGGAGCATGACGCTACTAGCGTTTCGAACCAGGAACAAGACGTGAGAAACAAAATGCTTTAACCACTTTGCCGATCAGTTTGGCATGACTAAAAATGAAACAAGATCCAGAGACGGTTATTGGACATCGACCCTGTTTAACGCACGCTTTAAATTTACATCGGTGACATTTTCCGGTAGTTGTAATAGCTATTGTATGTAAAAAAAAAAGGTAAAGGAACCCGTTACACGCCCATTGAGGCATATTGGGAATATGGTGTTAGGCCCATATTATCTTGACCGTCGGCACACTAGGGGTGATGTGGTCGGCATCACGCCGGCCGCCTTAACCTTCCCAGAGTTGCTCTGGTACCCATTTGGGGCTGGTTCGATCCCCAGATGAGGCGGGAATTTTTTAGGCCACAAACGGCTCCTGGGTCGACCCAGCCCCAAATGGGTACCAGAGCAACTCTATTGTATGTAGCTGTGTAATATCTCGTACCCCAATACGTCAGAAACTGCCTCCACCCACACCCCATGTCTATGCCTTGGGCAGTTCAAAGTCGTGTATGTAAAAATGGCTGGTTATTGTTTGTACGACAATTTCTGGTCTCACTTTCAACATTAAATACATAAAACTATATGGAATAAATATGCATGAATTAAACTTTTCACTTCTATAACGTGAGGACGTGAATAGATAGATAGATAGATAGATAGATAGATAGATAGATAGATAGATAGATAGATAGATAGATAGATAGATAGATAGATAGATAGATAGATAGATAGACAGACTGACAGACTGACAGACTGACAGACAGACAGACAGACAGACATATAGATAGAAATGCCTCTGTGAACTAAAGGATAATAATATGTTAAATTTGTCATTTGCTCCACATCTCAAAGCCAGTATCTAGTCATACTTATATACTGTTACTCTACTCGTGGAAGGTACATGTGTCCGTGTTTTTTTTGTTGTTAAAGATATCTATGTTTAGTCTGGAGCCAAGCAGATTTAGTTCACGGTTATCTACAACTTGGCTGTGAGCCTTGAAAGTATGGCAACGTTTTTATCTCATTTCCCATTGGTTTAACGTATTTCTTTGTCCTCTTTATCTTTTTCAGTCTGTTTCCCATTTCCTTCCCTGTGAGTTTTTCGACCTTCATCTATATCTGTTGTAAAGGATACTCCAGAAAAAAGACTACCTTGTAATGCTATCAGCTAGTTTCCTCAGTGTGTGTCCTATTCAATACTAGAGATTTCTAAATATAATGATTCCAATAAGGGTCGAATGCGGGATTTTGAATTATGTATGATGTTTAAGGTCAGAGCCTTTTTCTCGTGTCTTGTCCTCTGATACTAAAAATAAGAATGTTATGTTATGGTACATTATCCTCTGTACAAAACTCTGCAACAAAAATGGGAGTTGGATTGACAGAAGATTGGTTGAGTTACCCACGCCTTCTAGTTCCTTCATCATCATGTTTCTTTGAGCTCAATACCGTGCATTTAGCCACCACTCAACTGGTCCTGCAGGAAGCCTGCACCAAGCAGTCACGTGCTCTTGCACCGGTAATGTCCGTGACTATTTGTTTTACATAATGACGTTGCCAGCGCATGTAGAACCTCATATTAGTCGCCTTCTACGACATGCCTGAGAATACAGTAGGCCTATTTTTTTATTGGTCTCCTCATAGACCCCTGGTACCACACAGAGCAAGCCGTCGTGTTTGACCTCTAGATAACAAGCAAACGTATCTGAGAAATCATGACGTTTATATCCGCAGAAACTCAACATATAACTGGATTGATTTTTAACAGAACATCTATGAGCACATGTGTAAGGCACTCACCGTTAAAAAGCACATTTATTAACAATAAAGTTAGAGTCGACGGAGTTTGTTGCGAGCACACGCACCATAATGCATGTTCGGTGAATGTCTCATGAATGATAGACACTCATTTGAATGCGAAATTGTGATATAATCTGCAACGTAGAGTTATGTAATAACCAGTTTCACTCTGAGTTCGGGTGCACTAAAGTTTATTGACATTTGTTGTTATATAAATCTAAAGGAAAGAACTAACAAACATCAATCAATCAATCAATCAATCAATCAATACCCTTTAGCTCCCCAAGGAGCCTAGGCCTTCAGCAACCTCATGTCAAGTCCTCCTGTCACGTGCTTATGGCTCAAGTTCTTTCCACTTTTTCCTCATCATTTTCACTTCTGTCTTCAGTTCTCTCCTCAGTGAGTTGTTGGTCTTCCTCCGCCTCACTTTCCCTGGGGATTCCAGAACAAGGACTGCCTTGTAATACTATCAACATGTTTCCTCAAATATGTGACCTACCCATGGCCAGCGTCTTCTTCTCATCTCTATTAATTCTTTTGTGATAAACGTTTCTTTCGGGATGGGGACCCCCCCCCCCTTTCCCCCCACCCCATGCACAGAACTCCTTAGTTGCTGTTTACGACACGCCTCTGATAGGGTAGAGTGAGATGATTCTTTGCTCCACTTTCGTGCCCTGCTAACACGTAGGTGCACACATAATCACTGGAGCAAAATATGAGGAAAAGAAGTTGGTTTAGGATAAGACATACATTGAAGAGATTAACTAATAGCACTGAAAGATTGTTCTTGCCTGGAAATCTCCAAAGCAAAAGAAATAGAAGATAAAAACACTTACATGGAGAAGAGAATTGATGCCATACTTTAAACAGCTTGAAGAAGACAGGGAGTTGATTTAAGCAAATGGTACATGGCAGGAGAGCTTGGCTCCAAGCAGTAGAACACCTATGTCGCTTAGGGATCTGAAGGATAGCGAAGAGGTTGATGTAGATATGTAGATTTATATGTACATTTAAAAGTAGATTTGTATGTACATTTATATGTAGATTTACATGTACGTTTATATGTAGATTTAAATGTACATTTGTATTGTATGTAGATTTTATATGTAGATTTATATGTAGATTTATTTGTAGGTTTAATGTACATTTAAATGTAGATTTGTATGTAGATTTATATGTAGGTTTAAAAATTGATTTATATGTAGATCTAAATGTAGGTTTATATATAGATTTATGTGTAGACTTATATGTAGACTTATATGAAGATTTATTTGTAAGTTTATATGTACATTTATATATAGATTGGTATGCAGATTTATATATACATGTCTATGTACATTTATATATACATTTATATGTAGGTTTATATGTAGATTTGTATGTAGATTTATATGTAGGTTTATATTATATTTATATCTAGCCCAGATTTATATGTACATTTTTATGTAGGTTTATTTGTACATTTATATGCAGATTAGTTTGTAGATTTATATGTTGATTTACATGTGGATTTTATATGTAGGTTTATATTACATTTATATGTAGGTTTATATGTATATTTAATGTAGATTTGTATGTAAATTTACATACATAGATTTATGTGAAGATTTATATGTACATTTAAATGTAGGTTTATATGTAGATTTATATGAAGATTTGTAGTATACGTAGATTTATATGTAAGTTTATTTCACATTTAAATGTTGATTATGTACTTTTATATGTACATTTATATGTACATTAATATGTAGATTTATATGTAAGTTTATCTATAGATTTATATGTAGATTTATAAGTACTGTTATATGTCGATTTATATGTACATTTATATGAAGATTTATATGTAAATGTATATGTACATTTATATGTCGATTTATATATAATTTTAAATGTAGATTTTTATGTACATTTATGTGTAGATTTATATGTACATTTATATGTAGATTTTATGTACATTTGTATGTACATTTGTATGTAGATTTATATGCACATTTATATGGAGATCTATATGTACATATATATATATAATATATATATATATATATATATATATATATATATATATATATATATATATATATATATATATATATATATATATATATATATATATATATATATATATATATATATATATATATATATATATATATATATATATATATATATATATATATATATATAATATTTTATAAATATATATATATATATATATATATATATATATATATATATATATATATATATATATATATATATATATATATATATATATATAGCGCAATGGGCAAATCACCTGTTTGCCAAACATTTTGATTACATGTTTTGCCTAGGAGCCTTTATATCAAGATTTATATGTATATTTATATGTAGGTTTATACAAACATTTGTATGTAGATTTATATGTACATTTATATTAGATCTATATGTACATTTATATGTAATTTCATATGTACGTTTATATATAGATTTACATGTACATTAAAATATGGGATGTTTATATGAACATTTTGTATGTAGATTTGTTTGTAAAGCGTTATATCAATTTATATGGAAATGTTGCGTTATATCTTTACATCTCATTAATCATTGATATAAATGCTACAAACAAAATCTACATAGTCAAATGTTCACATAAAACATCCCATATTTTAATGTAACATGTAAATCTATATATAAAAACGTACATATGAAAATTAACATATAAGATGTACATATAGATCTAATATAAATGTACATATATATGTCTAATACAAATGTTTGTATGAAAACTACCTTTAAAAAATACATATAATATCTTGATATAAAGGCTCCTAGGCAAAACATGTAATCAAAATGTTTGGCAAACAGATTAGCCCATTGCGCTATAGATATAGATATATATTATTATATAGTATCATAGACGAATATAGATATACATTATATGCTATACAGTTATTAATAAATGTGTAGTATAGGATTACTATATATATACATCGATCGGTATATATATACCTAATCCCCCCCCCCCCCCCCCCTCCCTCTATAACTATAGACCTCGGTATATATATATTTGAAGTCATCAGATATACTTAGAGTAGCTATAATTTGGGTCGATATTATGTGCACTGTCACTAGAATAATCGATGTATCTTTTATACCATATATAATGATATAACAGTTATAGTCGGGTTATACCCCCCAACATATAATCTAAATAACTAAAATCTGCATAGAAACATAGCAGAGCTAGCATACACCCACACCTTCATTCCAGAACAAATCCTAATTTCTATATATGTTATTGTGAGCATATAAATTTACCTGTATATGTACTTTTCCCAGTTTAGCTGACACTTTTAATCTATGCATGGGTAAATCGGTCAATAACCGCTTGTCCCATAATACCTGACAGTCCATTTAAATGTGACTCTTCTAGTTGCTGGTGTTTGCAATATAACATCCTCAATATACTGGTCCTTGTAACCCTGACGAGGTGTACTTCTATACCGATAAACTTACATATAAATTGCTACATAGTTCCCATGAACTTGAGCAAAATGTTC
The DNA here is from genome assembly GCA_024509875.1 of Oreohelix idahoensis. Taxonomy (NCBI): domain Eukaryota; kingdom Metazoa; phylum Mollusca; class Gastropoda; order Stylommatophora; family Oreohelicidae; genus Oreohelix; species Oreohelix idahoensis. The sequence goes on along the minus strand of JAMPIV010014666.1, from coordinate 6,270 downwards.
TACATTTTAAAAACTAATTCCTTTCATTTAAGAGCGATGCAATTAAGAACATACTGTCTTGCTCTAAATCTACGTTTACTACATAACAAATGTTCCCCGCCTTTAAAATACTAGCTATTACATTTAGAAACTGTATTGATAAATTCTGTCCGGCCATGGCTTTTTGTTGTCTGTTAGTCCGTATTTCCTTATACCTACAAATAAGTACTGTAAAAGTATACATGTAAACTTATCCATATGTTGTGGCGATACGAACATTGCATTATAGTCTTTTTCTTATAACATATAAATCTCCAAAAAACTTCCAGAGCATATTGTACTACTCACATTACATTACATACTTGGAACATGTCCTCCAGATATCCGCACACATAGCTACGCGAAATTCTATATATAAATCTTGATTCTTAATTTCTACGATACTGACCTACATTAAACTGTTTATGTCTAATCAATGTTTCTAACTAGACTATATTGTACCTTTAAAATCTGTTTACCAATTAGATAAAATGTTGGCGTATTTAAACTTACAAGATTAAAATCTTCATCAGATATCAATACATTATAAAGCGTACCATATTAAAGTCTATGCACTACCCTTTACCCTTTTTTTTTAACATTTTAGATCCAAGACAATATTGAATCAATTGTTTAAAACCTAAATATAAATATACATACAAAATCTAGCATTTAACATGTAACATTCAACTAGTAAATAAATGTCCAATAAATCTTAAGTTAAAATCCACTATCATCATATGTCAACATGTACATTTTATATATTACACATACAGCAACGCTGTAAATCTACACCTCACTTAATGTTACTTACAAATGTTCACTTTCTAATGTACAACAGATTATTCTACTAATATCTAGATCCACCTCCTTCGCTATCCTTCAGATCCCTAATAACCCCCCCCATAGGTGTTTTACATACAAATCCAATGCTTATGATGAGACCTATTTGCTATAATCCATGTCAACTCACTGTAACCAAACTTTCAAGCAATCATACAATACAAAAATTACCATCAAACACCCTATCTCAAACAAGTAAGTGTTACGAAGTGGACTATTTTCCATGTTGGCAATGGAATACCTCCAGCCCCCCCAGTAACAAAAGTTCCAGCTCGTATTAGTTGTGTATCCATTCCCCAATTGTCATCCCAAACCTCATTATCCAATAAACCAAAAGAACTACGTTTCCTCATATTTTGATTTATTTAATACGTAATGCACTTTCGTTTTGGAAGACCAGGCCTCATGTGGTGGGGCAAAGAATAATCTCACTCTACAAATAATGGGGGGGGGTGGAGTGCCGTTTTATAACGAGCGCATATACATCAGTCACAAAAGCATCCGCGCAGTTCACCGAACAAAGAGGGGGGGTCCCCATCCTAAAGAAGCAGTGGATCAGGAACAGACAAAGATATCTAATTCAAAGATAAGATAGTTTAGCGACGACTCAGGACATCATGGGTATGCGTCAACCATCTTTGATGAACCGGAGGTTTGATACGCCTGTTTTTGTTGGCTAGTTATTGTGTCTGGAGTTCTCAATGTTAAGATGTAGAAGGATGAAGCCGCCAAGTTATCACTTCACCTGACGTTTTTGAACGTTGTCGGACTGATTGGTTGGGTATGGATCGAAAGCATGAAACAGGGAGATAAGAAATTGAGCCATAAGCAGGTGACAGCCAGGATCTCTGGACCTTCGAGGAATTCCTGAAGGCCCTAGGCTAATTGGGGAGCTGAAAGGGTAACGATTGATAGATTGTTTGGATTGATTGATACTTGAAAAACAGGTGCCTGTCCCTATATATAAAATAATACTATAAAAAAAACAAACTTGTTTGTAACTATACTACTAGAAAACCCGGAAATTTGAGAGTGAAACTGTTATTACCATAAACTCTACCCTTGCATAATATAGTAACAATATTAACTTTCAAAATGAGTTATCTGTAATTTATGATGTATTTTCAGTCGAACATGCACTGACCGGGCCCGTGTCCTATACGCAAACAATTACTCCCGAAAACTGGGAGGGGGGGCATAATTGTCCCAACCTGAATGTACTTTTTCACCGGTGGAGTGCCTTCCACATGTTTGACGGAAGATTGTAGGTTAATATTATCTAATCCTGTTTTTATGTTGAGTTTCTGCGGATATAAAACGTCAAAAATGATTGTGACCCTCAGACTTACGTTTGCTTGTTATCTAGAGGTCAAATTACGACGGCTTGCTCTGGTGTGAAGTAGTTTAGGGGTACTATGAGGTTAACCCCCCATAAATTGCCGCCATGCTATCATCTAGCTACAGCCCAACCCCAGTAGAAAGGCCGATTATTTATCCAAGTTCCCCACTGCCACCACTCTCAACGTCACTATGTAGAACACACCACCCAATAAACCACCGGAAAAAACCGGTGGCCTCAGTTCCCCTGGACCTGCTTGTACGTCAGCGTTGGCCCTTCCCAACTAGCACGCGACAGTTGCACTATTTTTTTTTTGCACGGTTACTGAGCTCAAAGCGACATAATCATGAAGTTACTAGTAAGTGCGCGTCGGTAACACTACAAACTCTTCTGGTCAATCCAAACTCCCATTTTGTTGGAGGAGGTTTTGTTCCATAGGACCTATATGTTACCAATAAACATAATCATTTCTTCCTTTTGTATCAGCTGACAGTCTACTTGTGAAATAATAATTTGACCTTAAAAACATCATACCCGATTAACGTTGTGAAATCCCTGGCAATCTTCGTAGGATTTATATTTTAATTATTTATTTAGATTTCTTAGTATTCTATCGTACATTCTTCTATTCTGAGGATTCTAGTTCTGACACCACCATTGGGAGAATGGTAGTCTTTTTTTCTGGAAAAGCCTTTAAAATGATTTAGATGAATCAAGGTTAGATAGAATATTACATCCACAGGCACTTAGCTGGGAAACAGACTGAAAAAGATTAAAGAGGACAATAGGAAATACGTTAAGACTAATGGGAAATGAAGATCAAAACAGTTTGCCATACTGTCAAGGATGTCACAGACATGTAATGTAGAATTGTCGTGCACTGTCTCTTAAAATTGTCTTTCAGCTCTTGTCCTGAATCATAGATATTAATTTAATAACAAAAAAAAACTTCTGTCACATGTGACCTTGTGTCGAGTTTTATTAAACTTAATTTATTCTATTTTCTATTTACTGGCATTTGAGATCGTGGAGCAAATGACACATTTAACCGTACCTGCCGCCCACTTATTTATCGTCTGGCTGGCCCTGTCTGCCTGGGGGGTTACTTTCTTGTTCCTTTCCTGTTCTGTCCTGGGTCCCTGTCTGTTCTTTTCCTGTCTGTCCGTCTGTCTGTAAGTCTGTCTATCTATCTATCTATCTATCTATCTATCTATCTATCTATCTATCTATCTATCTATCTATCTATCTATCTATCTATCTATCTATCTATCTATCTATCTAATTCTATTTCACGTCCTCACGTTATAGAAGTGAAAAAAGTTTAATTCATGCATATTTATTCCCATATAGTTTTTCGATGTATTTAATGTTGAAAAGTGAGACCAGAAATTGTCGTACAAACAATATACCAGCCATTTTTACATACACGACTTTGAACTGCCACCAAGGCATAGACATGGGGTGTGGGTGGAGGCAGTTTCTGACGTATTGGGGTACGAGATATTACACAGCTACATACAATAGAGTTGCTCTGGTACCCATTTGGGGCTGGGTCGACCCAGGAGCCGTTTGTGGCCTAAAAAAATTCCCGCCTCATCTGGGGATCGAACCATAGACCACTGCGCTAGGAAGCCGGGGAAGGTTAAGGCGGCCGGCGTGATGCCGACCACTTCACCCCTAGTGTGCCGACGGTCAAGATAATATGGGCCTAACACCATATTCCCAATATGCCTCAATGGGCGTGTAACGGGTTCCTTTACCTTTTTTTTTACATACATATAGCTATTACAACTACCGAAAATGTCCACCGTATGTAAATTTAAAGCGTGCGTTAAAAAGGGTCGATGTCCAATAACCGTCTCTGGATCTTGTTTCATTTTTTTTTCTAAATGCAGTGACGTCAGGACTTTTGAATACTTAACATTTCCTGGTTATGTCACTAGGTCAAAACTGTCAAGGTAGTTCAGTAGATGTAAATTTTCCTGACACCTTTACTCTCATTTTGTCACATATTACTGCGACGTCAATTCTCAATGTTATCATCTCTTCTTCTCTCTTTGTTGTTTGCTATTTCAAGCCATTGTGTTGTTCTTTGCTGGCGTGCAAAACTTGTTTGTTTATCTATTTCTGTTTAGCTTTGACAGTGACGTTTCCCACATAATTACCGGTATCAGTTCAGACTTATTTGGGCAGCTAAAACATTGTCGTAGTTGTTTTTGTATCTGGCATCTTCCTGTGTTATTTTGATTTTTTTTTCATGAGTCTTTTATAGATTTTTGTTTTGCCTTTAGTCATTGCCAAAACTGTCGGCACAAAGTGGTTTAAAGCATTTGTTTCTCGCAGTCTTTGTTCCTGGTTCGAAACGGCTAGTAGCGTCATGCTCCATTCTCACCCCAGACTGTATCAGTATTAAATAATTTCTCCTCTTGAGTAAGGAAAAGCAAATACATCGAGAGGCATGAGAACTGGTATAACATTAACAGGCAGGACGTAATAGTATAGGTAAAATCTGTCAACAATATCATTTTCCCTAGGTAATGTATCTGATTACGGAACTACTTTAAACTTAAATTATGTCAAATTGGTCTTTTTATCTTTCGTCCAAGGATGATTTAGTCTATGAAAGTTAGCAGGAGTATTAGAGACGAAATAAATTACTAAACGTTAAGAGAATACATGTGTTCAATAGTTGTTAGCAGGTATCGAGAGTATTAGAGACGAAAATAAAACGTTAAGAGAATACAATGTGATTCATTAGTTGTTAGCAGTGTAACGAGGATTAAGAGACGAAAATAAACGTTTCGAGAATGACATGTGTTCAATTAGTTGGTTAGCCAGGTATGAGTATTAGTACATGAATATAAAACGTTAAGAAGAATACATGTGTTCAATAGTTGTTAGCAGGTACGAAGTTATTAGGAGACGAAGACATAACGTTAAAGAGAGTACATGTGTGTCAATTAGATGTTAGGGCAGAGGTCCTTGTATTAGAGACGAAAATAAATTTTAAGCGGAGTTACATTGTGTTCAGTATAGTTGTTAGCAGGTCCTTGTATTAGAGGACCAAAAATAATGACGTTTTAGAGTGGAAATACAATTTGTTTCAGAATAGTCTGTTAGAAGGGCATTGTGGATTTGAGACGAAAATAAACGTTAAGGAATTCATGTGTTCAGATAGTTGTTAGACAGTGTACGCGTTTTAGAGACGATAATAAACGTTTTAAGAGAATACATGTGTGTTCATCAGTTGTTGTTAGCAGTAGGTACGAGGTTGATTAGAGGCACAAAAAATAAAACGGTTAGGAGAATACATGTGTTCATAGTTGTTAAGATTAACTATTAAAATCTTACTACAAAACTAATATGATATCCATTTTATCACTATTATTACATCATGACCTTTTAATGTATACTCAACAAACCCTATACTGATAAAACCATTATAACCCAATTAGTAAATCCTTAACTCTATAATATCTCCTTCAAAAACCCTATTAATATATAAAAATATAACACAATTTTATCAGTAATTAAAAATATCACACAACAAAACTAAAAAACCAATCCTCCAAATTTATAATATAACCCAATAATAACAATCCTTTATTTACATCCCCCTCCCCCAACCACACCCCCCACCACCCCCCCCCATATAACCACTAATAAATCCTTATCATATACAAATCTCCAACCAAACCCCTAAACATATCCACCCATGTAACCCACTAATAAATCCTACCTATAAAACTTTCTTCCTCACCACCCTAAAACCTCTCTAAACAATATAACCTACACCTCATCACTTAACAAAAAAAAACCATCACCATACTACCATTCAACCACATCTTCCATACTCCCTTCCCTCATAAACCTCACAAACAAAACCTTACCTATCCTTCCTCCCCCAACTAACATCAATCTCACCTCCACCCCATCCCCTTACCTCCTACTATTTACCACCATTCAATTTCCTTAAAATTCTCCATATAACTCTTTACATTCAAACCCTCTCCCCCCATACATCTCATTCCCATCCTCTTTTTATCCCCTCCTTTTTCACCTCAACACCC
>JAMPIV010014664.1:205000-237620 GCA_024509875.1 Oreohelix idahoensis | reverse complement strand
ATATAATTGTTAGGATTCTACAGTTGTGAGAAACTGATCATCGTCTGTACGCTGCCTAGTTGCTTCTGGTTGAGGGTATGTGGGACTATCCGGCTGGGAGCGTTAGTGTGGCTTGTCATGAATCTATAGCATATGCGTGGGTTCTTGTTCTTATGTCGTTTCTTCGCTCGGATACTTGAAATTTTTTTCTAGATGCACTATCTTGGGGTAGTATGTTGGTGCTTTTTTCGTTTCTTTGGTCATCCAAGTCTTGTAAGAAATGAGTTTGTTGATAACAGCCAAATGGTGTGTTTCACAATCGCCTGAGTGTTCTTGTTGGTGGTGTCCTACCGGCGTTGAAGCCATAGCAACGATGAATAGACAAAATATGAGTGTTAGAAAGTTTTTTTTATGGTATGGTCAGTTGAGAAATCGCCGAAGGCAATCCTGGGTCCCAGCTCATTATGTCGTGTGATCCCGACATTACTTTGTTCTTTAATTTTATATTATGCGAACGGACCGCGCTCGGCGTTTTGAAGGCCGAAATGTTTACGACCGGAAATTTGACTGAATAACCTGAACGGCTCCTGCACATAAATCCCGTGTGGATGGGAAGGAGCGAAGCTCCTGACCGGGTTGGAAGGAAAGTCCACTGACCCCCCAGCCTCGCAATGACATGTCATTGGGCCGAAAGAGCTGGAAAGTTCGAGTGCCGCTGGTTATAGAAAAAAAAAAAAAAAAAAAAGGTATGTCGAACTTATTAATTCTATCAATTAATCTTTCAGTTCCAGCTCCAGGTATCGCTAAAACTGAGACAGTTTCCTCTTTTGTAGTAGACATCCGATCATTGTATATGCCTTTTAGGAGTGAGTCGCCAATTATAATATGTGTTGCTTTACTACATGGTTGTTGACTCGGCTTTCGTTTTGATTCTTGCTGCCGCCATTGATTGTCCTGGTGTGAATCGTCCTGAATAGTCTGGGTGTTTTCATCGGGTGATTGTGGTGTCAGTATCTGTGTTGGTAGCAGCGTAAATGCCTGTTCATTTTGTACTGAACTCTGGTTAAGGGCGGTAAACCTGTTGCTTACTTTTACACTAATAGGGTAAGCTTCGTGCGCACGTGTATCCTCAACATTTTTGATGTTACATTGGTGCTGCTTGCGGCGTTCGTTTGATGTATGTTCTTTGGAGGGATCTCCAAAAGCTTCAGGTACTATAAGAGGATGTTCTGAGTGCTTTGTTTTATAAACAGAAAAATCGCTTCGTAGTTGCTCAAAGATGTGTTTCATATTAGAATTATCTTCTCTCAGATGCAGTATTTCCTTTTTGAGTAGTTCGTTTTCTGCGCTGATCGATTTAAAGACATTAGTCGTCAGATCGCCAATTAGTGTTCGAAGGGTGTCCTCCATTTTGAGCATCAGCTCCTGGCAGCACTGCACATTTATCATGTGAGTGACTTCTGGGTGATTTTCCCGTGATAATGTTTCATCTGTTTGTGTGCTAGTGTCTTTAGGACCCATTGGATATTCTTTGGCCAGCATGGGTTGAGAAAATGGAGTATTTGCTACTTTGTCGCTCATTGGAAAGTCGCGTGCTGCGGGAGGCAAAGTGGATGTATTTGTGGGAGAGTGTATGCTAGAGTTAATGTTGAGGATTTCGCTATCAGCAGATGAGACGTTTGCAGCTGATGATGTGATGTCTGGGGTAAACATATTGTCGAGTCCAATTTTGTGGTACAAATTATGTTTTGTGCAGACTCCTTTAAACTGATAAAGTCCGTTTCCAGCCATAACAGAGTCAGTTTCTTGAGCCATCACCTTGTTTTTAGTATGGTAAAGGTGCACATATAGTTGTGGTGTTGTGATTAAATCTTCTACGAAGGCACCTTGTTTATCTGCTCTTGTCTCGACATGGTCAGTGTGGTAGTATTTGGTACACGTTGTGCAAAATGCCTTGCAATGATATGTATTGCGGAAGAGTACAGTAGCCCATTTACCTTCATTTGCTATTTTGAATATTAAATCCAACTCTTTGTTACATCCCTGCAGTTTAACGCGAAGAGCTCTTTTTTGATCTAGGGATTAATTTTTGATCGTGATCGGGCGCAATCTACAATCCCTAGCGGCTTTTATTACCTGCGAGCCATGGTCGATCTCTAAGTGTGACATGTTTACATGCCCACTGGGATTAATTGCCAGTGAAATACATTGATCCGCTAGATACCTTATTTGTTTAAGAGGGTGTGGTAGCCAAGAAAATACACTGGCCGACCATCCCTTCTTTACAGCGGTCAGTAACGAGTCACGTGGTCATTGTTAAAAGCAATGTAGAAGGCATTTGCAGTAATAAATTCTTGGTATTTTTCAAATACCATCTGTTAAATCAACACAATGTCATTTTCACAAAATTCATAGTCCAAAACGGAGTACACCGATATAAAAATCCACGAAATATAATTTGAAATGCCAATTTCAAAAATTATAAATGTGAGAAACGACCCACACTGGTCTGCTCAGTTTGGCAGATGAGAAAAGAACTGTTACGTCTGACCCGAGGGCAGAAATAAGGTAGAGCATGAGTACTTGTATTTAGTTTGGAGTTTTATTATGGTATGGGAAAGCGGGGTGTATGTAAAGCTTTGGTTGTTACTGTGTTTGAGTTAAGATTTTAGTAAATTGGTGTATATAAGTTGTTATTTTGTTTTACAGCGATTCACGGCGTCGTAGGCATCCCATAAGCCTGCAACAGACTTTGCCTTCTCGGAGAGGGAGGCAAGAGATATCATTGGACTTGAAAGCTGGGTACGCGCAAAGTAACGGGCGCCCCTAGTACGTCTGCAAGACGGAGAGGCATTAGGGATTCTCCTGACTTGGGGGAACATATACCTCAGCGTGGAATTGCCTAGAAATTGGAGCGCTCGGCTCGCACGGCCCAATACACAACAGGCTACGTTGCCTTGTATTGTTTACATTCTTCTTCTTCTTCCATCCTTAGCCACCAACCGGCAAAGCAGTATGTGGCCAGTACGCCTAGTGGCGTCTTAGGGCAACAACAAATTGATCAATCTATCGCTGTTTCCACCACGCCTAGTGGCGTCTTTGTGGAACAGAAACAGACAAAACAATCTATCGTTGTTTCCGTAATCAGATTGGTTGGCAAGCAGGTGATCAGCCCACTGTGCAAAGTGTTTACGGGATGGGGTAAACAGCCCCATGCCCAACCCTCCTTAGTCGCTTTTTACGACATGCGTGGTAGGGTGCAGTGTTACTATTCTTTGCTCCCCTTTCGGGCCCCGGCAACACACGGGTGATTGTTTACATACTACCACAATAAAGCAGTAGGCCAAAACCCGAAGCGGTTTAAATCGTCGTTTGAGTGAAGAATTGAGTGCCATCATCATTGCTAGATCTACAGCCAGATGCACAAATATATATATAGTCACCAAGGGCCCCTTCATCAGTTTTTCTGGGGAGGAGAGAGGGAGATCATGCCTCTCTAATATTAACGGGAAGAGGTACCAGACGAAGGGTAACGCATCTGAGAGTCAGAAGAAGCAGATAGCGACAGGAAGGCACCGGACTGAAGGAGAGGGGAGAGAGTGGAGTTAGTAGTTGTCAGGAACTGAAGAGTTAGATAGATAATACTTGCAATTGAGCCTCTGAGTTAGTTCTGCAGAATTCAGTGGTGTAGAATTTAGTTGTGTAGAAGGTAGTTGTGTAGGACAGCCGGGAGCGCCTTGAGACATTTTAGCCGGATTAGTTATAAATTCTTCCTCTGACTGGTTAAGTGGGACAGAGTGAAAACTAGTGGAGTGTAGCATTGTAGTGTGTTGGACTCCACATGGTAGTGAGTTAGTAATAGTGTTCAGTTGGTGGTGGCTCTTACATAGAGACCCACCCCCCGCTTAATTTTTTTAAACTTATTTGTATCGTGTAGGCGTGGAAGTGAGCGTGGGAATTTGATATTTGTGTCATTCATTTATTTGTTCTTTTTTCCAGCTTGTGCGAACTCGCACATTATTGTGATTTTTTTTGGCTGTGGTAAAATTATATTTTTTTCTTTTGGGTTTTAATAAACATATAAATGTGCACTGGATCAGTTTGTCTTTCACTATACTGCACCTGTGTTCTTTAACTGTACAGTTGTGTCTGTGGATATAAAGTAGTGTAAACATTATCTCCCTCGGAGCAAGAGGTGGTGAGACAGTAGCTATAAAACCAAGTCACAAGTGGCGAGGGAGAGTCAATCTAGGTTCTCACCCTTGAAGCTATAAGTCTCATCCTCTACAGTCACTTTAATTCTCATTCTAATCTATCTTCTCAGACTTTCCTCAAAATTGGTGTCTTGTCTCTTTACTCAGACAGACTCTTGTATAAGCCATTTTGTGACAATTACCGTTTCTGTTTTATGATTTATGTGTCTCCATGAACACCTCGAACAATTATATTGGTGTTTTTCTTTCATTTGATTTAAATTTCATACTTAGTGTCTTATGTTTCTGCATCGAATAACAGTGAACAAGGTAAGAAACCTTCATGCATAACTCTTTAATAGCATCAATAGTTTCATTGTCTTTTAATTTTATGTTTCTCATTGTTTCATTTTAGTCGAAGGTCTTCAATTTAATGTTTTTAGTTTATGTCCATGAACACTCTTCATTGGTTTTAAACGTCCACCTTTGCAGGGTTTCTTATTTCTTCTTCTCTTCCTCTATAGCTGCCGACTGTCAAAGCAGTCAGTGGCCATCTGACCACAATGGCGTCTTGAACGGCAGCAACAAACTGCTTCTGCTTTGCTTGGCAGGTGGCCATCCTTCGTGCAGTGCCCTAGCTCTGGCTCATTCTTTGCATCTCGGCCTCCACAGTTGTCCAACAAGTTGTTTTTGGTCGGCCTCTCTTTCGCTTTCCCTCAGGGGTCCATAGCACAGCTATTCTTGTAATATTATCAGGGTTTCTTCTGAGGACGTGGCCAATCCAGCTCCAGCGTCTGCTAGCTATGATGGTGTGCATGTCCTCTTGGTTGCTTCGAGTAAGCAGTTCTTGATTGGTGATGGTATTCGGCCAAAAGATTCGGAGAATTTATCTTAGGCAGATTGTGTGGAAAGAGGACAATTTCAACATTTCCCTCTCTGTTACTCTCCACCGTTCCGCACCATAGAGCAGCACTGAAAATCTTTTATTTCTACACCAAACAACAGCGAACAACGTTTTCATAATCATTCATTCATTGCATGTTAATGATATCAATATTCCATTTTCTCTTCTTTGATGTTTGTCATTATTTCATTTCAGTCGAATTTTTTTCATTACTTCTTCTGTTTTATGATTGTGTGTGTGTGTGTGTGTGTGTGTGTGTGTGTGAGTGTGTGTGTGTGTGTGTATACCTTGTATACATATGCCTGTCCACGAACACTTTTCATGTGTTTTAAACACCCATATTTCTGGGTGCTTTTTTTTTAACTTTAAGTTTCCTGCTCATCGTCTTTAGTTTCTGCAACATGCAACAATTAACGGTATAAAAATTATGAATTCGTTCATTACTCTTTAGATTTCTGAGGAGCGTAAAAAACAGCTAAAGATAGTCCTATAGTAGAGACCGCAGTAAGGGAGTTAAGTGTTGGAAACAATATACTAGATCCAGCTTCGAGATTTGGGGTTACTGGTTCTCTTCCTCACTGTCTTTGCCTTTCCTAAATCAAGAGCAAAGTCAGGTACCTATTTACAAATAGATAAACTGGAGCGTGATGAATCCGAGTTTCGAACACGTTATCTTTGCTGTGAAAGGCCTGCGCTCTAACCACTCTGCCTGTCGGACCTGAGGAGCATAGGCCTTCAAAAAATTCATGTCAATCCATATTGTCTTGTGCGATCTGTTTCAAACCTTTCTATGAATTCCTTATACCTTTCACGTATGTCACTCTCGTCTCTATACGTGTTTCGGTTAAGAAAACATTACTACAGATTTATTATTCTTTGGCGCGTTAAAACTTGCGGTGTTCTCTACTGCAAATAGAGGTTCTTTCAATTTTTCTCTTTTATTAATGCGATCAGCTGGTCCCTTGTGATGAAGTACTGAGATTCTGTTTTTCAAAAGGCCCTATGTCTTATCTCCTTGCATTACTTGCACTATTTCTAGGAGGGATTACAGGTAATCCACCCACGCTTCTTCTCCTTCTATTATTTACGTTTTTTCAGAGTGAGATTATGAGGGAGTTTATCTTATCTGCATTATGGTTCTTCTCTATGAATAGTAAGTGATGTCTAGTGTTGTTGTGTAGAGAATTGTTGAAGTATTTTTCTATAGGGAGGACAGTAGAGCCTAGTTCAGAATTTGCACCAGTTTGATTCTCCTTAAGATATTGAGTGCACATAGACGTATTTTCGGGAATTAAATAATTTCAGCCATTTTTGCTTCATTTAACAGTAGAGGGCTGAACTTAATTCCCGTTTCTTTGTTCAATGGGGGTAGTGACTTTGAGCACGCGCGAGCAGTAACAGGATGAGTCAGAGTTGTTTACAATTTTGATTGGCCGAGATATAACTGCATTTGAAATCATTGGCCTAGAACAAAGCCGCGCAAATGACGTCAGGCTAGGGCAGCGTGGGGGATTCGGCTATAAATACTCACTGATTTTCATAGTCTGGTTCTCTCTAATGAAATTGCCAGCCGTGTACCAGTGCAAAAATGTCGATTGCCTTTAAGTGGGAAAATTCGAGTTTGGTAAGCATGATTATTAGCGTGGTACTTTATTGATTTTAATTGAGTGCTAGCCCGATCAGTAGTTTCTTGGGAAGTTAATTTTTAATTTAATTCTTAACGCCAGAGCCATCAATACTATCTTAGTGATAGACTTGAGAAACTTAAGAGGTCCATATAATTCCTTACTGAAGGAATAGCGGTATCTAGGATGGTTTAAGAGTTGAGAGGTTACGGGCGTGCTTTGTATTATTTCAAAGTAGGTCTGTGGAGACACCCGCATCTCTGATTTATGTAAATTTACAGAATAGTCGGGAGCGCGTGTACTGTATTTTATTGTGAGTTTATTTTGATAAGTAAATATTTATACACGGGAGTGCAGTTGTGGAATGGTGACCACGTGGGTGCCGGTATTTAATGAATATTATTCAGGACGATATTCAGAGGTGTGAGAAGGCGGGAGCACGTGGTGTATAATTTGTGGCAGTATGTAGATGCTAGCGTAATAGGGTTATACTTTATTGTTTGTGCATTATTGTACTGTATAGTCAGGAGACGTGAGATGTAATATTAAGGGAATTATTTTGTATTACATTTTGAATGTGATTTATTTTACGGGAAGGGAATTTTATGAATTCCTAGAGAGGTCTATTTCATTTATGTGATCATTGCTGCATTAGTGTCAGTCTAGAAGCGGGCCAAGGAATTTTTGCACAGATAGAGCCCTGTGAAAAACTGTTGTGTTTCAGGACTAGTCATGCAGAACAAAGACGATCTGGGTCAGCCGGGCTGCGAGCTGTTAACCAGATTGGGGAATTTTTATTTTGGAATCGGGTAGAGAGAAGAGAAGGGAGATGTGTGGGGGAGCTGACTTTCTTGGGCAAGATTAATTGGGATTGTGGTGCAGAACGGGAATAGAGTAGGGGAGTTAAGTGTTAAAGACTTGGGTGTTAAATGTTAAGTAAGGGAGTTATTGGTTATATAGGAATGTATTATTGATGTGTTGTTCAGCTGTGCATTGTTTCTATTGTCTACAGCGGGTAGCGGCTTTGTGGGAGAGAGAGCGAAATTGGCCCCATCAATTTCCCCACGGCAAAGGTTGGCATCGCAGGAACGCGAAGTTTTGCGTTAATTGCCAGAGGCGGAAGAAGAATAGAACATACGTTTTCCCACGTCAGGGGAAGACAGTTCTCCAGTGGAATAGGATTTGCTGGATAAATCCTGAGCTCTGATGCTCGATCCTTTTACACACGGAAATTGGCATGCTGCCAGCGTTGTCGTAATTCGTTCGCTTAGTTCCGGTCACAATAAAACCGAAGGCCCTAAACCCAGAGAGGGGAACCGGGCTGGTGATTCCAGATTTGGTAGCAGTGAAATAGCCACCTATTCCAGTTCCAGAATCCAGTATTTAAAACCTAGTCGTCACTTACAGAAGTTGTGGAGGGAAAAAGGGTTACAATACCCTCTACAGTTGCTATAACAGATAGACAGAACTGAGAGCACGTTTTGTTGAAAAATATAGCCGAGGACAGCTGCTGAAGTGTTAGAGGAGCAGTTAGCGGTGTAGCAGTGTACAGGAGATTTCAGGATAGGCTGTGTAGTAACGAAGTCTGTGCAGATAGTGTGTAGACAAGTCTTAGTAGTTCCAGCTGACTGTGAAATTAGAAGCAACATTAGAATTTAGAATAGCTAGTTTGGTGTAGAGGCTCGAAGTCTGAGACCCCACCAAGCTCAGTGTGGGTTTTGTGTAATCGTAACTTCTTTCCCATACAGGTGGCAGTTGTGGGTGAAGGGTTGGTTGATGTATAATCACTGTAACTGTACTTGATTTGTTTTTCCAGGTACACACACACACAATTTATTTCTTTGACATGTATTTTGAGTTTTTTATGTGTAAATAAAACTTGTACATTATAGTCTGAATCAGTCACTTTATTTACGTACAGTAGCTATCTGTTGTCTGTATCGTGGTGTATGTGAATCTTATATAACCTTATCCCCTTAGGGTAGTTAGAGGTGGTTGAAGCTATAGCAGGCTAAGACGTCCGGAGTGGCGAGGAAGAGTCAACTTTGGTTCTTAACCTCGGAGCCAATAGCTTCAACTGTTCACATTTTCACTATCCTTTTCATCTAAATCTATCTTTTCAGTCTTCTTCTCACTAGTGTCTTGTCACTATAGGTAGACAGCCTCTAGTCTCAAATCCACTTCGTGACACCCCTTAATGTGTATTTATCCACCGTCAGCGATTTCTCACCTCTATTGTCGCTCGCACCTGTCTGGTTCTTGCCATCAGTTCCATATTGGTGACCTTCTCATTCCATTTCAATCCCATTCTAAACAATCACGAATTTATGAACTCTGTAACTGCTGTTTCCCAAAATTCAGAGCCATACAGCAAGACTGCCAATCTGTTTACTAAAAATGTGCGTGTTTTATGTGATATCAAACATCTAATATGTTATGTCACGCAACAAGGTTATTTCTAAATAGACAAGCTTTACAAATTTATCAAGATTATAGATGGCACAACTCATTTTTTGTGTGTACTAAGGTTTAATATTAAATAGATTTACAGTGGATGATGGTCAGACAGACAACAAACCGCCTTGAAGGCGAACGAGGAAGAGGATGAAGAAGACATAGACCATGAGTGTTGAGTAAAGATGGTTGCTTGTTTGTGTTGGACTTAATTTCTCTTGATCTCCATAAATTTCTCATTGCAATGAAAGCTCCTCTTGTCTTTTGTGTTTTTATTTTGATATAATTATCTGTCCCTCCAAGTTCATTATGTCACTTTATAAAGTTGTAACAAGTCAAATCTTCGATCGTTACATTTTTCTGTGACCTCCTTCATTTTCTCTTCTGTGTCCTTCCTTTTGTTTTTTTCTCACCCGCTCCTTATCGTTGTTTCACTGTCATCGTTCAATGTTTTCTTATCACAACTTGTCACACCTTTCACCCACCTCTCTCTTCTGGTTATTTTCTCCTTTGTTATCGGGGATGTGTAGCGAAGGAGTGGACTTACCACATTGATTTTTCGCTTATCGCTAGCTCTAGATCAGTTCAGTGTTTCTCAACCCTGATAGTAGCAACGCCCCCTTTTGACAACTAATATTTTAAAAAGCCCCCCACCCTTTTAACCCTTGGTCTTTATCGTGTATACACAAACACACACACATATACATATATTCCACCATGCTTTTAAAAAAGCAATGCAGTTAATGAGTTATCTTTTCTTATAATATAAAGAAAAAGAGAAAGCACATTTATAAAAGCATAATAATAATAGCTCCTTCAGTCATAACTGACTATGGGAATGCGCCCCTGAGGAGACAGCTCTCAGCTGCATATTTTTCCTTTCGACGTTTTCTTCTCTCTTCGGCTTGTTGTGTGAGCTTCTTTTCGCCCAATCTGAGGTGGCGCCGTAAATAGCATCGTCACTTGGTGCGATCGGCAGCTTCATCCTCCCACGTTGCTGGATTTATGTCCAGTGCCCTCATATCTCTCTTGCACACATCTTTGAACCTCAGCTGCGGTCGCCCAATTATATAAAAGCTTAGTTATATTAAATATGTGTTTAAGTATGGAATTATATACACCACAGGTTCATTATCCTTAAATGATATAAAATTAGTTCTTACAACTCTATAACTATCATAATCATATCACTTTAATAGCGCCTAAATGACTACATATATATCTTCAAATCTGAATATTTAAGCCTCTCCTTATGTAACCACATGAAAAAAATGGAAAAATTATTAGTTGATAATAATGATATAATTATATAAAAATTCACTTACTAATGAAGCTTAATGAGATTCTTGCGCTTGGTGTAACTCAGTCAGTTTTGTAATATTTAATTCCAAGTTTGTTAAAAGAAGTCTCAAATCTCCTGTTACAAATCTGCAGTCGGTTTCGTTGCTTTTGTAGTAGCAACACTATTGCACTGAACACCTTCTCCACTAAATACGACGTTGGGAATGCTGTAATTAGCAATTTAGTTTCACGCCAAAGAACGGGATACGCAAGCCTCTGCTGGATCCAAAATTTTTCGTAATGTGTGTGACTGAATCGTGTTTTTGCCTCGAAGTAATTTTGTAGCTCAATTAATTCTTCTTGTAAATGTTGACTAACTTGTTCCACGTCTGATTCAAACGGATTAATCACCCAGTCCGGTATTATTAGTTCTTGCAAGACCTTAAATCTTATGCTCATATCATTTTTAATAGCGTCCAAATGACTGCAATAGACCTATAAATCGGAATCTTTAAGCCTGTCCCCACCTAACTATAGTAAACATGGAAAATGAGAAAGTTCTCGGCGACTAAGATTATTTTTATATAGGCCTAATGTCAATTTGTTGATGAATCCCATGATAATTCATTTCACTGTAATCAGACTGATCTCATTTCCTTGTAGCTTAAGAAGAACCTCATTTAACCTTTCAAATATATCTGAAAGATAGGTCACATCGTTTCGCAATACTTCTCTTTCGATCCTAAATTCTTCTTTGATTGAATCCAAAAACTCTACAACAGAATCAAATAATACCCATAATCTTTTTAAACAGTTACCTTTGGACAGCCATTGTACTTCTGTGTGTAGGAGAAGACGTTCAAACTCTTCACCATTATCACAACAAAGTTTACGAAATAATCTATCGTTTAACGAATGCGCCTTAATTTTGTTAATAACACTGATAGCACAGTTCAATGATTTGTGGAGTCTGTCACTAAGATGCTTGGCGACTAGGCTAAATGTTGTCAATGAATAACACAATGAATTGTTAAAACACCTGGTGCCACATTTTGTAAGTACGCCTGAAACCCACGATGACGACCAACCATAGCTGGTGCTCCGTCTGTCGCACATGCGATGACATTGGAAACAGGATTTTTTTTTCCAACAAAAATGTGTTTCCAGAAGATATAAATCTCCGCCTACTGTCTCCTAACAATGGTAACATCCCAGGTACTAAAATTTTGCGTTTGGAATCCTTGAAAGACTCTATGGGACGCAAGGCAAATAAAAACTATCGTGTTACAAACTATGCGAAGGGGAATATCTTTTGTAATTGTTTAATATTGATTCTTGTAAAAATGTACACAACCCCCCCCCCCCCCCCCGAATGGAAGCAGCGTCCCCCAATCGTTGCGACCCATCAGAACGCCCCCAGACATCTTGAAAACGCCCCCCAGGGGGTGGTCCCGCCCCCGTTGAGAAACGATGGAGTAAGAGTCTACACTGAGCGACACTCTTATTGTCGACTCCGACGTTTTGTCGTGGGCGATACACGCTACCAGGTTGCCGCATGATAAGGTGCGAGCTCGCAAAAATGACAGGGTAAAATACACGGCAGATCTCACTGGGATGTAGGAAATGACCGTCTTGCTGAAGATTAAGACAGGACAGTAGTGTAATACTTCCGACACATTGACTTTGCTTTGATAAACAATTACAATGACATAACATCTTGGGGAGATTATAATGTTAGATCTATAAAGTAATGAGTTTGTAAACATGGCAGTCGAAACGGAAGAAGCAAGATCGTATATGGTCATGAAAGACATGCAGATGAAATTTGTAAACGGCATGTAAACAAATATCTTGTGTGTCATGCATAATGTTTAACAGATGATGATAATGTGGAAAAAAAGACTCCTACCGATATCAGATACTAATTCGTGGTTAAATTGGCATGAAAGTACTAAAATAAACCACTGTTGATTGGAACTTTTTCCAACGAAACTACATGGACGTGTGGGCGAAGATTTCCCATATAATCTGCAAAATATTTATACTACTTCACGGCATTTCCATCTCACCAAAAAGACATTTCAGACAGCCAGGATAACGAATAGAAACAGGATTCTAATATAAGGACAGGACCAAGTATTCTGATATTAGACAGAAAGAAAACTTGACTATAGTACTGGAAACCATGAGTCCTAGGAACCTACATACAGACTAACATTGGGATTATAATTAAAGTAATACCCGGACCATCTGATAGACAGCCTCTTAAAACCTGTGTCGACAATAGTCGGATGTTTTTCTGTGCAAGAAGTCTATAAATTCATTCCTGATAATCAGGGTAAGTTGTAATATCTATATTTTTATCATTTTATATATTTGCAGTTAATATGTGTAAATTGCTTTTGGATGTACAGGTTCATACGAGGCTGACAACATTAGCATATAAAATGATTGGATTCATGAACCACCATTACAAGAGCCGGTGACTGCTTCCTCACAAGGAATCCAAAAGCAGCGGTAGCCCCAGGCTCCATGTGGAGCAGGGAGTGGATGATGATGACATTATGTTGTATATATTTATTATATTAACATTTTAATACGTTTATGTGTATATTCAAACATGTTAAATAACGCAATTGTTGTTTCCCGCTGTCCAAACGCACTTTCATCCGACTCACTGGGTTTAACGTTAATGCTCAGGGAGTGTAAAGTTTCTGAGGTGGTGGAATGGAAGCGGAGAGCGCCTGATTTTCATGCGAGGAGATCCTATACTTAGAAGAGACATTTGTTTTCTTTCATTTTGTGGTACACGTTTGTGGCACAAGTCTGTGGTTCAAGTTGCCAGCAGTCTACGCTATACGTCTACATTGGACGGGTCTTGAAGACGCTTGTCTTGACAATTACAGTGGTTACCCCCTGTATTACCACCAAGGACATACTACTGCCCCATAATTTGACGACTGACGAAACAGCCAACAACATCCTTGGGAACCAACATTGACGGAACCCAACACCAACAACAAATTATCGTCAACACCTGGCTAGCTAAGTATTACAGCTAGGCCCATCAAAAGAACTTTTTCTAACGATAGACACTTTAAAGTCACTACTAGTGTTGAAAACATCAGTGCTTCATTTTTTTTATAAAGAACTCTATTTTTACCGTGTTAACTATAATTGAGCATTAAATTTGTTATGTGTAAATTCAAGTTGATAGTTGATTTAATTATTTTTGAGTGAATTGCACCCATATGACTCAGTTATTTGAAACACCTCACCATCCAGAGCTATGTAAGTAATA
This sequence comes from Oreohelix idahoensis, assembly GCA_024509875.1. NCBI lineage: Eukaryota > Metazoa > Mollusca > Gastropoda > Stylommatophora > Oreohelicidae > Oreohelix > Oreohelix idahoensis. Next base: position 223,883 of record JAMPIV010014664.1, on the reverse strand, counting down.
TTTTACTGAATCATTTCAGTTTGGGGGATCAGACAACTCGAGCAAATTTCTTTTTCCTCACAGAAAGAGCGGGAAGATAAAAAGTTCGTGACAGCTTAGATGATCTCTTTTGTGATGCTTTCTTTCTTAAAATTCCTGTGAGGTTCCCTGAAATAGAATCATTATTCTTCTATTTGTATCTCTGCCAAGAGTAATCTTGAACGAAGGTTGATACTTTTGAAAACCCTCATTTTTATACTCTAAGTCTGGCCATTGTTGGACAATCGCTGAAAATCAGGGAAGAAAATCCCGTGACAAACGTCACCAACATAACCAATTCACTTCTCGCTCTTTATGGAGCCTGGAACGACCACTACACGGGTCCCTTGCAGAAAGCTCGCACCAAGCGTACATGTGCTTTTGTAGTGGCAGTTTTAGTGGTGGCCCATGTTTCTTAAATAGTGATAAGGGGACAAGAAAAAGAATACGGATAATAGGGTGGATGGGAGGATGATTCAAAACAACAATAATAATGAAGGAGCATGTAGACCACGAAATATTCATGATTTATTTTATATACGTTCATGATTTAAGTTTTTTTCTGTTTACAGATGATTTACATATGTCTGTCTACATAGTATTTATACCTGTTTGGCTATAAAAGATTTACATCCATCTATCTACAAATGATTAACATCTGCATATCTACAAACGATTAAAAGATATATGTCTGCAAATGATTAACGCCTGTCTGTCTACAAACGATTAAAGCCTGCCTGTCTACAAAGGATTAACATCTGTCTGTCTATATGCACACTCAGACCGTCTTTTTTATCTGTGTCAGATGTAGCTCCCGGGGGTTGGTGAGGAGACAACCACGGCGTACGATCTCTGCTCCTTCAGGCATTCCATAAGAGGTGCCTAATATGAGGCCGTGCAACCTTATCACGTAAAACGACTTTAAAAAAAAACAGAAACTACTGCAACAAGAGCACGGGGGCTTTAATGAAGGCTTACTACATGTAGCTAACTGTAGCAGTGGTTCCATGAGCAGCACAACAAACAGAAATGAATAAAGCATAGATTTTGCCGACGCCTTGGCTCTTCTATCTCATAACCGTAATTAGATGCAAGACAGAATGAAAATACTCAATGAGAGGTCACAGCAAGTGGGTCTGAAGATACGCAGGGAAAAGACAAAGATACTGATAATAAGTGCAAGAAGTGATAACAAGACTGAACTTGAAAAAAAAAACGCCTCTGCAAGATATAAAATCTTGCTAATATCTTGGCAGCAATACAGACAAAGCTGGATGGACAGACAGTTATATCAAAATAAAAAAAGGCAAAAGGAACTTTCATTGCATTGGGAAATATAAAGAGATCAAGAGAAATTAAGTCCAGCACAAAAATAAGAATCTTCAACTCTATTGTCAAGTGAGTCATTGTTAAACCACTGGTTCGTGGTTTAATCTTTCCTTGTTGAGCGAATTATTGTATTATTTCTGAAGCTCATAATTGTCTTGTTCACTAATCATTGGGCAATCATGCTGATATTTGTGAATTGCGAATGTTGGGTAATATAGTCCAATCCAACTTGATAAAGTTGACAACGCTATGTGGGTTTGAGTCCACAAAAACAATACGATTTATTACGTATACATACAATCAATCATGGCATTTCAAATGGTACATCATATCCGTGCAGTCCAATATCGTCTCCTATATTAACTCCTCTATCGTCAAAAGGTCTGACTGTTTACACGCGATGTCGTATGTCGGTCATCCGGTAACGAACAGCCATAGGTTTGGCGACCCAAAAATTCTGATAATTATAACATAATACTCCCTGCGTTACTTCTCGAAAAGAAGATTATACATAAAAATGGGATGACTGTAACTTTAAAGTGCTCACAATTGTAGTGGCCAACATCATTAAACATGTTGTAACAGTCATACAGTATGGCTCTGATATATGGAGAACTCCAAAAACAACCAAAAAGCTACAGACTTTTATAAATAAGTTCTCGCGTAGAATAGAAGGATTGAAATTATGCAACAATGTCCCCAATGTAGAACTGATGACAAGAACCAGACAAGTTCCATTGTAGCAAGTCATGTGAAGAAGACGCTGGCGATAGATAGGAAACACAAGGAGGAAACCTGTTGATAGTATTACAAGATAGTCCTTTATCTGGAACCTCCAGTGCAAGAGGGGCAGAGGTAGATCTAAAACACACGGAGAAGAGAACTGGAGACAGAAGTGAAAATGATGAGGTAGACGTTGAAAGAACTTGAGCTGATGACACGTGACAGAAGGACTTGTCACTTGTTTGTTGAAGGCCTATGCTCTGTTGGGAAGCTAAAGGATATTGACTGATGGGTAGATCTATAATAGAGTGGATATGATTTCCTCCTTCATTAAGAAGATCTTGCACTTCCAGCCCTAAGGCAGTCATACAATGTACACTATTCTCATACATATTTTCTACTTTCTCTCCTTCCTTATCTCTCTCATCTCCATCAGACTGTTCATTTCTACAAACTCAATGCATTTTATTTATTTCGTTTATACATATTTTATTTTCTTCTTTATTCTTATCTTTATCTCTCTCCTATTTGCATATCCTCCATTTATCTAAATTCCTTATATCCCCCTCCTACTTTAATGCTCTACAGTTCTCCAAACTCAACGCGTATTTGTGTTCCATTAACACACTTTTTAATGTCTCCTTTCTTCCTGTCCTTATCTTTCTCCCTTTTTTCATGTTGTTAATTGTTCCGATCTAATTTCACAATTAATGTTTATATATGTGTTACTTGTTTCCTTCTCTGCTGCTCTATGAAACTTGTATTTACATTTTTTGTTTTGTTTAAACACCGACAGTAAACCCCTTAGCTTTATCTAATCTCTTATACCGCCGTGAACACATTATAAATCGTATTACAGCCAGAAATGTGGGACCCCTTGGTTCTGAATGTAGAGCCCGCGTTCCCTTCCCCCTTCACCACAAACACATACCACAACTAAGCACGCACTTTAGACTTACCAGAATAAAATTATCGTATCGATCTATCGATATTCGCAGTAATTTAAAATCAATGAAGCGTCTAGTCTTTTTCAAGCCGGATCCAATACCTGAAAAAGATATGGCTAAGGTATAAGATCATTGTAAACAGAGACCTGAGGTTTATACAGCACACCGTCTCAGGAGTACCGCTACAGCGTTCATTTTGAGTTTACGTTATCTGCCTTGTTAGTGGTCGTATGGAAGCGCGGTGGATGTACTGAGTAAGGTCTGTTGTAAGAATTTAGTTAAATAATACTTTCTTTTTGGGAGTGAGCTTGTGTAACCGGAATGATGATCACATTAGTAGTTTAGTAATTATCCTTTAAATAATTTCAGTACGCAAGTTATTGATGACGTAATTTTCACATAGCCTCTTATCGACATTTTAAAATAAAGACTTCTAGACAGTTACAGGAAATGATACGAGACCTGAAAACCTCTAAACAGATATAATAATACCCTCGAATAAAAGCTTATACCATTCGCTATCATAGAAACTTGTGTAGAAACTTGTGACGTAAATATGACATAGACAAAACTAGTGGAATATCCGTATTGACTGAAATCAAAGTAACTTTTCCCAAACAGTCTTAGGAACCAGATTGTATATATTGACGCCCAAAACCCTTAGCAAAAGAGAGCCAAACAAGAGTCTAAAAGAAGAGTCAAAGAAGAGTAAAAGCCAGGAGCCAAAGCCAGGTCATTCTGGATAGTCCAAGAGCCTTAGGTTCCTAGCAGATTTGCTGACCGCCACTTTATATTGGCAAGAGAATAATGGCTAACCTGACCCCTAGCCCTATGACAACATATACTTCAGGTTGGTAAAAGGTCTCGACTTAGACTTACGCATAGTAGACAGGATGAAATAGATATACATAAGCTCATCAAATGCCCTAATGGATTTTATGAGATGATTTCGTATGAGGAAACGAATGTTACTGAATTGAGAATAGGATCATCTTGTAATTTACCGCCATACATCTGAAAGAAGCTATAATAAACTTTTCATATACAACGTCGGACTTTGCTTAAACTGCTGTTGGAAGTTGTTGAGTTTGACTTGTACATTGTTTAGGAACTCTATAAGGAAAAAATGGACCGTACTGCCTTTTATATTACATTGTGATTACTTCCAACTATCAAAATCTGAATACGAACCTGGATCCCGTACCCTTTGATCAAGTTAAACAATACCTCTGGAGGATCATCCAGTTAACTCAAACTTGACACAGCAACCTATAAATATATTGATACCGCCAACTTAAATATATTTATGCTGTGAGCTCGAACTTGTCAATTATAGGTTATGTAACTAAAAAGATAGAATACCGTCGGAATGCTTCCTTTGCTGTCCTTTAATTCCTTCAACGGAGAATAGCTCCTTAATTAACTGCCCAAACCAGTTTTACCCCTAAAATACTACCTATGTGAATACGGGCACATAAGATAATTTATTATGGTGCCTTAGGACCAGGATTTTGAATTGGAAGAAAAGGCAAGAAAAGAAACAACAACAAGAATCATTTTTTCTCACATAAATCAGAACATGGAGAATTATGCAGATGAAATACTGAGACAACAAAATCAACAGGCTATGCAAATGCAACAAGCACAAATGGCTCCACAACAAGTACCGCTTCCGCCAGAGCAAGGAGATATAAATTTGATGGTGTTACAAAACATGACTGACACGTTACAACATGTAGATCAACATGCTAAATTTAGAACCATTAAAAACTTCATAACTCCATTTAGTGGTGACCCCATGAAATTTAGACAATGGATGGTGGATAAGGATAAGTTTGCTTACCTTATTGACGCCACAACAGATTTGGAAAAAAAAAATAGTGTTTTTATCATCGGAAGGATTGATAACTGATTTTGTGAGAAGAAGAGCGAAGGCCTACCCAAGTGAAACCTTTGAGGAATTGAAAAGAGTGCTAGTGTCACGATATTCTAACATAACGGACGCCGAGCACGCTTGGACACTTTTGAGAATGATAAGGCAAGAGAAAATGGAATCGGTGCAGATGTATGGCGACCGACTCTTAAACTTAGCTGAAGATGCTTTCGTGGGAGGTAGCATACCAACAACCGAGCTCGAGAAACACTTAGTGGGAATTTTTGTCGATGGCCTCTATTCAGATTCTCTGAAAATGCACATGTTAAGAAAAGATCCTCAGTCAATTACACTGGCCATCCAGATAGCAGTTAATGAGGAAAATGTCAAAAAAAAAGATTTCAGCAGAGGATTGGAAGATTGCCATTGCTAAACCATGAATGCCAGCATCCTCAACCTGAACCATTCTACCAACGTACGCAAAATGAACCGCTATTTCAGCATCAACAAAATGAACCATCGCCTCATCAACCTATGGAAGTAGACCATGCTAGACCTCGTTGGAATCGAAATCAAGAATATCACAGAAGATCAAATAACACACACAGAGAACTAAGACACTCCTTACCACAACCAAATGAAAGAGAGCATAAGATACACCATATAGAACCCTTGATGCAACCACCAACCTGCTACAACTGTGGATCCGTGGGTCATGGTTCAATGACATGTAGAAAACCCCAGTACCAATCTATGAGTTCGAGAAACCACTACCTACCCCAAAACAATTACAACGGTGAATATCAACGCCAAGTCCACTATCCAGAAAACTACCCAAGAAGACCCCAACAAAATAGAAACAACTTTTCCCAAGCAACAAGAAGGTCGGGAAACGGGACGGCTCCACATTAGCAGAGATCAGATGTGACGGCCGAAAAAAGAGATCTCTAAATGAAAAAATGAAAGACAGAAACGAACAAGCAAATCTCAACATTTGTCCAGACCCCAGTTCATGTATAATAGAAATAGGAAAACAACAATTTAGAGCGTTAATAGACACAGGAGCAACTGTAAGTCTTATCCGGGAGAAGCTGTATTATCAAATTCAACACATGGCAAATTTTTCCAGAAGAACAGTACAAATGAAATCAGTAACAGGTCAAGCACTAAAAGCAGTGGGAACGGCTTATTTGACATTTAAAATGGGAAGAGAAATTCTACGCCATAACTTCATTATAACGAGAGGATTATCAAGAAACTTCATAATAGGAAGAGACTTCCTCATCAAAAATAATGTGAGGATATACTTTGATTTAAAACAACTAAAAGTGAACAATACATATGTACCATTTCAGGACGATATCCATATCGCGACCCTGGTTCGAACTACGGCACCGGTTACTCTGAAACCGAATTCAGTAACTCTAACCAGGGCTAAAATAAAAAGATCTCCATACTTTGACATAGGACAGGCTGTATACATATCACAAATAGAAAATGAAAGAAATAGAGGAGATCCACACATAGAAGTACAAGATGGCATCGTGGAAATAAATATACGAAGAGATTTTTCAATAATGGTACTAAATACGTCAGGTACAACCACCACTATTCCCAGAGGTACAGTAATAGCAAAGATCCAGACGGAAAGGAAAGATGTATTGACCAAACTATTCAAGGCCAAGAGCGTCTATCCAAAATCCCAGATAAACAAATTAAGATCTTCATCCCATCCCCATCCTTACAAAACTCTAGATCCTATAGAGTCAACAAGAAGAAACATTCCAAATACAAGAGAGTCGAAAGAAAAAATGTCTCTGGACCGAAGGAGCACAAGTAACAGAAAGAAATATGTAAAACCTGACTCGCTATTCGCTGACGATTTGGATAGAGAAATCATACAAGGAAGGTATGAAAGAAAAAATAAGTACCATACTTCATGGAACAGAGAGAATATTGTGGGAACAGTTACATCTTATGCATACCCAAGAAACCGGACATATTCAAGGAATCGCCAGTTCTATGATAAATTGTCAAGAGACTCGAAGAGTAGGTACACTGACGAACAGACACAAAAAAGAGAATACCGCTTTTGTCCACCAGAAAGGATAATGACGAAAAAATTTCATTCAGATAGAACGAAAGAATTGCTAGCAACATTACAGACAACAGATGAACTAAAACCCAGACTTGAAAAAATCATAACGAAACATCAAGATGTATTTGCATTATCTGATATAGAGTTAGAAAGGACTACGACCGTTACCATGGAAATAGAAACTACAACTGAAGAACCCATAACCCTAAAACCGTACCACACCCCACTAAAGAATCGAGGGATAGTGGAGAAAGCCATTGGCGACATGCTAGCAGCTGGGATAATTGAACGATCCAGATCATCATGGTCTTCACCCATTGTGATAGTAACAAAGAAAGACGGTAGCTCTCGCTTTTGCTGTGACTACAGAGCGTTAAATAAAATCACCAAAACGATATCCTACCCTCTACCTAGAATTGATGATATTTTGGCCACCTTGGGTAACTCAGACTGGTATACCTCACTAGATGCACGCTCCGGATTCTGGACAATACCATTGTCTGAAGATGCAAAGAAGAAATCTACTTTCTGTACACACATGGGATCATATAGTTGGAATGTATTACCTTTTGGACTGAAAAATAGCCCGGCTACTTACGTAAGTTTAATGGATGAAGTGTTGCAAGGACTGAATTCATTTGCATCAGCATATATAGATGATGTCTTGATCCACACAAAGGGAACAATGGAAGAACACCTGAAACATGTCGAGACTGTTTTCGACAGAATGAGATTGCACAAAGTAAAGCTGAAACTCAGCAAATGCCGTTTCCTACAGAAGGAAATAAAATATTTGGGCTTTATTGTCAACTCCAACGGAATCAGACCGGACAGTGAAAAGATTGAAGCTATCCAAAAGATCCCTCCACCTACCACAGTACGTCAATTAAGAGGATTCTTTGGGTGTTGTGCGTATTATCGAAAGCACATTATCAATTTTTCTAAAGTGGCTGAACCATTACTGAAACTAACCAGGAAGTATGCCAAATTCCGCTGGACTGAAGATTGCCAAAAAGCATTTGAGTACCTGAAGACAGCCTTAACCACCGTACCTTTTCTAGCCCATCCAGACTTGAACAAGCCCATGATTATATACACGGACGCATCAAACACAGCAGTAGGCGTGCCTTGTACAAGACAGATCACCAGACGAACCGCAAGTGATAAAAAATGTTCCAAACGAAAAACCGATAGCCTTCCTTTCCCACACGTTAAGCCGAACACAGAGGAGATGGACTACGACAGAGAAGGAAGCCTATGCAATCCATTACGCCCTCCAGAAATTCGATTTTTATATCCGTGGAACCCAGGTTATCATCAGAACAGATCACCAACCACTTGTAAGCTGGCTAACTAAGACTGCAGAGCAACCCAAGAAACTCCAGACCTGGGCGATAAATCTCCAAAGTTACAATACAACCATTGAGTATATTCCTGGAAAATTGAATACGTGTGCTGATCTTTTGTCCCGAATTCCATATTCTGACACCAATGAACCAGACTCCCCCCACTCCTTGAATCTACATCGGACATCGACGATAACACAAAGGAAATTCATGCCATAGACTCTAAAAACTCAAGACAAAACGATGAAGAGGTGACAACACAAGAACCTGAACTACAACATGGAACCACATTTGATTTACCATCAGACAACCAAGGAACAGAAACGTTTGAACAGAATATCGACTTTAAGAAAGAACAACTGAAAGATGAAACATTAGTTAAGATCATTACACAGGTTCGTACAAATCCAAAAGAGAAGAAAGATTACATCATCCTTTCGGAAGATAATATCTTGTATCATATTGGCTCTAGAGACAATGGTACTCTACAAAAATGTATACCCAAATCGCTAATTCCAAAAGTATTACAACAGTTTCATGACGAAAACGGGCATTTTGGAAGAGACAAGACTCTAGATGTGATCCTAAAACGTTATTACTGGCCCACGATGATTAAAGATATCATAGAGTATGTTGGGACATGTAGGGTTTGCAAGCTAAGAAATATGAGAACTATTCGAGCCCCTATCCAAGAAATGTCTTATCCACACTACCCAATGGAATTTATTAGCACAACAAAAGCTCATGTGTCCCAGATGCGTCTCGACGACCACAGACCACTCACTGTCACGAAAAAACAAGCTGATAGACCCACGAGATTGTCTACCCTAGCGCAACCTCCCTCATCTTCCACTGATGATGAATTACCCAAATCAGATTCCTCCTCCCATGACTCCGATATCCCTTCACAAAATTTGGATACGTTCGTCAAACGTATTAGAGATAACAGAGATTCATCTTCTAGTGAAAACAATATCCCTCTGCAGGAGCTAAGACAACGCCTTATTCAACGTCAAGAGAGAGGTCATGCGTCTTCCAGTAAAGAGAATATACCTTTGCGAGAATTACGACAACGTCCTATACAACAGAAAGAGAGCTTTCCAGACGTTACAAAATTTCGCAATCCTGAACCCACCGATCGACATGATTATCAATCATCTCAAATGGCTCCATTGTATGATGAAGAAACACCAGATGATCTTTACCCAGACACAGATTCGATGACCAGTGCATCTAACTCTACTTTGTGCGATATGGACGAATCAAGAAGGACACCTGATAAACGGAAATACGAGCCTTCCTCTTCAGATTCCACCCCTCTAGCCAAACTACCGAGATTGCCGCAAGAGCACATTTTTATTAAACCTACAAAGCAAAGACGTCGTACAAATCCCCAACGCTTCTCACACGATGTCGACATGGTTAACGACGATACTTCACTCCCTACCCCTACGGTTAATAATTTACCAAATGTTTCACCTCGCATGGATAAATGCATGCTTTTGTCCCAAATGATGTCGTTATTAGCTAACAAGCTGTGACTGGAATTTCGAGGAAATGTTTCCACACTTCCTGCTCGTTGGACTTTACATAAACCTTTGCGTTGCTACGGAAACCTTATTACTTCGTGATTCAACTATATACAAGTTTGCAAAGGAAGTATCTGACTCTTCGTCGTCAAGAACAATCAAAATCACGATTTGTATAAAATGACACTTCTGAATTGATGAAGCCAAATTCGGTAGTACCTCTATTGACTTACCACAAATCCCTCGTCTGGATTTATATCAAGTGAGGATGTCCATTAGCGACCTTCACGTCTTCTCTTTACTCCACCAGACGCCAGAGAGCAAACCGCCCGTTCATTGGGATGCCCTAGCGTTTCTATTCCGGACTACAACCGAGTTTTCTATGCTAGATTCTCAGTACAAACACTATTGAGTCACCAACAGATTATATGACACGTTGTGAATAAGTCGTACCGGTTTTAATAGTACTTATTCCGCGGTACAAAATACATGTAAACAGATCAAACCCATAGTGTCTTGAACATTAGTATTCACACCTTAACGACTATACGTGACTTTACAGCGGGGTTGGATCGCTATTATCACATGACACGATTGAATAGCTTATATGATTGGACATTTTCAAATTTTCCGTTTATAGTTCAAGATTTTTTTGTTGACCAGTGTTATAGTTTTTCAATTCTTCAATTGCATTTGATCCTCCCAGCATCAGATGACACACATTAAGGATTTTCGCCGCATTTGTGTTGAGTACCCTCATTTCCCCACATACGCGTTTCGATGATTAGTAATTTTGTTTGTTAAAATTTAAATTGTTGCGGACAATTTTGATGTTTGGATGTCTTCATATAGATTGACCGGTATGCATACATTCACCTTATATCGACCGTGCGTTTTCATGATATCCCCTATGTTCCCTCTTATGTACTATAAAGATGTATACCATTGTTTTACTAGATTTGCAAGTTTGTTGGGTTATTAGTTGATAGAACTTGGAAAATGTCTCTCTTTGAGATACATTTTTGTAGCATGGGGACGTATATGTAACCGGAATGATGATCACATTAGTAGTTTAGTAATTATCCTTTAAATAATTTCAGTACGCAAGTTATTGATGACGTAATTTTCACATAGCCTCTTATCGACATTTTAAAATAAAGACTTCTAGACAGTTACAGGAAATGATACGAGACCTGAAAACCTCTAAACAGATATAATAATACCCTCGAATAAAAGCTTATACCATTCGCTATCATAGAAACTTGTGTAGAAACTTGTGACGTAAATATGACATCGACAAAACTAGTGGAATATCCGTATTGACTGAAATCAAAGTAACTTTTCCCAAACACTCTTAGGAACCAGATTGTATATATTGACGCCCAAAACCCTTAGCAAAAGAGAGCCAAACAAGAGTCTAAAAGAAGAGTCAAAGAAGAGTAAAAGCCAGGAGCCAAAGCCAGGTCATTCTGGATAGTCCAAGAGCCTTAGGTTCCTAGCAGATTTGCTGACCGCCACTTTATATTGGCAAGAGAATAATGGCTAACCTGACCCCTAGCCCTATGACAACATATACTTCAGGTTGGTAAAAGGTCTCGACTTAGACTTACGCATAGTAGACAGGATGAAATAGATATACATAAGCTCATCAAATGCCCTAATGGATTTTATGAGATGATTTCGTATGAGGAAACGAATGTTACTGAATTGAGAATAGGATCATCTTGTAATTTACCGCCATACATCTGAAAGAAGCTATAATAAACTTTTCATATACAACGTCGGACTTTGCTTAAACTGCTGTTGGAAGTTGTTGAGTTTGACTTGTACATTGTTTAGGAACTCTATAAGGAAAAAATGGACCGTACTGCCTTTTATATTACATTGTGATTACTTCCAACTATCAAAATCTGAATACGAACCTGGATCCCGTACCCTTTGATCAAGTTAAACAATACCTCTGGAGGATCATCCAGTTAACTCAAACTTGACACAGCAACCTATAAATATATTGATACCGCCAACTTAAATATATTTATGCTGTGAGCTCGAACTTGTCAATTATAGGTTATGTAACTAAAAAGATAGAATACCGTCGGAATGCTTCCTTTGCTGTCCTTTAATTCCTTCAACGGAGAATAGCTCCTTAATTAACTGGTCACAATTAATACATTGGCACAATACCTGCTTCTTAGTTGGTGTGCCAATGTAACACGCATTCTCGCTATAACATATATACCTATCGAGCTATTCTGACCTGCTTTAATAATTTTCCGACGGATTATTCATTTATATAGAAGAACGTTAAATTAAATGAAATAGAACCCCAAACCAGTTTTACCCCTAAAATACTACCTATGTGAATACGGGCACACTTGAAGAGATGGCTATTAAAGTACCTAAAACAGTGTTTCGATTGACAGAATGGTTATAGCACTGGCCTCTCGCAACAAAGGTACCGGGGTTGAAACACCGTTGTGTAACGCTACAGTCTACCCAGCTGTAAATGAGTACCTGAATCTGCTTCTCGAGGAACGACAAAGCAGCGAGGAAGGGACCTGATCATTCCAACTCTCGAAGTCAGACTAAGTATAGTGAAGTCTCGAGCACGTCACTCCCCAACGGCTTGATGTTAAATAGTGTTTAGAAGAGTTTGTAGCAGAGTTTATGAGAAGAATGTTAAACGTGCAATTATAAAGTTCATAAATATTACACACACATAAAGGTATGTTTTCAGGCACTCGTGAATAATAAAGAAGTAGAAAATTAGACAACAGAAAAACAACAGATGTGATTGGCCCACCGGGGAATCTTTAAGTGTTTAAAATTATAAAGTTCGATCTGTTTTCTTTTTTTTTTAAATTGGTGAATAAATATATCCTGCCTAACCTCTAATTTATTATAATTAGGATATGCCGAGCTTATAACTGAAGATAATATAACCCATTGCTGCCATTTGCTTACTGGCACGGCACACTGGTTAATTAACATTTATAATGTGTATGTTCTTTTATGTCTTAAAAGTCATACTTACTGTGTTGCTTAAAAAACCAAAACAAATAACTATGTTAATACAAATATAAAAAAGAATATTGTGTGTATGTGTACACGCGGGCACAAGGCATGTGGCTTTCTATTTAGTGTCCAATTTGTGAATCATAAATTATTTTGGGAGAAGATCGGCTACCACGACAAGCATGGGAAACAAAGAGCCAAGGATCCAGACCCCGAGGACGACCCAGAGTACGCTGGGAGGACAACATTAGACAATCTTTGAAGGACCGAGGACTAGAATGGAACCAGGCCAGGAGGAAGACAGCCGATAGAATAGTCTGGCGCTCTCTCTTCAAAACCTCTACACCTCACGGTAGAAGGGGAACGACTAAGTAAGTAAGTAAGTAATTTTAAAAAAGTTTTCACACTCCATTGTTCATAATTTATTTGTTTTTCATATTTGATTTTCTGATAATGTTCCAGAAATAGATTTAATTTGAATAACTATTATTACATAATTAAATTCCTATTATATTTTTACATGGAATGTAATATTTTTTTGGCTCTTGTTGTACGCTTTTTACTGTATTATTTATTTAATAACGTAGGTCTATTCTTAACAACTCTTCGACAGTAAAAATAGCGTGGTTTGACTGTAAGTATTCTATTAGTGGATCCTTTATTGTTCACGCTTTAAATAATTAATGTGACGGTATTGCCTCCCCTGCTTTGCAGTAGTGGTCCAACAGTGGCCAAAAGAGTATCTAATATGGGCTTCAAAGGTGTCTACCTTCGCACAAGATTACTCTTGGCAGAGATGTAAATAGAAGAAACAAAACGCTTCCACCTCTAGGGTGTCTTCACAAGATATTCAGATAAGCGATAACAATGCTGCTTTTGCTGAGCACGTTAATTCTAGAATCTGCCGACAACTTTTGTGAAGGAATTAAGCACTTATTAATTTCAGCTCGTTCAAGCCCCCACTCCTGATTTACTCAGTGGAATTCTTACTATTCTGGTATAGCTCTGTTTAGAATGTGTGTAGTAAATTGACTGAGGCAAACATGCAGTACATGTAAAAGGGTTAAATGGAAGTTAAATTTGTAACATTACAAATAACAACATTTAATAATCACTTTAGGTTTCAACAAGTTTAAAGAATTGAATAATATTTAAGGAAACGGTTTTCATTACTGTTGTGATGGTATTTAACTGAATAAAGGAGGTCACTTTTGGCAGCGGATATTTTGCACTTAGCTGCCAATGGTAGTTTTCTCTCCCGCTGGGTTGGTTCTTGGTAGACTGTCTCGCTGTTTACGCTCGTTGCTGGGCAATGTTAAAGGTACCGCACGTTCCCAGAACTTCAAGGAGTAACGGCAACGCTGGTCCTTCGTCTTAAAGCGCAGGCCACTGTTCCTTTATTGTTCCAGAGATAGTACCCGTCAGCTGGTACCACCACCAATAAGCCAATCCTGGCTCACAGACTTTTTGCTCAGATGAATAAAAGAGACTTGAATCGGCCTCTTACACGCGTCTGGGGTGTCGTTGTTTTAACAATAGATTCTCTCTCTGACCCCATGTGTGGTCCTTCAGTTCCCTCAGTCCCAGTTTCCTTGTTTAAAATGATAGAGATTTCCGGGGCTATTTTTTGTAAGTCCTGATAAATACTCAAATAAAAGGTGTCTGGTATGTTAAGAAGGAATTCTGAATTTTAGGCTTCACTCTGGCAAAGTCTGTAGTCTTGGCAAGCGATTTCTCACAGTAGTTTTGACTGACTTGAAGCGTCAGGTTATATTCACTGCCTTCCCACTCATTCGTTGTTATGGCGCACAACTGATCAGCCAATCTGATTTGAATATTTTGCATGACTCATCTAGTGCAAAATTTCAAACATTACTTTTCTGAAAATGGGCCGTAAACATCCGATTGCCGGCAGGCGAACTTACAGACATATCGGTAACCTCACACGACAATGTGTGTAAGATGTAACAAATTATTACTTTCGCTAAAGTAATGTCTTTGTAACAAGATGTACAGGAAACGATTATGCCATGCTTGACTGTCCAGAATGTGTCGCACAGACGATTAATCTCTTATCTGCCGCGCACCCGGGCCTAATCTTAGCAAAGCTTTGCCGCACATTGGCAAACGTGATGCATTATCACCAACAAGGGATGTCAGATGTTTGAACAAACAAGCTCTCTGCTACATAGCAAACATAAAGAAAAGCGTGCGACTCGGAAACAAAATTGCAATGAAATCAGTACAAAAATATAACTGATACTGCTGTAGTGAAAGAGAGATCGGAAAGAGGACGCACCAAAATCCATTTTGTGACAATTAAGAAGGATGCAACCTTAGTATTCTGTGCAGACACTTTGGGCAATAAAGTTCTCCTATTATAAAATATCCTACTCGCAGTGTTAATCAAGCAGTTTCTTACTCCTGAGCATTTTAAATTATTTATTACTTGACCCGTTCTTGTTACCATTTTTAATAGCTTATACACGTGTTTTCTTTCTTTTTTTTTTTTTTTTTTTTTTTTTTGAACTCTGATGCCAAGCTGCCGTGCCTTCTTCTCTTATCCATAGTTTGGTGAAGTTTTTATGGTTAAAAAGGTTTTTACGGGATGGGGTAACCCGCCCCATGCCCAACCCTCCTTAGCTGCTTTTTACGACATGCCTGGTAGGGTACAGTGTTACTATTCTTTGTTCCCCTTTCGGGCCCCAGTAGCACACGGGTGTTGTTCTCCTATACTTTAGTAATTATGAATTTTATCTCTGCTCAGCCTGGACCTACATTTATTTGCGTCATAGCCTCCTTACTGTTCTTGGCATCTTTACTTGTCTTTTGGTTTAATTCTAAGTTAACATATTAAGGTATCCATGCTATGAAAGCTCAACATCAGCTGGTATAAATATGTTTTTGCCGTGAAATATCCTCTGATATATTTGGTCTACTATATTCTCTTACTTTCCTTAAAGCTCAAACTCCCGAATGGGTATCTGCTAAAGTCATACATTTCTGGAGAAGATTAATACGTAAAAACAATTTCCAGTGCCTTTAATATTACCATCATCACAGCTGTGAACAAGAGGTATTTTCTATATTATTAAATCGTTTGCTGATTTTTCCACCGCGAAATGTATTATCTCTCTTTATAAATTGTCATTATCTCCCTTAGACACGTCGGTGTATGCTGTACAGCTGTTAATTGTTTTTTGTTGTCTAATTTCTAGAAAAATTTTTGTTAGTTTTTCTGCCTGGTGGTAGTTAAAGTCTGGCTTAACGAGTTCCCAAGGTGGGACAACTGGTATGTACGTACAACAATTATTGATTTATTTAGAGCCGCCCGATATATTAAGGCCTTGCGCAGTTCCCGGGGTCTTTAATGAGACAAAGAAAGCTTATGACTAGTGATCCCGCAGGCATGTCGTTCAAGGCGACTGATATGAGGTTATGCATAGAGCTGGAAACATCATCGTGTTAAACAGATTGCTACATAAACTACTGCTTTAACAGTATGTGAATTCTTGATGCAGGCCACCTCCAATGGGCCAGCTGCGGTGGTGGCTGGATGCTCCACAAGGAGCGAGAAGGAAAATAATGACGATGATATATTAACTCTTTAAGTCCCAAGCAAAAAGCAGGGTTTGGCCCAAACAAAAACGGCCACCACAGTGCTTTTTAAATGTTGTTGTTGTTTGCAAAAAAAATATTTTTAAATGTTTATATGCATAAATACGAGTTATTTAAAATGAAATTACTTCCTGTTGGAAATGACGTTTTGGGTTGTTAACATTGGAACAGACTTCTAGACAGGAGCAAAAAATCCGAAGCCACTTAAATGGCTCTTGGGCCAAATAGGTCTAAACCCTGAGCCATTATAGTGGCTCTTGGGGCTTAAAGAGTTAAGGCGTAGAGACATTATCATCCTAATGGATCTTCTAGTATTTGCTGAGATGTTAGGAACTGTCGGCTTTTTCTTCTTCTTCTCGTTCGCTGTTGTTTAGTAATGTCTACACAAGAAGTCCGGTTCTCAATTTTTGGACATCTGTTGTATAGACGTATCAAACCTAGGCGGGTTGCATGGTACCATGGTTGCTGGTGCGCCTCCTGGCCTGGTACCTCTGACTTCGGCTGATTCCTGACAAAAGCTAGAAATGCTGGATGACTTTTTTTATAGCAATACTTCTGTTATGTAACGTAATCTCAGATCTATCTATGTAACTCTATATGTATTATTCCTAAAGCTACGTCTATTGCGCTTATTGCTGTTGATTTGGATACTCCAGCTACTCGTACATGCTGCGGTATCCGTTCTAAGTTAACGTTGTTACTGTGCGCTGCAGAATCGTATGCTATTTCTGTGTAATCTACATCTCCTGTAATAAAAGATTTCTAGCATATAAGAATAGTTTTAAAAACGTGCTCCCCATTCATTTCCTTCAAAGATAAGAATAGTAAACTCTATACAGAGCGATTCAACAGGAGGCAATCTGATCAAATATATATATATATTCCTGCCGCTTTTAGTTCTTTATATATATATATATATATATATATATATATAGATATATATATATATATATATATATATATATATATATATATATATATATATATATATTCCTGCGTCTTTTAGTCTTGTGCTGGAGATATACATATTCAAGCGACTTTTAGTCTTGAGTTGGTGTTTACCTGCGGCTTTTAGTCTTGTCTCATCTCATAATCGGAACCTCTTCTACCCCGTGAAACGAGGTGTAGAGGGGACCCAAGTGCACAAGGCCCATGGGTGGGACATGTAATCGAGGTGACTTGGCAAACAGGTGATTAGCCCATTGTGCCCATTTTAGTCTTGTATTGGAGATTATATATATATATATATACTGTCACTGCCCAGGCAAAATTTTAAAATTCGGAAACCTACCCACCACAAAAATAATTATTGAATGCGTGATTCCTGTATACATACATTGGGATCCTCGCCGGCGCTAGGGAGTTCGTGCACTGTGCTGAGATCTTCCTTGTATGATCTAAAGGAGGAGATTGGAGCACTTATGTTGTCCGTGTGCAATGAAGATTGTCCTTAAAACCAAAAGAAACCAATAATTTTGCGTCATGTTATGGCGGGTTTCTTACTCGTACTGTTCTCTTCAGCTTTACAGTCGTTTACATACAAAAGAATGCGTTGTAGAATCTCGGCAGCTATGTGCAATCCTAAAGCAACAAATAGTAGTTGTGTTTCTCACCGGATAATAGCCAACGGATTTTGTATCACCAGACACATGTATCCTCAGATCATATCCCTGTTCAAGTCGTACGTTCACCGGCATGATAGTGTGTTGATAGATTAGTGTAAGCAAAGAAAAGGCTTAAGGGTCACGCACTTCTGATTACACTGGCCAGGGGATTTGTAATAGCATTTAGTGCTTAAGCCTGTGCGGGGAGGAGGTGGTTAAGGGAGCAGAGTATAGTGAAAAACTACATACACTACATTCAAAATAAAGTCAAGTGTCATGTCAGTCCTATTGTATGGCTCTGAAGCATCCCAAAAAAAAAAAAAAAAACGATACAAACAACCAACGACTACGAAGTTACATTTCTATAAATGGGTACTTGTGTTGAGTAGAAGTGGTGAATTGGTATGACAGTGTCACCAATATTGAAGGAAAGGAAGGAACCCGTTACACGCCCATTGAGGCATATTGGGAATATGGTGTTAGGCCCATATTTTCTTGACCGTCGGCACACTAGGGGTGATGTGGTCAGCATCACGCCGGCCGCCTTAACCTTCCCAGAGTTGCTCTGGTACCCATTTGGGGCTGGGTCGACCCAGGAGCCGTTCGTGGCCTAAAAAAAATCCCACCTCATCTGGGGATCGAACCATAGACCACTGCGCAAGGAAGCCAGTGCACTAACCACTATGCTACAGCGGCCTCCAATGTTGAACTGATGACAAAAATCTGACAAGTGCTATTGGAACAAGAGATGAGAAGACGTTGGCGACGGATAGGTCACACATT
>JAMPIV010014664.1:165000-200000 GCA_024509875.1 Oreohelix idahoensis | reverse complement strand
AAAAGTCATTATCTATTTTTAAATTTGCAGATGCTCACTTGTATCTATTGGACATATTTACAAGCAAATGTCAAAACAAGCGGCAATAACTGCCGTTTGATAAATACTTTTTTTTTCACCAGAAGCAAAATAAAATAAATAAAAATCTAGAATGCTCAATACACTTACGTCACTAGAGACATTGCAAGGCTTCAGGAAAAAACAAAAATAAGAAGGGTCACTATAAGAGACTTGTTATTCGCTGATGACGCTGCAGTCGTCACTCAAAGCCAACAGCAGCTTCAGAGCTTGATGAATCACTTCACCCAAGCATGCAAGGACCTTGACCTCACAATAAGTCTAAAGAAAACAAATGTGCTGGGTCAGGATGTGGATGTTGCTCCAGTTATCACTATCGATAACTATGAATTGTCAGTGGTGCACCATTTCACATACCTGTAGTCTACCATCAATGACAAACTCTCACTGGATACAGAAATTGACAGCCGCATTGGCAAAGCTGCAGCTACCTTTGCCCGCCTCACATCGCGTGTTTGGGGAAACTCCAAACTCACTGTGACGATATTATATGTCCTTCTACATTCTTCGTTCTCTCCTGCAATACAGATTTATTTCTTTTTTTTTTCCACACTCATCGTCCTATTATTTGGCATATTTTATGCACCTACATTCTTGCCTTGTCACTCTCAGACTTGTTTACGTTTCACCATGTGAATCGTAGCATTACAAGGCTAATTAGACAGGTCAGCGGCTAATACTTTTATCACTTAAGTCGTCTAGCCACCTTTGATAGAGACGGTTACTGTTGACCCAATGTGGTCTCGCACGATCGACGGAAACAAAGCCAGATTGTCTGCCTAAGGAATCCGTCTGGGAGGTGTACGAAAACACAGGTGATAATGAGGTAATATTGATGCAGAGATGGTCCAGCGGAAATATTTCCGCTGGGCCATCTCTGTATCAATATTACAGATTACCCGTGTGGGGAGATTATGTTGGGAAAGGTATTAGCCAGGAAGTAAGTTCACCGATGTGTTTGTGAGTTTGCACAAGTGCAATCGGAAGTATTACTGCCATCTTTGAAAGAGGTCACCAGTTTAAATTTTAAAAGTTATATTTTAAAACACGACACGCGGGGGATAGTAATGATTTAACACCCCGACCCACACAGTTCTAAAGAGACAGGATTGGTCTAAATCGAGAGCCTGAAATAAACTTTAGCTCTCATTGGAAAGCTGGTCGGAAATACCATCTGGGACTTGGACTAAGCAATGGAAATATAATCTAGCAAAGTCGGAGACACAAATCAGACTGCATTTTCAACAATGTCATGTAACAACTCCCAGTAACCAGAGAGAAGGATCGGACAAAGAATTCCAAAATTAAAAGTGACAGATCGAAGTATTTGGGCGTCTTTATAACTTAAAAGAGAACCCGCAATTTTAAATACCAAGACTGGAAACTTAACGAATTAGGATCACACGTCATAATAGGGATTCTGAAACTACTCCAGACCGAGTGTTCGAATCATCAAATCAACGTTGCTGTGTCCGTTCTACTGTGCCAGGAGATTGTATATCCCATGTGGGGTGAGTGTAAACATATAGTTTAAAATGTGAATTTGACATGTCTGTACCTGCTAAGCGGTGATACAAGTCAAAGGAGGTGGGCAACCTCAACATAATGTACTTAGCAGAGGCATTTGTTCTTTTATTTTTCCTAAAGTTCGTGGTACGAAGTTACACTTCCAAGAGACCAGTCTGAAGTAAGAGTCTTTGCCACAGTCTCGTGATTCAAGAGCTGGGGTCGACACCAACTACCTACAGTGGACACGTTGTGAACAAACCCACATTGACATTAGGAGTGAAGTTCATTTAGACGCCTCTAGAGAAGAGTCCTCATCACAAAAGACCTGACAACCAACCATTGCAGTACTCTGCAAGTTAAGTTTTTGTTAACAGGCGCAAGCAACCCTGGGTCACCAACATACTTCTATATGGCAGAGAAACATGGAAAACCTATGCTAAGCAAGAAAGAAGGCTCAATGTCTCCCATCTACGATGTCTACGTCCCATCCTCGACATTTCATGGAAAGATAAAGTGACAAATATCGAGGTGTTATCACGTGCTGGCCTTCAAAGCATATATACACTGCTTAGATTGCGCAAACTACGCTGGCTTGACCACGTCCGCCTCGTGGAAGATGGTCTCATTCCGAAAGATATCTCCTACGGACTACTGGCAGATGGCAAAAGAACAGTTGGGCGACCGCAACTGAGGTTCAAAGATGTGATGGCACTGGACATAAATCTAGCAACCTGAGAGAATGAAGCTGCCGATCGCACCAAGTGGCGATGCTATATGTACGGTGCCACCTCAGATTGGGCGAAAGGAAGATCTCACGGCAAGCAGAAGAGAGGAGAAAACGTCGAAATAAACACCAGGAAAATAAGCAGCTGAGGGCTGTCACCTCAGGAGGGCATTCCCATAGTCAGATATGACTGAAGGGGCTATTATTATTACTAGAGACATAAAAATTTTCTGCCCGATAGGAAATCATTGTGTGAATAAACTGAATCTTATGTTCAATAGTAAATTTTATGTGACATCACATTTTGTTTAATAAAATGACATTTACTTGTCTTTATTATGACGTTTGTTTCATAAAAATTTGTTGAATAGAAGTGAAGAAATAATAACTTCAAAAATGGAAGTAGATTTGACAATCACCCTGCATATTTACAGTCTGAATGCACCTGTCTATGTTTGTGAACGCTTTTCTTATATTGTATCATTCAAGTGTTTTATACTTTTTATTTTTTTGGGGTCTTGCTTTTAGCATCCGTTCTTCAAAATATTCTTGTCTGCTGCATCTCCGTGTTACGCAACACATTGCGTGCTTCAAATGCGAGTAAATACTATGGATTGAAAAGGATTGGTCTCTTGAATGATCATACTTCTCTATCGTTTTGGTTCCAAACATACGCCTGATATCTGATCAAGGTAATCGATTGGGTTACTGCAAATAGGGCTAGTCATCCTGGTCAAATTGAAACAACTCTGATATGACTTCCATTGTAATTTACTATAACAACTCTTTTTTCAAGGCCGTTATAAACTAATCCACTGTTAAGTAAACTATTCAAGAAAACAAAAAATCGACAATCGAAACTTTGTTAAAGAAATTGTGAGGCATGTTTTTCGAACTAAGACTTTCGATCGATAGGGTGAGGATCTAAATAAACTACGCTCCGACCCCCCTCCACGCGATGATTTAGATACCTTCTCCAGTGAGAGGATCAGTGGCAAAGCTAAGGGTTAAGTTACTGCTCAGTTAACAGTGCTTTAAACAAGCGCTGAAGTTTGCAACGTTGGGGAGAAAATGAATCAATGAAAGTTAGAGAAATCGTTTTCATATTATTCCAAGAATGTATACTTCACATGTCAGATGTGTTATTTGCCAACATGGTAAAGGTAGACACAGTCCCATAACATATACAACTGTAGAGGAGTGGAGTATTACAGACTTCACTTTATTAGTACTAGCTTTAATCAGGTGGTGTGACCAGCTCCCTTCTCCTGCGTGCATGTACGTGTGAGTCAATTTACGTGTGTATGCTCACTTACTGAATGCCAAGATAATATTGATTACTTATTAATGAGGTTAATTACATTTTAATTTGAAAACACTTTAAGAATTGTACTAGCTTTAATTTGCCTTCCTAAACTCAAGAGCAGAGGCAGGTACCCATTTACAGGTGCGTGGACTAGAGCATGACACTACCAGCTTGTTAACCCGGAACCCGCTGACTTTGGCGCGATGGGCAAGCAATCTAAACACTCTACCAATGGAAAGCTATATCATTACTACTAGATAGAACACATGAGGTGTAGAAGTAAATGGTCTACGTGAAAGACTCTTGAATAAAAATCTCTAGACGAGATGAAAAAACAAAAAGTTCCTTGCAACTCAAAACTGTTTTTAGAAATCAATGTTATTCTTATCTTTACGGTGGATTAGTTGCGGTTAAAGAAATTGTATTTTTATTTTTAACTACACATTTTCCAAAATCAAGTGTAAATTTTTTTTTGTCCTTCAAAACTTCTGTCACGTTAATCCTCTTTTTTCCCGCCGCTTGCTTTCGAAAGGTGACACTAGTACTTACAGTTGTGAATTAACAATTTATGGCTTCATTTTAGTACAGATTTTAACCTGAACATTTCACAATCTTTGAAATAAAATTTTATTATTAAAAATAATAAACAAACAACCAAATGGAACCCGACATGAGAAAACTAGATAAAAAGACAACTGGAATAATCAGAACATGCATGATAATAAAAACAATGAATACCAACCATTGTATTACTGTAATATGACATCTCGGCATTTTGACAACTTATCCATATGCATTTCAGTATATAGTTCAGTGATTAGTAAGAAATGAATTGGGCGAGTCATGTTTATTGTGTAATTATAATTGTGGAATTAACAAGGTCTGATTTACCAAGTTTCCATTGTACCTGTTCACACGGAGTTTATTTCATTGAAATACTTCGTCGGATACAGAAAGGGGAAGGTTTTAATGTTATCGCGGAATGTTTTCAACAACAGAATGAATGTAAACATTAGAATTTTAAGCAAAATAGAGCTTTTCTACAACTTACGTTGGAAAAAAAAACAAGCACACTAAATTCCCATAATGACAGACGTGATTTAGAGAAGATGAAGTGATTTGTTAGAAAAAACACTTTGAATGCAATTATCCTGTGGCACGGATCAACCCAGAGGGCATAACATTCATTACTCGACTCTATAATAGAGATCGCGCTTCGATACTCTCTCTCACTGACCGGTCCTATCACGTTGATTTGTTTACTGACACTTGTTCTAAATAAGGATTTCTTAACCATTTTGTTCTCAGCCCTGGACCCCTTTGATTGTCCGATGACAGGCTATGGACCCATGTGATTGTCCAATAAAGGCTATGAACCCCTTTCTGGGAAAATGTACATAAAAGCATAATTTAAAATGTAACATTTAGAATGTTATGTTATGTACACAGGTCCCTCAGAATCCATTCAAGGACAACCAAGGCGTCCATTGACCAAATGTTAAGAAACCCCGTTTCAATAAAACCAGAGATGTTGTATATGTTTGCAGTTGATAAACGACTTTATTTTGCTAACACTTTTGTCTCGTGTTAGTCTTGTGCTTTCATTCTTTATTGTTTTTTGTGTTTTTTTAAATGGAGGAAAAAATCTGAGCATGTTTGTGAGGGTATTCTACACTCAGGCATGCCAGAAACTCACTGAAGAAATTGGAGAAGGTTGAGATGTTCAAGTATGTTGAAAGGGAAACGAGGAATTCTGGAAGAGTTTGAAGGCTAAGGCGTATTAGAAACATGACGAAGATATCTGAAGACTTTACTCTATTTAGGCATGCCAGAAATTCACTGAAAAAATATGGAGCAGTACCAGAGACGAAAGCATATTGAAATAATTCGAAGAAATATGGAAAGGTTTGAGAGGCCCATATATGTCAGAAATACGCCGATGAAAATTTGGAATGTTGTATTGCTTAGACGTGTTAGATATACACGGAAGAAATTTTGAGAGTTTTATGGACTTCGACGTGGCTGAAATACGTTGAAGAAATCTAGAATAAATAATGGAGGAAATCTGGAGTCCTGTGAACAGTAAATAAATAAGTAAATAAATAAATAAAGGTAATTAACAGGTACTGGTTGGACATAAAGGATGGCACTAGACAACAGAAAAGAAAATATAAGTGATAGGCTTACCGGGAATCGAACCTAGGACCAACCAAACGGCGCCATCGCCTTGCTGTGACAGTACATCATGAAAGGACGCTCAGCCAATTTTGCACCCCATAAAAAGTGCATTATTGGCTGAGGTCATTCTCATGACACTCACACAACTATGGTATATAGGACCCGTGGACGACCCAGACAGTTTAAAGACGCAATCACTAATATAACTTTCCTATCAGCAAGTATAGACCAAATAAAGGCCGAAATACTTGTGTCTAGTAATGTGTGGTGGAAGACGAATAACACAGAATAGATGGGTAGGTTAAAGTCACGGATGGGTGAACTCTTAAATAAATAATGAAGGAAACCTTGAGTCCTGTGAACAGTAAATAAATTAGTAAATAAATAAATAAAGGTAATTAACAGGTACTCGTTGGACATAAAGGATGACACTAGACAACAGAAAAGAAAATATAAGTGATAGGCTTACCGGGAATAGAACCTAGGACCAACCAAACGATGCCATCGCCTTGCTGAGACAGTACATCGTGAAAGGAATTTATTTATTTACTAATTTATTTTTGAAGAAATCTAGAGAGTATTATAGACTTAGACATGTCAGAAATACACTGAAGAAATCTTGAGAGGTTTCAGATGCCCAGAGATGTCAGTTAACACGCCGAGAAAATCTGGAGAGATGTGAGCGTTTCAGACATTTCAGAAATAAGCCGAGAAAATCCGGAGAGTTTAGTAATTTAGACATGTCAAAACTAAGTTGAAGAAATCTGGAAAGTTTTATTGATTTTGTCATGTAAGAAATACGTTGAACAAACCTGGTGGGGTTGGTAGACTTTGACATATCAAAACTACAATGAAGAAATATGGACGATTTTATAGACATTCAGAAGTACACTGAATTAATCTAGAGAGTTTTATTGACTTTGACTCGTCAGCAATATAATGATGAGACCTGGAGGGTTTTACAGACTTAGACATAACAGAAGAATGCTAAAACACATTGAAAATGTTATAGTCTCAGATATGTCACAAACATTAAGAAATCTGGAGAGTTTTATATATTTAGACATGTCAGAAACACGACGAGGAAATCTGGAGAGTTTTATAGACTTAGAAATGTGAGAGATTATCTTGATAAGATCTTGAGCGTTTTATAGACTCGGACATGTCAGAAATACATCGAATTTATATTTATAAACTTTGACATGTCAGAAATACACAGTTGATACCTATAGAGTTGTATGGACGTAGAAATGCGAGAAATTATCTTGTAATTGAACTATTGAAATCTTGAGAGTTTTATAGACATGTCAGAAATGCATTGAAGAAATCTAGAGAGTTGGATAGACATTGACATGTCAGAAACAAAGCTTACAAATCATATTGATGCCCAGTACTTTATTGTATCATCATTATCATCATCAATCATCATCATCATCAACATCATCACGTGATATATCTAACCATGTTGGCCATTAACATCCCCCACAATCATACGCCATTTTAAACATTCACTGGTTCAATTACTCGCAGTGTTTCGCGGCCTTTAATTCATGTCATCCCAGAACTTCTTTTGTGTCTTTCCCTGATTCTTTTGCCTTCGATCATTCCTCATTGCCATCTTTTGCCTTCTATCATTCCTCATTGTCACCTTTTGTCACGGATCATTCCTCATTGTCACCTTTTGTCACGGATCATTCCTCATTGTCACCTTTTGTCACGGATCATTCCTCATTGTGTTGACTTCGATCATTCCTGCTTATCACTTTTGTTTACGATCGTTCCTCATTGTCACCTTTTGTTTTCTACCAGTCCTCATAATCGGTTTTTGCCTTCGATCATTCCTCATTGCCATCTTTTGCCTTCGATCATTCCTCATTGTAACGTTTTGTCTTGGATCTTTCCTCATTGTTACATTTTTCTTGGATCATTCATTTTATTTTGAAGTCTGTGGCCAATTTATGTTTCTTTTCTTTTACAGCAAGATTAAACATTCAATCATCAATATCTTTTACAACAAGATTATAAATTAAACCATCAAAACTTTTTACAACAAGATTATAAATTCAATCATCAATACCTTATACAACAAGATTATAAATTTAGTCATCAAAACCTTTTACAAAAAGAGTTTAAATTCAATCATTAAAATCTGTTTTCAACAAGATTATAAATTCAATCATCAAAACTTTTTACAAGATTAAAAATTCAATCATCAATACCTTTTACAACAAGATTATAAATTCAATCATCAATTCCTTTTACAACGAGATTATAAATTCAATCATCAATACCTTTTTGATCAAGATTATAAATTCAATCATCAATTACCTTTTCAACAAGATTATAAATTCAATGATCAATATCTTTTGCCTCCCCATGGAGCATAAGTCACAAAAACACACATGCCAAGCCGTGCTCTCCTGTGCCATCAGCTCATTGTTCTCTTTCTCCCTTTCATTTTTGCTTCCAATTCTCTTCTCGATTTGGTTTTCGCTCTCTTCTACCTCTCTAACCCTGGGGGGATTTGTGAACAAGTATTGCCATGTAATGTTATCAACAGGTTTCCTAAATGTATTTCTAAACGAATCTTGTTCTAGCAGAATACGCTATATACTAACTGTCTATGTGGAACGTCCTGTAGAGAACAATGACAAAATCCAGCCACTTTGTCGGAAAATACGGAAAAGGTGCGCAATACGCCGTGAAAGTTGAATTTAAGGCCCACTAAAAGAGCGTGCTGGTTTTTCATTTTGTGTGTGTGTGTGTGGTGCGTTAACCATTCACCATAAGTCTTGATAATTTTGATTACAAAGACCCAAATGAAGTTGAAGTGGAATGGAAAGCATTGGAATACGCAGAGGCAAATTAGTGCCGTCATTATATAACGCATCAGAAAAAAACACAACATAATTATTTACGGTCATGTTGTTTTCGCGAGACACTTGCTCGTATGTTTTAAATCACAGGGACCATGAACTGCAACAGCAGACCAACGTCACAATTATCAAAAGAAGTATGTGTTCTTTGTCTTTCCATTTGTTAATTTGACTCTGCAGTTATTTTCTACCCTGTGCCGTAATTTAAATTCGTGATAGACTAAAAACAACGCACAGAGAGTTGCTTTGGCACGGGTGTCAAATCTGTCCAACGCTCTGAGCGTTGTTCTGGAGTCAAATTAACGCACGTAAAACCCGGCAGTAGCTTAATCTGGAAGCCACCTTACTTGCAAATCATCTCAATAACTTCAGATTTACCGTGTAATAGAAATACATTATAAGATACGCTATCACGATTTAAATGATACACAAACTCTGTAATACATGTGCCATTAAAAGATTGTGGGCAGACTTGATTTAAGCATGTTGGCATACTTGTCTTCTAGACAGGAAGATCAGATTCTATTATTTCAACTCTGTCGTGATTTGAGCTTTTCATCACTGTCTCATCAATGAGCTGATTGTCTGTCTGCTGCTCTGTAAGAAGTTTCTGTTTACATTCGATATAAAGATTAAAGCACTAAACGTATTACAATAACTAACGTAAAGACACCCATCCACTAAAGATACATTAACACTCAAATATATATATATATATATATATATATATATATATATATATATATATATATATATATATATATATATATATATATATATATATATATATATATATATATATATATATATATATATATATATATATATATATATATATTTGGCCTACTAATATTTTAGTGGAAAACATGTTCACTCCACCTTCAGTATTGATTACTCATCTTTTTTGTGAAACAAACTTGTATTATTGCGTGTTTCCACGAAATTTAAGACAAAACATTGTAGTTTTATGGTAAAAGCTGATCCTACATCATCACTCCTTGAATCCACGTAAGTACTATTAGCACTAAGGTACAGATCACAACTCACAAATGCCAGGTCCAAACTCTCAGAAATGAGGTATTTGAGGAAGATGGTCCTGATAAAAAGGCACAAAGTCGGCAACCATACGAAACGTAACCGGCTGGAAGTCCAGTCCCTTCAGACTCGAGTAGAACAGTTCCAGTTGCAAAGGTTTGGCCATGTCTACAGGATATGAGAAGACTGTCTACCACGACAAACATAGAAAGCCAAGAGCCAGAGATCCAGACCCCCAAGACGACCCAGAATTCGCTGCGTGGACAACATCAGACAGTCTCTGACGGTTCAAGAACTAGACTGAATTCAGGCCGAAAGAAAGACAGCTGACAGGACAGTATAGGACTCTCTCTAGTTAACTTCTGCATCCCAAGAAATAAGTGAAGCGACTAAATTATTGTAAGAAGTGCTACAGTGGTCGATCGCCAGAACGTGAAAAGATATCTACGATAAAACATGATAATCATCGCCACTTATCTTTTGCAATTAAATACAACTTCAGACAAACCTCGAATAAACCAGCACAAAAATTCAGTGAAAACGCGTAAAACGCTTTTGTTCAAAATCACGTATTTTGTTAATGAATACGCATGTACCACAAAGCTGATCAATAACTTTACTGAAACTTCACACATTCTCATGTGCTATCCAATCATCATTTTCCTTTGCTCTTCTTATGAAGCATGACGTCACTACTGTATCTGGTGCACTTGCAGGAAGCTTGTCCCAAGTATTCAATACTTTTTCAGTGATACTTTCTGTAGAAATTTGTTTTACACGATGAGGTTGTGAGCTCCATGCACAACCTCATATTAAACGCCTTGTACGACATGCCAGAGGGTTCAGTAGACCTATTCTTTCTTTGACTCTTCTGAGACCCCCGGGCACTAACACAGGGTATTCAATGGCGGTCGGTTACTCTTGTCTACGATATGTGGCTTCAGATCTCCTGGTTGCCATGACAAACATTTCATGTCATAACGATACGCACGTTTTTTAACACATTACATTCACATGCTATTGTTATCGTTATTTAAAATTTCAATTCACACTCTCTCAAATTTCTTAATTATTATCTTTCGTCAGATCCAAGCAAAGACAAGCCAGACCTGGACGAGATCAAGAAGAGGCTGTATCAGAAGGAATGTGACCGTCTGGGTATCACTCCCGTAGGAGCCTTTATGAAAGTACCTAGTCAAATCGAGGTCTCTATCCGCCACTATGGCCTAGGACCTGTGGGCACGGGTGCACTGTCCGTTCCTCTTATGGTAAGTTCTAAATTAACGGGATGAAGAGGTGGTAATGAAGGATCTAACGGAAAGATAGAGTTGAAAGGGGGGTGGAAGGTAAGTCGGGCAAAGTTTACATATTTGAGATCGTTATTCATTTTTCTATTCACCCATGCTGATTATTAATGTGTACATTTGATTCTGAATAAATTCTGTAATCACATCAGACAAGAGTGAAAAAAATGCAATCAATGAAAAAAATCAAACTGTCCACGTTTCAAAGTCAAAGTCCAAACAAGCCTCAATATCTGACATGGCCAACGTGTGCCTGCAAACAAGCTTGGCAGCGGCTCCAAATATAACGCAAATATTCTGCAGGAAATTCTGGGGAATCATGTCCCATGCATGGTGGAAATCAACTTCCAGCTGTTGTAGATTAGCTGGGGACCCTTGTCTGTAGACCCTGCGTCCAAGCTTGTCCCATAGATGTTCTATGGGGGGGGGGGGGGATGGGGGGCAGATCTGGTGATAGGTCTGGCCAGTCAATCGTCACAATGTTCTGCTGCTGCAGATATTGCTTAGTAATGCGAGCAGTGTGCGCACGTGCGTTGTCATGCTGGAGGAGTTGCAAGTATGGATGTTCTGTAAAAGCAGAAACAACCAGTGCATCCAGAACTTCATCCCGATATGTCACAGCATTGACATTCCCACGGAAGATGTGAAGAGGTAAGCGATGATGAAAACTTAACCCACCCCAAGTGTGAACACTGCCATTCCCAAATCGATTGTTCTGACGTACACAGCAATCTGCATAGTGCTCTCTGCACAGTCGCCAAAACCGCTGACGTTCGTCAGCAAATGATAAGTTGAATCTGCTCTCGTCTGTGACTAGTACACCAGTCGACTGCCGTCTCGTCAATCTGACATTTTGCTCTGCCCATTGCAGTCGCCGTTGACGATGTCTGTGGGTCAAGTTTGGCCCCACATATTGTCATCTTGCAGTAAGTCGATTAATCGATTAAGATTTTTACAAATCAGTCCCAGCCATAATATATATATATATATATATATATATATATATATATATATATATATATATATATATATATATATATATATATATATATATATATATATTGTCGTGCTTAGATAGGTTTTAAAGTTATGTAAGGTCCCGCCTGAGTATAGGAGATGGCGATAGTACGTGAGAAGTAAAAGTGTAAGAAATAGAGTTTCACGAGTGAATAGTTTAAGGAGAAGATCTGTCTCTGGACTGAGTAGTTTCTCTAGTCCAGCCTATCTATACGACTATAATTTAGTATAAGACAATCTTGCCCCTCCCATATATTGAGAAATATAAGTTACACTAAAACACTCACACACAGCTGTGGGACAAAAACACACAAACGTGAAAAAACTGTGGTAAATTTGGGTATGGGTCTGACCAACACACACAAAGTTAGTTCTTTTGTTGTTTATTATCACTAAAACTTTACAACATCGAATATCTAAAAGAGAAAGATCAAATACATCAGAATTACATGCATAGAAAAATAACAGAATACCTATGCCCTCCCCTCATTGAGAAGATAAGAACCCAACAAGTTAATAACCCCAAAGGTTAAAGGTTTAGCACTAGGTTACAGTATAGACAGTAAAAAAAGAACACAGTTCCTACTAAACGTTATCCAATAAAATTAAACAAAAGTCAAACAGAGTGCATATGATACAATGTTTCCTGTACTAAAGAAAATATTTCACTCTCTCTCTGTCATACGTGGCCACACAATCTCGCTTCTTACCCTATTCTTGGTGAAACAATCCGTTGGATGTATAATCCATGAATATGTATTTGAGTTCCAGTGTTTGTATTCCGAATTGGGGCCCAGTCCCTCCTTTCAATAATTAAATTTTATAAGGGGAACGCCTAATTTGGTGGATGATTTCCTGGATAAACAATGTCACTTTGAATAGTTAATGCCGAGACTCTCTGAGATCTGGTGTTCACAGTAAACAGTAGGAACACATCTGATTGCTAACAAACTGTTAATTATTGTTAATTGATGATGATGGTAAATCTTATCGGCTGGCTCTGGTGAGTGCCGATTCTGAAATAGCGTAACTCTTCTGGATACAAATCCACTTGGATACGACTATCAGAAATCGGGAGAACAGTTATTGGTATAACTCCACAATGGGCTGATAAAAAAATTGGATAGATATTTTCTGGTGATTATAGTCCAGTTACTGTACTCTTTAAAATGTCAGTTAGTCTCTGTTGCCCGTCCTGTTCACAACTGAACTTAGAGACGCGTAAGCCAAAAGAAGACTACTTTAATCCGATCAGTAAATGGAGAAAAGGCCAACATAGACCACAATGGACCAAAATATATGCCACAATAAGCCACATAAAAAAACCGCTGGTCGCCGTTTGATCAGGTCATGCCTAAGGATATAAAAACATTATGAAAAATAAGGCTACTAATATATATTTATATATAAATATATATACACGGAAGGGGACGAGACGATCTCTCATCCTCTCCGTCAGTCCTGATTAAAGTTAAAAGTCGCACGTTGTGTCTAGCCTATCCTATCACGCTTCGCTTAGCGGGTGCAAGTTTGGTTGAGGCATGCAGCCTTTTCCCCCTCCTGCTCCGGTCAACGATCAGCGCATAATGTCAATTATGATTTAATTATCCCTACGCGTAATCAACAAATATCGCCTGTCATTAATAACTATTAGATTGTCGGCGTCTGTTTGTTTAGTCGCATGATATTCAAACACAGTCACTTACTAAATTACACAAAATAAAATGAACGTGAATTCTATTCTGTCAATTATCCGTCGCGCCTAGTGTATTAATTAGTCAACTAAACCGTCTCTTTCTGTGTGATAGCGGGTGATAAAATTAACATTACAACTGAAACCTCTGGAATAAAAATAGCTACGCGTTATTTAATTCGCTAGTTTTAACGCTAGAATGTTACCGTGAATTATAATGGTAAACTTAACACATTAAATCGCTTAAGCACAAATTTATATTACCAGAAATCCAGAAAGAAAACACCACGAACTATTAACACATCTATTCCCAATGATTCTAGATAACGTGATTAGACTCTCCGAAAAATCTGAGCTACACTGATAACTGATTTGGGAAAGACGCAGTATATATACGATCATGTTATTATGATCCCTAGAAGATGTGACTGCCGACCGCTGCTAACCGACAACAGAAGCTTAACCCGTGTGGCGGGCTTCCTTCCGAGATTTTCCCTGTTTCTCGAAATCACAGAGTTATCTTTTCCCTGTATGTACGAACATCAAAGGATAGAGAATCTTCAAAGGCCGTTACTCTTCCACGTGTTTTCTTCGTGCGGGCTGTCAGTTATCGTAATATTGACAGATCTGCTCGCGTGAGAAACTCAAGTAAACAAACGTGGTTTGAGCCCTGCTATGAATGACAGGTTGCGAAAGTTGGTAAACAAACTCGTTTATTATGGTCAAGTAAAAAGAGGCGTGGATTAAAAGGTGAGTCAGACAGGCAGAGAAATGCGTGACTTTGTTAGCGAATCTTATTACGCTAACGGGAAAGCAAAGGCTGTCGGATGCTGTAGACTAGATTTTCATTATACGTCACATATATATACATATATATATGAACGCACAAATGTACATACACATATATATCACTAGATATTGTCTCATAAATATATAAGTTTATCCCTTGTTCTTAAAATATCATCATCAACGTCATCATTTTCCAATTTTACTCCTTACGAATCAATGAACCACCACCGCAGTTGCCCCCCCCCCCCCTTTTTTTCTTACAAGAATCCTGCAGCCAAACATTCGCATGCTCTTACAGCGGTGGTTTATGCCGCATTTTTTGGCATGATGAAATTGTCAGCCGCATACATAACCTCAAGTTAGTCGCCTTAACTGGCATGGATGAAGAAACACAGTAGACCTATTCTTTTATAGTCTTTTCAGAGACCCCCCGGTAACTTCACGGGGCTTTTAAAAAATTCCAGGTGAAAATACAATGACATCCATTTTACTGTCTTGGTAAAACTTAAAAAATAATGTAAGGGACAGAAAGAGTCAGTGACCCATAAGGAAATAAACAACAACATCCTACAGTTATTCAGATCAACACCGGATAAATAAAATTGATTTTCGCATTATCCAGTGTCGTTGACTAAACATTTTTCTCCTTCCTTTTCTTCTTCTTCTTCGTACACTCTCAGACGTCTCCTTGAATGTTTAAAAAAAAACAGTAGTCAGTTTGAGGCTTATTGCATCTCCTTAGAGCTTTTCCACGAATGGTACTGGTGTTGGCCAAACTCGCTTTCTCTTTTCCGCATATGTTGGCCAACTTTAAAGCAGTTGAATTCACGATTAGCCTATCTCACGTGTAATGCAAGGGCGTGTTCACTTCGTTATAATTACAATACTCGTAGATTCAGTAAGCTCTAACACAACTGTGACGGGGGCTAGGTGTGGTTGAGGCGAACTAATGTCGACGTGGCTACCTCACACCCAAGACCCATGCACTAAGAAAATTTAATAAAAGATCGTTTGACAGGGGTTGCAATTATTGGTTGTTTGCAACCTTCTCAGCACACAGACTTAGTAATTCAAGCAACATAAAGCTTTATGTAGAACGACATTTAATTCTACCAAACACCCAGACAGTGTTCGTGGACATTAAGTCCTAGCCATGTTCTTGAACTAGACTTTAAAAGCGTCTTGCCTCCTCAGCGTCTAGTGTGGAAATGACAGAGGATTTCAACCGCCGGGCAGCTTCGGCGCTCCTCTCTTCTGATTGGCTGCTATCCGTAAGCGATATGACTAATGTTCTATTTTTAGATGTAACGCTAAAATGGCTGTCAAATCGCCACATTGTGGTAAAAGGTACAGAGCAACCGGCAAAATGGCGATGGACAACAGACAAGATAACGATGGCGCTGACACATATTCCCCGCCTGATTTTGTTGTCGTCTCGACAACTGCACTACCTCTGGCTCTTCAGTCGTAATCTCTCAGATCGTCTCGGGGTAGGACTCTCTAGCGCCTGCAGGGTGTACCAGCCTGGTTCAGGGTTTAGACTGTGTACGTCTTCCCCAGGGTCTGTCTCATCTGGCAAAGCTAGTGCCTCGTGTAGGCCTAACGTCGTATCTACCGGACTGGGAGAGTCATCTTTGTCTTCACTTCGTTTCAGTTCATTGCCAGTGACTCGGACTCGCTCCATCTGTCCGTTGGATGACATATGGACCTCCTGTCATTGTGAGAGCACGAACAACAATGTACTCCTCTTCTGACCACATGTCACGAATTTTAGATCTTTCAGCGTAGTACATTTTCTTCCTCACCAATTCTCTCACTTGTAGGGGAATAGAACACGGCAACTTGTCACATCTCTCTTTCCTGACT
This sequence comes from Oreohelix idahoensis, assembly GCA_024509875.1. Lineage (NCBI taxonomy): Eukaryota > Metazoa > Mollusca > Gastropoda > Stylommatophora > Oreohelicidae > Oreohelix > Oreohelix idahoensis. The sequence goes on along the minus strand of JAMPIV010014664.1, from coordinate 183,625 downwards.
GTAGCCAATCTCTGTAACTGTGCCTCTGTTCCATTGTCGGTACTACGCTTACTTCTCTTTACTCGCTGTGGTTCGGAAGATTCGTCTACTCGTGCAGTGTTGGTTCTTGCCTGTGAGTTCTGCTGGTCAGGGTATGCAGTTGTTGGCCTTAGCTGGGCATTCCCTCGAACGTGTTTTAGATGAGTCTTAACCTCTAAATGTCTACCACTTTTCACGACCCACTCTTGGCTTGCACCCTATAGGCAATCTAGTTGTGGCGATACGTTTAGGGAGGGAGCTCCTTCTGCTCATTCTGCTCCCCTTCCGTAGCCTGACTCCCAGCCGCAGAGGGGTCTAGTTTAGTGCCTATGGGCATCGATTCTGTACATGGCATAGCCGTCTACATCTAAATCAACGAACTGTCCCAGTACGTCTCCCCTGCTCCTGGGACATCTCATCAAGCTTAGTTTGTAACTGAGCCACCTCGGCCCTCAGCCGCTCCACTTCTGCGTTTAATGCATGAGTATCTGGCACAGTATCTGTTCTTGCCACTTCGACACTGGCAACGCCAGCCCCGGAAGCGGGTTCGGTCTTTAAAAATCACAGGGCATAGTCTCTCACCGACATGAACGATGCTGTATGCCCTTTAATGATCATTTCCTTTGCGAACTTTCTTAGCAGATCATCTCTCAGACAAGCAGCAAACTGGTCCCGAAGGATGGATAGCTCAAAGGAGTGATATTATTCTGTTTTTGTGCTCTTACAACACTTTCGAATGCCTCGTGGATGTGATGGGAAAATTCCCAAAGAGACTCCCTTGCACCTTGCCGGGTAGAGTAAAAAGTGGCCATTAGCTCTGGGATGCTTCGGCACTGCCCATACACCCTAAGAATTGAATGTAGCGTTGCTTCCGGGTCATCGTCATCGGCCTGAATCCTCAGCTCCCTGCGGACACTTTGAGTCACACTGTCAAGAATAACATCTGCCTGGTCCTCTTTGCTCATCATCCCTACTCTCCAGTCAGCTCTCACCTCCCTGACATATTCCTCAGCCGTATGACCTGTGCGCTCCTCAAAGCACCGCCCTTTCTTATGAGTGGGTACCATGATGTACCGCACTCGCTCTGGTTGAGGCTCTTGTTCCCCTACAGGTTCATCCACTTCAGCCACATCTTCATTATACTGTCAATTATTAGCACGTGTGTTGCGTGCCGCCATCTTGCTGCCAGTAGAGTTGACTGGATATAATGATAAACTGGACGATCCTGTTCCCTGCCTTGCACTAAACTGGGTGTTCTACTGTTTCGGCGCTCCTCTCTTCTGATTGGCTGCTATCCGTAAGCGATATGACTAATGTTCTATTTGTAGATGTAACGCTAAAATGGCTGCCAAATCGCTATGTTGTGGTAAAAGGTACAAAGCAACCGACAAAGTGGCGATGGACAACAGACGAGATGACGATAGCGCTGTCACACAACCTTGACTTTTAATTTTATTTTTCCAGCTGGACTCTGTCATGACCAGCTTGGACCTGGAGGGTAACGCGATTGGCGGTGAAGGTCTGGCCAACATGATGGAGATGCTTCTTGATCACTGCAGCCTCACACACCTGGTATGTACGACCCTGAAAGAATTCTGAAGACTTTAGATCAATGTCCAAACTATTAAATAGTGGTTTTATTACTTTATATTTTAATACACAATTCATTACATTAGAAATCAAGTCTTATGCGCTTTCGTTGACAGAGTTTGGACCATCTACACTACAAAGTGCAATTTCTTCCTCATGTCCTCAGGACTGCACCATTTCTCCAGTTTCTGCCTTTCTATTCCCATGCACCGCGCTTCTCATAGTCCCAGCGTGTCAATGTTTAGCTGTGTTTTTGCACACTAATACAACCGATAACACTGTGTATATATTGAATGGGCGCACCTCGCCTAAACGAGGCAACATTTTATTTAAATAAAAATAAAAACAACAACATTCCGAGTGACAACCCGCAAGCTGACTTACTCAAATTTACTTGATTCGTGAACTGCAAATGATAAGAACGACCTTTTGTTTGAAGTGAAGTTAACATTCGGTTAAATATCATTTAATTTGAATTTTTTTACTGCTCTGTCGATGCAGATCGTCCGGCTGAGATAAAAGTTACAATAAGGCTGCACTTATTCCAAATTCTAAATACTCGGAAACCTAAAAACAGACATGATTTTATCAAGGTTGACTTTTAGAGAGCTCCGTGGTCCTAAAGTAGATCTCCACAATTCCTGGGTTGCCGATCTCTATTCTAGGTGAAATGAGGTGAGTCAGCAGTTTAAACTCTCTCCAACTTTCTACCTACTGAGTCCTGAACATCAGGATAGAAGGCTTCCTGCTGACTTAGAAGGCGGTATTGAATTATCACTTGGATGACGTGTTCATGCCTTTTAATTATGTTTTTTAGTGGTTGGAAATTTACCTTAATGGAGTAGCCAAGTGTTTCTTAACCTTTTAGAGGTCAACTCTTTACAGCATCTTAAGAAGCCTCGCACCCCTTTACAGCATCTTAAGAAGCCTCACACCCCTTTACATCATCTTAAGAAGCCTCACACCCCTTTATCTTCTAGCTTGCAAAACGTGCTAGAAATGGTTAAAAGAGATAAAATTTTATTTTGAGAAAATGTTATTTACATAATGTGATGAAAGTTCAGTATCTAATTCACGATGTCAATGTTCTATTTTGTACAAATACATTTGAGTTATGTGTATTATATACTGTTTATATTGAGTCGCGTTCTAAAATATCTGGCATGTCTCGCACCCTTAAATGGTGAGTCTTACACCCCCAAGGTGTGCATGCACCCCTGGTTAAGAAGCACTGGAGTAGCCGATACTCAATTATCCTTGTTCACTATCTACAACATACGTGGTGGGTTATAATTGTATTATTCTTTGTTCCTGTTTTGATGCCCGGATAGAGACGGGCGGTGATCTGCGCTAATCCCCAACATGTACTGTGCTGCTTTAACTGTGTTTCAGAATCTGAAAGATAACAACTTAGGAAATCGCGGAGCCTCTCTGATCTGCCAGGTACTAGAGACTAATAAACTGCTCACCAGTGTTAACCTGGCGGGTGAGTAGGGAATTTGGCAATAAATTGTCTTTTGCGAGTTTCCTGTAAACTGTTGTCTACAGTAAATTCAAGGATATATATAAATAGTTGTTACAGAAACCAACGCTGGAAGAGCACATGAATTGCTTTGGTGCGGGCTATCATCAAGAGGGCTAGCTACAATGTGTGGCTTTATGCTCCATAAAGAGCACAAAGGAAAATAATGATGATTTATAATCTTATCTATAAAGAAGAATTTCCTTCATCTTGGTTTTCTACGTTTACGATTCGAGCACGAAACCACCAGTGCAGGTAGCCGCCTTGCAAGAGCTCCGCGCCAAAAGTATTTTTTTCTGCTCTGGCAGTCGTGGTTTCTATAGCAATATATTTTACACTAGAAGATGCCAACCCTTTTGCACATCCTCATATTAGTCGTCTTACACGATTGTCGTACATTTAGATAGGTATTAGAGATATATTTGGTCCCGTCTGAATAGAACAGAAAAAGTGGGGTTCTCTGAGAAAGAAAGTGTTAGAATAGATTCCACGAGTGAATAGATTAAGGTGAAGATCTGTCTCTGGAATGAGTGAATTCTCTAGTCCAGCCTATCTATACGATTATCTTTTGGTAATAGACAATCTAGCAAACCTCCCTATAAATACAATTATAAGTTAACTACTCACACACACAGTTATGTGACAACAGGACTCACAGACGTGACAACTATGGTAAATGGAGATTGGGGCTGACCAACTGTAGGAAAGTTTGATTTGCTGGGGAGGTTATGATGGTATCCTAAAAGAATGAAATCCATGTCTGTATTAACCGTGTGAGGTCAAGCACATGTAGGCCCCTGACTCTAAAAGATGATGATGAAATATTTGCAGGGAACCTAACGCTACCTCCCTAGATCTCACACGGTCACTATTTTGGCTCTAGTGTCTGGTGTATGATGTACCTACTGTCTAGGGGAGAAATGAAATGATGGTACACAACACAAAAACACTTTAATTTTCTATGAGGAAGTGAATAAAACCAGTGGTTAAGTTTTTCGTTAAAATGAATGTTTTTTTCTGTACAATTTAATCTGCCTGTCCAGCCATATCTTTTGGACAGGTCTTTGAAAATGAGGACAAGATAGTTTACAGAAAAGATCAACTAAAAAATGTGTGGACAATTTGCCCAATAACTATAAAGTCACTATATATCTTTCCTATTGGAATGTTCACAGCTTACACTTTATTCATCTAAGAGGGAGAGTCACTGTGTATGAGGGGCTGTAGTTTCATCACATCTCATAAACTTCCCGAGTATGATTTGAAATACCAGTGTTTATTAAACGAAAGTGTCAGATATACCCAGATGCTTAACACATCACCTGGGATTCCTTGTAGAATGATAATACAGTATGAAGTTGCAGAAAATCTCGATCTCTCAAAATGCCCAAGCTCCTCCCGTTATCTTTTGACAGCATAAACGAATGGTCGGAGACTTGATGGCTTTATTCTCTCTCAGCAGGTTTCCTGTTACCGGCTGGCAACAGGAAATAAAACCTCTGCAACAAAAGGACACCCTGGCCTTTTATATCTGATCACGTATTGTATTTATTATTTTCCTTCTGTGATATGGGGTCAGCCTCGCGTGCATTACAGGTGCACTCGCCCCTAATTTTTCATGACTCACACCTTGCTGTGACCACACCTCAGGTCCCTATGGCAGATACGCCACTGTACGTTTACATAGTTTTCCTCAATAAAATAATGTGGAGTAACCACATTTCCTTTGGTATGATTTTCTCTTCTTTTATTTTTTAAATATAAATGCTTCAGGCATGTTAAACAGTGTTCATGGAACACAGAGGCTTACTAACATATTCTAATGCAATAATTATTAAAACACAATCATGACAACATACATCAGTTAGATACAGTTCAATGTGAGGACTCAACAATGTCTGCTCCCGGCACGTCCTTCACTTTTCCCAATAGCAGTATCTAACTTTGGCAGTGGGATTAAACATATTAAATTCATAAAGCATTCTTACCACAAATTTCAAGAAATATAAACAAATAACGCTGACTTGCAAAGAAGTGGCCTCAGTTTCTTCTGCACTGTCCAGACTGTGAATACTTCTTTATTTAATTTTAAAATTAACACAGCTGATCCCATCGTATTTGAATGAAAAGTTTTGTTCAACTGGCAATGAATAATGAAAGCCTTTTGCTAATATTTATTAGCACTGGCCAATCAAAAACTTGCGACCACCAGAATTCAAATGTAGTTTTTGAAAAACAAAAATAATTCCAAACAAAATCTGCGTCTGGTAGTCGATTGACCAGCCTGCTTTAGTTATGCCAATACAAAAGATGTTAGTTTTGGTTAACAATTTTCCTACCGCTCCCCTCTCCTCCTATAATCTTTTTACCCAAGTGAATTTGAATTACCTCAATGCCTCTTTTCTAAGCTGGCGTCCCCACTAACGTTATGAAAAAAACAAGCAGGAACAACAGTCTGTCTGGTCGCGCGTCCGTAGACATTTAGTATTTTCTCAATAACTTGGCTAATACTGGGACTACCATATTATTTAAAACACATTCTTGCTCAGTGGACTCTAAGCTATACTACCATATGATTTTTATGGTCAGTTTCATTATGGTTTAGATTTTCAATTTTGTCACTGTCAATCGTCAAATAAAAATTTTACACAAGACGGCCATTTCCCCCCCCCCCCCACCCCTTTCATCGCTCGCTAGCATGTATTTTCAAATAACTACTTGTTTTAGTGACGTCAGAAATACTACCGCGAGGAGGAAATAAAACTGTCTGCGTGTTTGCCTCTGTTGGCGTGTATATATGCAAGGCACAACGTGTCAAGCGAAGCGGGGTTTTGCGCGGCGGCTATTTGAATAGGCGTTAAATATTTGTATTGTCTCGTGTTACACTACCAAAAAATGTAAGGATTACTACTGATTACCAGCGTTAAAGTTAAATATTACGTTAATTCAGACAGTAGTTTGGCGGCACACTTCCGCAAGATCGTTAATTGTAAGTCTTGCCGCAGTCTCTATCAGATCGGGCAAAATGTTAAAAATGTACGTCACAAGGAAAGCGAGTAGGTTTAAACGGCGGGGTCGGTTCTAAGCCTTTCCATGGCACAAAATTCAGCGCTATGCTGGCGTGTGAGAGTATCACCGTCAGACACAATAGGGCGGGTTTATTTATTATCATTCTATGACTAAAATCTTACTGAAATGAGCGATTATTCTCGCAGATTTTACTACACCAACACAATAAATTAAGTTTTGTTTAGTTTATTATCCCTTAAACTTTACAACATCAAAACATATAGAATATAATCATTGTGTACAGACATAGGAAAATAACCCAATAAGTGCCCTCCCCTCTTGTTGAGAAAAGATCCCAAAAGAATTTAATAACCCAGAAGGTCAAAGATTAATACTAGGGTATAGAATAGACAGTAAAGCAAAGAACAAAGTTCCTAGTTAATCTATCCCGTAAAATAACCCTATTGGCAAAGAAAATAAAGGATGGTACAGTTTCCGTAACTAGAACGTATTCACTCTCACTCTGTCGTTTGTGGCCACATCAATCACGCCTTACCTAATACTTGGTTAACAATCTCTCGTTCGTAAACATCAATGTACATGTATCATAATCCAGTGTTGTGCTTCTTTGAAGTGAGCCTCAGTTCCTCCACGAATAATTAATTTTCCTAATGGGGAACACCTACTTTGGTGGTGGGTTATTGGATATGAAAATGTCACATCAGACAGTTCATGTAGCAAAATATAAACCGCGATCTAGTGTTCACAGTAGACAGTAGACAGTACTTCCAATAGCTAAAGGAAACATCTGGTTGGTAAACTGTTAATAAATATGATGAAGGTATATCCTACCGGTTTCTCTCTCTGGGGTTGAGTGCCGATTATGAAACAACGTATTCTCCTGGATAAATTCACTTGGAAACACGACTGTCAGTAGTCGGGAAAAATGTTATATATATAGTTGGCCACAGCGGGCTGATACAATTGAATACAAAAAATCTGGTTATTTTGTAATTCCAGTTACTCTTATTGTTTATATTTTTGGTCTCTCTCTGGATGAAGCAAGAGAACCAAACAGGTCAACATCGAAGACCCACTAATAATAAGAATTGTTACTGGTGCTATTAGACCGCTGGCAGCTGGTTTGTGATCAGTACTAAATTAGGAAGAAAACAAAACATTTAACCACAATATCAATATCTTATCCTATCACGCGTAAGGGTAAGATCTCTTATCCTCTCCGTCATCTAATTAAATTAGAAGGCACACGTGTCTTAGCCTATCTTATCACGCCTCGCTCAACTGGTACGGGTTGGGTTTTAGGTATGCGCCTTTCCCCTCCCGCCCGGTAAAACACTCAGCGCACAATATCAGTGTTAATTTAATTATGACTACTTTAACAAATATCGCTTGTCATTACTAGCTATTTGTTTCGCCACATGATATTACATTAGTCACATATATAATTACACATAATGAATTAGAAGTGAATTGTATTCCGTAAATTATCAGTCGCCTAGCGTATTTATTAGTCAATTAAAACATCTCTTTCTGGGTGATAGCGGGTGATTAAATGTACATTACAACTGGAAAAAATAGCTTTGCGTTATTTAATACGCTAGTCTTAGCACCTAGAAAATCCCAGTGATATATAATGATAAACTTAACACATTAAATCACGTAACTGCTAATATATATTACCGCAATAAGAAACGAAACAATCTCCACGGAATGCTATAACACACTTTCACAATGGCTCTAGAATAACGAGCTAGATTATCCAAAATTTCTGAGCGACTAGATAACTGACTTTGAGAGGACGGAGTATTTATACAGAAATGGTGTTATTATCACTAAAGGGTGCGATAATTCACGCCTTCGGCCGTATCAGGGAAAATCAACGAGTTCGACTCCCGAGGTAAAGGATTTTCCTATTCGCTCGCTCGCGATGCCGAAAAGACATCACAAGACCTGGCCATGCGAACAGGCCTTCTTTGATTTCGTCCCTCTGCCGTAGATCAAATAATTAAGTCCCCTGGGATCACGGACATCAAATGTGGTCGGTAAATATTATTATCGCTCTTGCATTTGCTACCGACGTCTGATCTGTCACTATCGATGATTGACATCACAGCTCGCTTGAGAACTTGGGTAAACACCCCGGTTCTCTCCCCTCTTGTTAAGACTGTCGGGTGCGAAAATTTGTAAACGCTCATTAGCGCATGTAAACAGGAACAATAGGCGTGGCTTCAAAAGTGAATCTACAGACAGCAAATTTCATGGCTTTTGCGTAGCAAAATTATAAACCTTAGATGGGGAAGCAAAGGTGATCGGATCACTGTGGCTATATTTACATATATATGTGACAACGATACGCCCGGGGGTAGTGGCGTCACAAGGCAGCAACGATTCTTGCCGTGAAAGCTCCATTCTCTAGATCAGCGCTCCGCAACCTCTTTTATTTCACGTCACACTTAAGTACCGTTCAAAATTCCACGGCACTCTAATATTTTTAAGTAGGGGGATATGGTAAGTATTTAAAAATCTGCTGCAATCATTGTGGCGGCATTATCTCCCCCTGCTCCGCAGTATAGGTAAAAAAATAAAGAGAACGAACGTATTTCGTGACACACCCCCTATCCTAAGATATTTATTACATTTCAAGATTCGGGCATTCACTTTTTCTGTGTCCGTGCCTTCCTCTAGTGTCGTTCATAGTGAGTGTTTTCTTCTTCTCCCTCGACTGGATTTTTTAGCCGGCAGTGGGTAAAATTTTGGATGTACTTAATTATACGTATATATACATATGAAATTTACTAAAGTGCTTGTATGATAAATATGTATACCATGATATCATCATCCACCCCCTGCTCTCTATGGAGCCTAAGGCCGCCTCTGCTGTTGGTTCCTTGTGACGAAACCCGCACGAAGCAGTCACCAGCTCTTGCAGTGGTGGTTCATGTGTCAAGTTATTTGCAGTGATGATGTGACGGTATTGCCTCCCCTGCTTTGCAGTAGTGCTCCAACAGTGGCCAAAACTCAAGAGTATCTAATATGGGCTTCAAAGGTGTCTACCTTCGCACAAGATTACTCTTGGCAGAGATGTAGATAGAAGGGTAATGACACTTATATCACAAAGGTAGTCTTCACAAGATATTCAGTTAAGCGAAAACAATGCTGCTTTGGCTGAGCACGTTAATTCTAGAATCTGCCAACTACTTTTGTGAAGAATTAAGCAATGGTTAATATTAGCTCGTTAAGCCCCCACCTCTGAGTTTCTCAGTGGAATTCTTATTAGTCTGGTATAGCTCTGTTTAGAGTATGTGTAGTAAATTGACTGAGACATACATGCAGTACGTTTAAAAGGATTAAATCGAAGTTAAATGTGTAAAATTACAAATAACAAAATTTAATAATCACTTCAGGTTTTAACAAGTTTAAAGAATTGAATAATATTTTCTGAAAAGGTTGTCATCACTGTTGTGATGGGATTTAACAAAATAAAGAAGGTCACTTTTGGCAGCGGATATTTTGCACTTAGCTGCTAATGGTAGTTCCTCCTCCCACTGGGTTGGTTGTTGGTAGACTGTATCGCTGTTTACGCTCGTTTCTGGTCAACGTTAAAGGTGCCGCACGTTCCTAGAACGTCAAGGAGTAACGGTAAAGTTGGTCCTTTGTCTTAAAGCGCAGGCCCATGTTCCTTTATTGTTCCAGAGATAGTACTCGTCAGCTGGTACCACCACCAATAACTATGATGAAAGAATAGAAGCGAAACGCTCTCCGAAGTATTGCGTTTTCCGACACATAGTTATGTGCCCTCCCTATTTCTATTTCACCATCCCATTTAACTCAGAATTACTCTCAATGAGTATTAAACTTAAGCTCTCGAGAGAAATCTTTCTTTACATTTAAGTTGAACAGTTATATAAATTGATTTTACATTTAAATGAAAAGGTTAATAATACAGATAGAATATGTTTACATTTACATTTCCACTGTTTGAAAAGTGTTTACAATATAAATTGAATATGTTTTCATTTATATTTACACTAATTGAAAAGTTTGAAACTTCCTTTAATTTTAAAGTGAATATATTTTCGTTTACATTTACACTGATTGAAAATGTAGATATTATACTTAGAATGTACATTATTTCTTTCATCTTGCCCTCCCTGCTCCATATAGAACCTGGGAATATTTATGCGTTTAGTTCTCTTTAAGAAACTAGCAATATAGCAGTCACCAGTCCCTTGCAGTAGTTGTTCATGAAATCATCATTCTATATGCTGAGGTTGCCAGCCTGAAATGACCTGGACACTCCTAGCACTTTTCACACATTAAAATTCACATGGTAATATATACATATATGTTATTTCACTTGTAAGTAATGAAATATAAAATGTAAAATCACAACTTTCGCCAATCTTGCCTCACAGACGTTTTTGATCAGATGAATAAGTTAAGGCACTGGGTTATGACTCTTACACGTGTACTTGGGGTCGTTAAATTAGCACTAAAACTCCCTCTTTGACTTTGTGTGTTCAGTTTCCTCAGAGTCCGGTTCCTTATAAAAAATGGTTTCCTGGGCTGTATTAAGTCTTACTATTTGTTCCAAAAAAAGTATGGTCTGATAAATGGAAATCCTGAATTTACTTCTGGCAAGTCTGATTGTTCTTGGCAAGCGATTCCTCAGAGTAAATTTTCACAGTGAAGGAACACTGAACAAACGCCAGGTTATATTCACGGTCCTACCCCGCTCTGTTTGTTATGGAGCTCAAATAATCAGGCAATCTGATTTGAATATTTTGCATGGCTCATCTAGTGCAAAATTTCAAACATTACTTTTCTGAAAATAGGCTGTAAACATCCCATTGCCCTGTGTACGAACTCACAAACATGTCGTTAAACTCATACGGAAACGTGTGTCAGATGTAACACTTTATTAATTTATCTAAAGTAATGTCTTATCTGTTGCTTGAGCAAACAGAAATCTGTCTCTTACCATCTTGGCAACGACACACCCTTGTTTTATCAGTGATTAAGCAGATGTCGTGGTTGAGTTAGAGTGTAGAGTATTTGTCGAGTTGGACAATAGTATTGAAATCGACAAGGGATAGTGGACTGACAGAGTTATAGCTTACACATAGATAAAGTGTAACAGGAGATGGACTTGAGACAAACCTGGAGAAGATTTATTAAAGTTATCACTCTCTCCAAGCCCTCAACTCACTTATACTGTCTAAGCACCTCCTGCTCTCACTCTTTTCTCTGGATCTAAATAGAGACTATAGTAAAGAGCTAAAAATTTAAATTATGGATGGAAGGGTCGTGAACAGCGCATTAATAAATGTGTTAACTTTATTAAAGAAGAAAAGCATGAAAATAATGCATCTCATCACAACAACATAAAATTACATCAATAATCAAAATATGCCAAATACACCAACAACACACACACCCAATCATAAAACCTGCAGAACACGGAGAAATAAATAAACCGAGGGACAGTCCGTCCGCTTTCTCTGTCTATCTCTCCTGATGACCAAATAAACAAACTGAGCGACAGCCTGTCCGCTTTCGTGGGACCAAAAGCGCTAGCTCCAGAAAAGTGTCTTACATGTAGATCCTTCAAGGTGAGGGAATAAGCCTACAAAACTTTCCTCGGTGGTGCTAAACGTTGGTGACCCCTAATTGCGTGTTGGGGGCTGGAACTCTGTGGTTGACTGAGTGCCCCGTTTAGGCACACAAAGGCTGGTGATTGAAATTCTGCTATAGACCCTGAGCTGATTGATATGCTGGAAGCCGCCATGCTCTGACTGGCGCTCAATAGGCGAGTAGGAGACTACTACTGCAACCGATGATTTCAGATTTAGCGTTGGCTCGTTACACTACGTGAGCTTAACTTCCGTGAGAGGGAAATGGCGTTGACAAAAGTCGTTTTGGATCAGGTAGGGGGTTTGACGACTCGTGATTGCTAGCTGTATTCAGAATCCCTCTAGAACGAAGAGAATGTGACTTTCTTTGCCTGACTGGAGACTTGACTCTATCAATTCGGTATCCCTGAAACTGAGACCCAAAAGAGACACCCTTTACATTAAGCAACAACAAAATCACACTAATGTTAAATAACAAAGTTATGCTCCGCTCCTTCCACTCTATCAATTATCAGCATGCGCCTGCATAGGCTTAATATATTTTGTACACCCAGGTACCTGTCAGTAAAATGGTCTGACATCAAAATCTACTCCTCTTCTTCCAACTAAACATACAGGAAACCTAACCTTGTAGTTACAGTTGAATGAATATGCTTATTCATCTTACAACATTAAATGAATTACATAAACAGATTACAGCATGAGACATTACACAAATAAATCATATGTCCCCTTGGGGAAATATATTAACATTCCACAAAATGAGTACATAGAAAATTGCAATGTTCCTGCTATAATAATACAGCTGTGGCTGAATCATAAGATACAATTATATCTATGCCTGGTGACTGCTTTCTGTGAAAGTTATAGACTAGTGCCTAGCCACACAAGTAAGCATAAAATGATTCTCCCTTGTCACTAGAAATATCTATCAAAAAGGAATAAGTGACTTTCTCCTATAATTCAGTGTTAAGTGAATGATCCACACCTCTGACCTTATCTTGCAGAAATGACAGTTAATTTTGCTGACTCTTAACCCAATGGTAAGCATTGTATGAACTGATTCTACGCCTAGTATCTGTTATAGTAAGTTTATCATTTCCCATTATAAACCGTAACAGTTTAAGCACCACTTAACCAAGGCCGCAGACAGCGCTACATTATCACTGAGTTAAATTTACCTGGAGAAATCTTCAAAAATGAAGTAAGTCACACTCCTATCAGATATATAAAAAGCTGACATGAATATTTATATATTAATAAAACATGTTAACTCACCCCGAAAAATGACTAGAGATAGGCCTTAACATTTAGTTCTGTGTTAAAGTCTGCCTTATCTCATGATGGTCCATCTCGGGCCAGGAAAATATTCACGAGTGTGTTAGTCTATTAAGACTAACCAGATTTATAGTTTACATACAACGCCACACAGGACACCTGCATGACCTGATTCTACAGATGTATCGGCGTAATGCGTAATAAAGAGTATGACAAAGGTTATTCTAGAGACATCAGAAGTCAACGACCGCAAGAAGTTCCTTCAGGTAGAGAAATGCATAATATTATGAGAGCTCTAACTCATCTAAGGGGCAAAACCCAGAGACTGACCGCGATTGTTATATCCCCCTTGTTTCGAAGATGAAACGGTTCTCTCGCTCGTTCAAGCACTTAAAGCGACCAGAGGAAAGTTTCTCTGGTCAAACGAACACCAGGTGCGCTGATGTAACGTTATCTGACCGTTGAAGGCCAGAACGTAAACAAAGCTCGGGGTGGGTCTGCGAAGGGGGAAATTGCAGGTAGAATATGAAAATACAAAATGTCTAGGAAACCCGAACATTAAAAAGTAATAACATATGGAACGGAATGGTAAAATAAATTAACAGTCACTGTGACAGCAGATTGCGCTGGCGATTTTCGTGTTAATCTGCCGTGGCCAAGCTGTGGCAGACGAGAATTATCTCAGCCGCTTCTTTCAACGAAGGGAGAAAAAGATAACAAGCAAACATGATGACTAATCTCTGGGAGGGGTGTACGAAGGAAAATACATAATATCTGCTACTCATAGCAGAGAAAAGAAAGAAAGTCCGACAATTGAAAGCAAACAATAAAAATCAGTACAAAGATGTAACTGATATTGCCATAGTGAAACATAGCTCGAGAGTAGTTGCCCCATTCTATCACAGATGAGAATGCCAGCCTTATATGCCACTGTAATCCACACGCAAATTATACATGTCAAAGTGCAGATATAAAATGATAAAATGTACATGTTACAACTTACCCCGAGTTTTTTCGGGCGAGCACAGACTTTTTGCACGGCAAATGTCCGAATATTGTCGAGAAACTGATTTAAGATGCCGTCTCTTTTAGGTGTGTGCACTTTAAGTAGGATCCTAGAACGTAAGGCGCAAAGTGATGTCTCAGGGATTACTCTCTTCTAATCTTCACTTCCAGTCCTATGACCTGTCCTATATTTAGGTACTAATATTCCGTGTTCATGTCTGTCTATGATTTCTTCTTGATGAAATTGGAAGTCAATGAGGTAGTCTCACAACGCTGTAGAACATAAGCACAATTTTGGTCTACACACCCAGGTTGCTACTTGGAGGCCAATTCCAGTCAGGATCAGTCCATCTTAACATCTCAAACGCCACACCAATTGCGAATAAGTATCTGATTTTGGTAGGGGTCCCTCTTTCCACTAACCTCATGTACAGCATTACTACATGACAACATAAGATATTGCCTATCGCCCTTTAACATGTTATTTTCAAACTCAATAACCAAAATACGGTCTTGCCACTTCCGTTGTTACTTGTCATATTTAAAGACTCACTACTAAACAGATCTATCGCTGATAATATCTTCTAAGATGCTACTTTCTCTTGATTATCACAACAAAGTCCATCTGCCGAAAGTATTACATCACTGTCCGTGTCTTACACTTTAACAAAATTGTCACCTTCTGACATCCGAGTGAAATCGGCCGTGTATTTGAGCACGTCATGTTTGCGAACTGTCACCTTCTCTCCGAATTACCGTCAGTCATCCACATTGGAAAACCTGAACCATATGGTTTGCGGCAATTATCCGCTGCCGATGTCCCCGTATTAAACGTTTGCTCAATCAACCCGTCTCGCTACTTACGGCCACCTTTTCTGTCGGGTGGAAGCTGTTTATATAACGTAAACATTTACATACCTACACAAATAGAAGTCAATGTTGCTTCAAACAGGTCAAGATGTCAGGTGATAGTAAGGGAGTGACAATATATCATTAGAAAACCCTGAACGATGAAAGCGAAAACAACTATTACTGACAGAATTAGCACGTAAAAGGAATTATAGATTAATAATGCCGGAGAGGACTGCAGACCCGTAAAAAGAGAACGAACGTATTTCGTGACAATCATAATACAACGCTTCCTATCTTTATGTGATGGATTGATGGATTATTATAATTCGACTTATTATTTATAAATAGTACGTGTTTCGTAACATTTAACAATAACATGTAATTGTGAATACCATTATAGGGTGTATACAGCTTGGTGTCATGGCATTCTGGGCTGACACTCGCGGCTCACTAATATCCCGCCGTGTCTGCCTACTGTGTCGCGAGTATCCGCCTGGTGTGTAGCGGGAGTCTGACTGATGTGACGCTCTGTCTGCTTGGTGTGCTATTGGTGTCTACCTGGTGGTGTGCCGCCGATGTCTGCTTGGTGTGCTGCTGATGTCTGCCTTGTGGTGTGCCGCGGATCTCTGCATGATGTGCCGCGAGTGTCTGCCTGGTTTCAGAATACAGTACGGCACATAGAATAAGTGCTACCTGTATGTAACTTTTGGCCCGTGTTGTTTCAGGCGGGTCTCTGATGAGACAATGAAAGAACAGTAACACTGCTCCCGCAACCATGTTGTACACGGTGATTAATTTAAGCTTGAGCATGAGGCTGGCAATCTCACTACGTAAAATACATTGTTACATAAACTAGCTCTGCAATATTTTGTGCAGGCATCGTGCAGGCTTCCTGCAAAGGGACCAGCTACAGTGGTAAATCCAAGGTCCATAAGAAGCCACAAGGAAAAGTATGAAGTTGATATTTAATTGTACACCTCTACCGGACTATCAGCCTCTTGCAGTTCCATAGAAACAGCGGTGAAAATTTCGAATTAAATAGTATTTTACCGAACATTAGTTAACTTCACTTTAAAGAAAATGCAGCTCTCCTATGTTATGCAGCTCTCGAATAAAGCTAGAAAGCTAGCTAGTGGGTTTTCACTAGGTTTTTTTTTTTAAAAAAAGTACCTTCACTTCTCATGAAACTGCACTTTTAAATTCCGGCATGAGAGAGTTAGATCGAAATTTCCAGAGATCTACCAAGTAATACCCTGTGTCCTACCGATAGCTCGCGATCCACTTGGACACTAGGCTAGAACAGTCTAACATTTTCTGTTGCGTAGTATACATCTGGCGATTAGGACCCAACCGGCCAAAGCATCACACCCAAGACTATCTTTGACTTTTTTTTTCCCCTTTCCGACGACTCTCTCGGTCGTTCAACAGTATTCTGCGCCTTACCACTCCCCCCAAACCCCCATACACATACACAACACAGTTTATCCACGAGAAGTCTCGAGTCATTTCCCCTTCAAAACATTCACATTACTCGGGGACTCATAAAATAACCAGAAACACACCCAGGGATTGGAACTAACTTATGACAACACGAAGAACTCTCATGTCATAATAAACCTCAGTGGCATTCAAAGAGAACAGCTACTCCACACTTCACACACACAAACACATACATACATTCATCACAATCACGCACACACATCCCATGACAAGTGGGTCTTTTATTTATTTATGGTTCAGATGACGTAACCCGGAAACGGCACAGGATATGTGGGGGAAATTATTTTCTCGTTATTCTAACATTTGTTGACAACTCCATCACGTTGATTTTTTTTCCCTCTATATCCCTCGTTTTTTTGGCGTCCGATTAGCAGAGTGGTTAGAGCGCTGGCCTCTAGCGGCAAATGTATCGGGTTCGAAACACGAAGGCGTCATGATCCAGTCTACCCAGCTATAAAATGGTACCTGATTGTGCTTATGAGTTATGGAAGGAAAAAGCAGTGAGGAATATGTCATTCATATTCTAGATATGTCAAAATATCTCAATTTCATATGTTCCTTGAAGTTCCCTTTTTTTCTGTAAACGTTGCCTCGTTTTCGCGAGGCGCGTCCTGTTCAACCTAATCTGTTATATTAGGGCGCATGTCCAAATATAAAAGACCTTCATGTTTGATATTACTGTGGCTGATGAGTTGTTGTTGAGCCCATCTCCGTATATTTTCTGTTTCTCAACAGTGTGGTGTGCTAAAACGTTGTTAAATAAGAATATAGGTTACTCAATATAATTTTTTGGATGTTTGTTGATTAGATTGGTAATGCATTTAAAGATTCTCAGTTTGTACATAAGTAGGTATGTCTTCATATTCTATTGTCAAATATTCATATGTTCTCATTTCATATGTTCCTTGAAGTTCCCTTTTTTTCTGTAAACGTTGCCTCGTTTTCGCGATAACCTTTGAGTTCTTTATATTAGCTTCCAAGAAATGACCTTATTTTGATATTACTGTGGCACGAGTGTCTCTAAATTAGGTCATTTCATGATTCTCAAATTACTATATTGTTTTAGCTTCTAGCATCTTTCTGCTTCTATTGATTCTCGATCACTCTTGTTAGTAGCTATGGCGCAGGTAATCTCCCTTTCTGCAGGGCCGATCATTCGATTAAGTGACATAGACAGATCATTTAATCCTAGAGTACATGTCAATGTGTCTTCTAGTCAGACAAATCACTCATTCCCGCTTCAATCTGTTCGGGCCCTTACAGCGCCCTTCATTTCAGATTGAAGACTAGAAGAATAAGCAAGCCGTAGCAGACTTACTATACAACTATGTTCGGTAACTCCTTATTTTTTTACGCCCCTTGTTTCCTGTTTCGAGATTCCAGAAGGTTAATACATTAGGGGTCAATCATGCGCGTTAGAGCGCCCAAATTTGTTATTGCGTAGGAAACAAAAAACCAACAAATAAATAAGTATAATCTGGGAATTCTAGTCTTTTTACTTAATTATAAATACAGTTATGCTTTCCTTTTGCGGCACAGTTACCGGGTTTTGTGATAAAAACCTGGTAACGTCACGCTTCAGTCTACCCAGCTGTAAATGGGTACCTCACACTGCTCTAGACTTAGGGAAGGCGGAGAGGAAGGGAATTATTCCACCTCGTAAAGCTTGACTTAGTATGGTAAAGTCTCTAACACTCCATTCCCCTATGGCAGTATCTGGTTTGGGAATAACGTTACATTTTTAATTCAGTAAGTTCTGAAATCCTCCTTGTTGTGATCTAAGGGAGGAGATCGGAGCGATTATGGAGCTACCCGTGGGCAATGAAGATAGTCCTTAAAACCAAACCAAACCAAACCAAACCAAACCAAATTCAGTTAACAAACAGTTGCTCTGCCTCAGATAAGGACTTCTGATCCGATCTTTTTCTTTTCCTCCATTTACTGTTAAAACGTTTCTGGGTATTTGAACTCTGGAACCTGTTTAAGCTTGAACACATTCATTACCTTCAGCTCCCCAAGAAGTATAGGCCTTGAACAAATACTTGCCAAGTCCTCCTGTCACGTGCTATCATCTCAAAGTTCTATAAATGACATATCAGAGAATATTCCAAGAAGAACCCACAATGCTTCCATTGCAGACGACTTAGCCCTGTGGATCTCAGTGGAATATATCACTACGGCAGGCGTTCGGAAGCAG
>JAMPIV010014664.1:0-157500 GCA_024509875.1 Oreohelix idahoensis | reverse complement strand
CAATAAAATTACACTTGTGCATATACAGAATAAAATGGTGGTTTCACACAACACTCTACAACTACTGAGCACCCGTGTCTCTCATAACTTCACACGCTCCTATATACTGCCACTTATCATAGAAAGAATTTGGCACACTGTACATTCACCTCATTCTACAAAGATAGTAATGGATGGCACTTACGTTTATAAACTTTAAGTTAATGTCCCCGAAGAAACTTTACTTAAACGGGCCAAGACTCTATCAAAGAACCCACTAATAAGTAAAACGCTAATAACATTATTACATACCAAATGATCGCGTTTCTTCCGCTTGAAGCAAACGAAAATTCTAAGGTTCACGGAAGGCAAATATTTCTTCAGAGAGAGAGAGAGTTGCCCCGGCCTATGCCGTGTTTATATACAAGGAAAAACTCCCGCTGATTACCACCTACGTCCTAGCTAAGCTTTCTACTCGGACCAATGGAAACGCTAAAAAATTAAATAACTGCGACGTACGCCAATCAGATTTGAAAATAAGCCGTGATCTGTTTATCGCGACCGCGTGCGTTTCTGACTTGCGTCATACAGGCGTGCACGAAAGAACGATTTCCGTAAACAAAGAAAAATCTACGTGATCGCGAATAATTAGAAGAAAAGAAAACTGGTGCGAGTACAAAAAAAACCCACCGTCATTAAAAAAAAAAACGCAATTACATACCTACAGAAAAAAACCAAACACGATGAATATTCATGGAGAAGAAAAAGCAGAACCAGACGAAACTCAAATACTATGCCTGGAGAAGAAAACTGGTGCCTGTTGAAAAACAGAATTTCAGTACTTCATCACATGTAGCTCCCGAGGAATCTCTGAATAGACACAAACAGAATAGAACTATAGCTGCCTCAGGCATGTCTTTCAATGTGACTAATATGAGGTTGTGCATAAGGCTGGCAACGTCATCACGTAGAACTAATTACCATAGTGTACACCGCTGCAAGAACATGTGAATGCTTGCAGCAGGCTGTTTGAAAGGGACCAGCTACTGTGGTGGCTGCATGCTCCATAAAGAGATATGGCGTTCGCCTCGAATTCTAAATGTACCGTGTTCCATTCCCAGTAGAAGGAATATAATTTGTGAACATTTTTGTCAGAACCAATGGTCCTAATGATGTCATACTCCACCCTGGTCTCCTGGGTAGTGAGATCGGATTCCTAGCCTAGGTGGATAAAGGCGAAAAAAAGAGGTCCTGTGTGCAAGTTGCGCACGTTAAAAATCCCACGGCAGTTGGAAATCGTAAAGAGTAAAGAATTATTCTTCTTCTTCACACACTGTCTTCGCACTGTCACAGATATATACTCGAGGTTCTGGATCACACGTATGCCTTTCTCTATATAATGATTAATTCAACTACGAGTTTGTCAAAATCAACATATACAAATTTAATGATTAAAATTACTTTAAAACAAATTTAAATAAATATGACTAGTGATAATGAAAAAAAAAGTTTCGTCCTTGAAACTGGGTTTAGGACTGGAATACAGTTCTTTGGTTAAGGCCGCTGCCCTGGCAAAATTTTAAAAGTAGAAAACTACCACAAAAAAATTTATAAAATGTGTAATTCCTGTATGCACACATTAATATTCTCGCCGGTGCTACAGAGCTTGTGCACTGTGCTGAAATCTTCCTTGTGTGATCTAAGGGAGGAGATCAGAGCACTGATGGAGTTGTCCGTGTGCAATGAAGATTGTCCTTAAAACCAAACCAAAACAAATCCCCCCCCCCCCCCCCCCCCGTCTCTTGGGTAGTGGCATCGGATTCCTAGCTTTATCGGATAAAGGCGAAAAAATAGGTCCTGTGTGCAAGTTGCGCACGTTTAAAATCCTATGGTAATAGTATGGAAATAGTAAAGAGTAGGTCATAAGGCCGCTGCCCTGGCAACATTTTAAAAATTAGAAACCTACCCACCACAAAAAAATATATAACATGTGTAATTTGTGTATACACACATTGGGATTCTCACCGGTGCTACAAAGCTCGTGCATTGTGCTGAGATCTTCCCTGTGTGATCTAAAGGGAGGAGATCGGAGCACTGATGGAGTTGTCCGTGTGCAATGAAGATTGTCTTTTAAAAAAAAACCAGATCAGTATCGTAATGGAGTTTAGGGGTTGTCACGGGTTACCTCATCTTTTATCTGCAGTAGTGGTCCAACAGTGGCCAAAACTTAGAGTATCTAATTGTAGTAAAATCTGCGAGATAATCGCTCATTTCAGTAAGATTTTAGTCCTATGATAATAAATAACCCAGCCCGATTGTGTCTGACTATGAGCATCTCACACGCCAGCATCGCGCTTAATTTTGTGCCATGGTAATGCTTAGAAACGATCCCGCCTTATAAACCTACTCGCTTTCCTTGTGACGTACAATTAACATTTTTAACATTTTGCCCGATCTGATAGAGACTGCGGCAAGACTTATAATTAACGATCTGCCAGAAATGTGCTGCCAAACTACTGTCTGAATTAACGTAATACTTTAAATTTAACGCCTCTAATAGTAGTAATCCTTACATTTTTCAGTAGTGTAACACGAGATGGCAGAAATATTTAACGCCAATTCTAACACCCGCGGCGCAAAACCCCGCTTCGCTTGACACGCTGTAGGATTGGCCCGATGATATATACACACAGACAGTTTAAATTCTCGCCGAGTAATGTATTTCTGACGTCACTCAAACAAGTTAGTTATTTGAACAAAAATGCTAGAGAGAGATGAGAGGGGGAAGATGGCCGACTTGTGTAAAATTTATATTTGACGATTGACAGTGACAAAATTGAAAATCTAAACCTTACTGAAACTGACCATAAAAATCATATGGTAGTATAGCTTAGAGTCAACTGAGCAAAAATGTGTTTTAAAAAATATGGTAGTCCAAGTATTAGCCAAGTTATTGAGATAATACTATATGTCTAGTAACACTAAGACGGACAGACTGTGGTTCCTGCTTGTTTTTTTCATAACGTTAGTGGGGACGCCAGCTTAAAAAGAGGCATGGTAGTAATTCAAATTCTATTAGTTGGTATAGGAGTGAAAGGGGAGAGATAGGAAAAATGTAACTAAAAACGAAACATCTTTTTCTATTGGGCGTAACTAACGCAGACTGACCAATCGACTACCAGACACAGAGTGTGTTTGGAATTTTGTTTTTGTTTTTCAAAAACTGCATTTGAATTCTGGTAGTCGCAAGTTTTCCATTGGCCAGTACTAATAGATATTAGCAGAAAGCTTTCAATGCTCATCGCCAGTTGACAAAAACTTTTTCTATCAAATACGCTGAGATCAGCTGTGTTAATTTATAAAATAAAGAATTAATTCGCAGTCTGGGCAGGGCAGAGAAAAACTGAGGCCACTCTTTGCAAGTCAGAGTTATTTGTTACATATTTCTGTGAAAATTGTGGTAAGAATGATTTATATATTAATATGTTTATTACAACTGCCAAAGTTAGATACTGCTATTGGGAAAAGTGAAGGACATGCCGGGGGCAGACATTGTTGAGTCCTCACATTGAACTGTATCTAACTGTTGTATATTGTCATGATTTTGTTTTAATATTATTGTATTAGAATATGTTAGTAAGCCTCCGTGTTCCATGAACACTGTTCAACATGCCTGGAGCGTTTATAATTAAAAAAAAAAGAAAAAAGAAGAGCAAATCATACAAAAGGAAATGTGGTTACTCCACGTTATTGTATTGAGGAAAACTATGTAAAAGTACAGTGGCGTATCTGCCATAGAGACCTGAGGTGTGGTCACAGCAAGGTGTGAGTCATATAAAATTAGGGGCGAGTACACCTGTGTGCACGCGAGGCTGACCCCATACCACCGTATGTAAATAATAATAATAAAGTGTGATCAGATATAAAAAGGCCAGGGTGTCTTTTTATTGCAGAGGTTTTATTTCCTGTTACCAGCCGGTGACAGGAAACCTGATGAGTGAGTGTAACGCCAACAAGTCTCCGGTAAAACGTTTATGCTGTCAGCAGATAGCTGGAGGAGCTTGTGTGTGCTGATATATCTATATTTTCTGCAACTACATACTGAATTATCCTTCTACAAAGAATCCCAGGTTATGTGTTAGCATCTGGGTATATCTGACACTTCAGTTACAATAAACTTTGGTATTTCCAATCATACCCAGAAGTTTAGGGGGCGTGATGAAACTACAGCCCCTCCTAACAAATGACACACACTATTAGATAATAAAGTTGTAATCTGTGAATACACCAACAGGAGAGATAGAGTGACTTTATACTTATTGGACAAAGTGTCCACACATTTTAGTTAATCCTTTTTATGTAAACTATCTTTTCCTTATTTTCAAAGACCTGTCCAAAAGAGATGGCGGGACAGGCAGATTAAATTGTAAAAAGAAAATATTCAATTTTAAAGAAAAACCTTAACCACTGTTTTATTCAATTCCTTATAGTGAGTTAGAGTGTTTTGTGTTTATGTACCATCATTTTCATTTCTCCCCTAGACATTAGGTACATCATACACCAGACACTAGAGCCAAAATAGTGACCGTGTGAGATCTAGGGAGGTAGCGTTAGGTTCCCTGCAAATACATCATTATCATCTATTAGAGACAGGGGCCTACATGTGCTTGACCTCACACGGTTAGCACAGACACAGATTTCTTTCCTTTTAGGTATAACATCATAACCTCCCCAGCAAATTAAACTTGCTACATATATTGGTAAGCTTGTCCGGGAATTGAATTTCTCCTAGTACTACATACATTGGGGTCTGGGTTTTAGCATTAACATCAATTCTATTTTCCCAGGGAATCCCCATAATTACTATTGCCCAAGAGTTGGGAATTGATGAAGTGTCAGAACCTGGAATTAATTAAGTAAATTTGTACTTATTTAGAAATTAAGTTAGAACAATTTTGTATTTATCAGATGGCAGATTTGGCCAAGTTTCGCTCTGCTGCTGTGCAGACTGCCAGGGAAATGAATATGGAGGGTCAAGTCTTGATTGACTATGTCACCTCAGAATGTGATAAATTTATTGCTAGGGAAGAACATAGGTTAGCTGAGGAAAGGAAAATGCAGGTAGAAGAGGCTAGGGAGATTAAGAAATTAGAGGCTGATAGAGAGGCTGAGATCAAGAGGCTCCAATTTGAGGAGAGAAAATTGGAGGCAGAAAAAGAAAAAAAACGACTGCAAAGGGAAGCAGAAGAAAAGAGATTGACTGCCGAGAGGGAAGCAGAAGATAAAAGATTACAGAGGGAGCATGAGTTGCGACTAAGGGAGTTAGAGTTGCAAGGCCTTGCTCCGGCAAATGGCCACAGCCCCTCTACCTCTGATGCTACTGCTAGTCAGGGGGCCTCCAACTCAGCCATGGGGTTCCATCTAGACTATTTTGTAGAAAAGGATGATGACATTGAGTCATATTTGAGCAGATATGAAGTATTAGCCACTACTTATGGGTTAGAAAGAGAAAGATGGAGTGTAAAGTTGTCTCAAGGTCTTCGGGGAACAGCTTATGAAGTTTTTTCCAAAATGAGCAGGGATGACCAAGACAACTATGACATGTTGAAGCAGGCTCTTTTGTTAAGATACGAAAAGAACGGAGAGTTTTATAGAAAGAAATTTAAAAATGCCAGGCTACTGTCGGGTGAGACCTATCACCAGTTCTCCGCCCGGTTAGAAACGTATATGGAGAAATGGGCTACTTTGGGGAAAACCCAAGATCTCAAAGAGATGATACTCATAGAACAGATGAGAGAGTCCATGGCTCCAGACATGAGAAAGTTTCTCATGGAACAGTGCGCGGAGAGGCTGGGTGAGATAATTAATGTCGCTGAGAGGTATCAGGCAGCCCAGGCAGAGGTAGCTGGCACCAAAAAGAAACCAGTAGATCATTATAAGGCTCCACAAAACTATAATAAATTTGACAATAGAGGTAAGGAAAACTTTGATAGGCCTCGAAATGATTATAAAAATAAAACCTCACATTTCACTGACAGAAAGAATGATGAAAGAAAACCTTTTCATCAAGGTAGATTATATTGTAGATATTATAAGAGGGTTAGTAGGGATGGACTCTTTAAAATCCTCCTGAAAATAGGCTGCCCTTCTAAAATGCTGGAAATGATAAAGTCATTCCATGACGGCATGAAGGGAACAGTCCAATATGCTGGGTTAGAGGAACTCAGCAAGGCCATTGATAGCTTGGCCTCTGGCAAAGCACCAGGCAGTGATGGGATTCCTCCTGATTTAATCAAATGCTGTAAGAGCACGCTATTACATCCCCTGCATAGGATGCTGTGCCAGTGTTGGGAAGAGACAACTATTCCTCAAGACATGCGAGATGCCAAGATTGTAACACTGTATAAAAATAAAGGAGACAGAAGTGATTGCAATAACTACAGAGGCATCTCTCTTCTTAGTATTGTTGGTAAGGTTTTTGCCAAAGTCATCTTAATGCGACTACACAAGTTAGCTGAGCGCATATATCCAGAGTCACAGTGTGGATTCCGAGCTGGCAGATCAACAACAGACATGATCTTCTCTCTCCGCCAGCTTCAGGAAAAATCAAGAGAGCAGAAAAGACCATTATATATCGCCTTTATAGACCTCACAAAAGCATTCGACTTGGTTAGTAGGGATGGACTCTTTAAAATCCTCCTGAAAATAGGCTGCCCTTCTAAAATGCTGGAAATGATAAAGTCATTCCATGACGGCATGAAGGGAACAGTCCAATATGCTGGAAGGACGTCACAGCCCTTTGATATACGAAGTGGCGTTAAACAAGGCTGTGTTCTGGCTCCGACCCTCTTCGGAATCTTCTTTGCCTTACTCTTGAAACATGCATTCAGAGATGCAACTGAAGGAATATGCCTTCACACTAGGTCAGATGGCCGTCTGTTTAATCTTTCAAGGCTGAGGGCAAAAACAAAAATCAGAAGGGTCACTATAAGAGACTTGTTGTTCGCTGATGATGCTGCAGTCGTCACTCAAAGCCAACAGGAGCTTCAGAGCTTGATGAATCGCTTCTCTAAAGCATGCAAGGACTTTGGCCTCACAATAAGTCTAAAGAAAACGAATGTGCTGAGTCAGGATGTGGATGCTGCACCAGTTATCACTATCGATAACTATGAATTGGCAGTGGTGCACCACTTCACATACCTAGGGTCTACCATCAATAACAAACTCTCACTGGATACAGAAATCGACAGCCGCATTGGCAAAGCTGCAGCTACCTTTGCCCGCCTCACATCGCGTGTTTGGGGAAACTCTAAACTCACAATGAAGACCAAAGCTGCGGTATATAACGCTTGCGTCACCAGCACACTCCTATATGGCAGCGAGACCTGGACGACCTATGCTAAGCAAGAAAGAAGGCTCAATACCTTCCATTTGCGGTGTCTACGCCGCATCCTCGGCATCTCGTGGAAAGATAAAGTGACAAATGTCGAGGTGTTGTCACGTGCTGGCCTTCAAAGTATGTATACGCTTCTTAGACAGCGCAGACTTCGCTGGCTTGGCCATGTTCGCCGCATGGAAGATGGTCGCATCCCAAAAGATATCTTCTACGGACAATTAGCAGATGGCAAGAGAACAGTTGGGCGACCACAGCTGAGGTTCAAAGATGTGTGCAAGAGAGATATGAGGGCACTGGACATGGATCCAGCAACATGGGAGGATGAAGCTGCCGATCGCACTAAGTGGCGATGCTATTTACGGCGCCACCTCAGATTGGGCGAAGAGAGGCTCACACAAGAAGCAGAGGTGAGGAGAAAACGTCGAAAGGAGCACCAGGAAAATAAGCAGCCGAGGGCTGTCACCTCAGGGGCGCATTCCCATAGTCAGTTATGACTGAAGGGGCTATTATTATTATTATAAGAGGGATGTACATGACATTAAATTTTGTAAAAGTAAACCTGCTGGATTTGCTGCTATGAAAATGGGGAACCAGGAAGTAAAGGACAAACCTGCTGGACAGCAGGAACCTTATCACCCCCCAGTTTGTGAGGATGTTGTATGCAATGATGTCACCATTAGGTGCCTCTATGATACCGGTTTTGATTTTGATTCTGTCGTGAGCTCGCACTTGGTGAACCCAGATCAGTATACCACAGAAACAGTGGAGATACAAGGGGCGACCAAGGACATACCACTCATGACACTTCCCATTGCAAGAATAAATGTGAAAACTCGCTATGTGGAAGGTGTAATCAGAGCACCAGTGATCGACGCACCCATCTACCCTCTGATATTGGGGTGTCGTTATGTCTACTTGGGGAATCCCAAGAGACCTGTGGTCGTGGCAGCCGTCCAGACCCGATCACAATCCAGAAAGGAAGAAGATGAACCTACAAATACTCATCCAGAGGAGATGAGGAAGGCACAGGCTGAAGATAGGTCACTGAAGCAGTGCTTTCAAAAATTGCGTACCTGCCATACACCTCCTAATAAAGGAGAATTTTATCTGAAGAATAAATTGTTATATAGGAAGGCCGGAACTGGTTCAAAGGGTCACGGACAACTGGTACTTACCAAGATGTTTAGGGCAGACGTAATAAGGAGTTTACATGTTGGAAAAGATGGGGACCACGAGAAAGTAGGTACCATCTGCCAAAAGGTTTCGCAAAAATATTACTGGCCAGATGTAAAGATAGTTATTGAGAATTTCGTAGAAGCCTGCGGCATATTTCATGAGGGAACACCCACAAGTGGGAAAACTGTGCAGGACCTAGACATGCCACGGGGCAAACTTAGGCCTGGAAATAAAAATAATTGTAATAAAGTAGACAACGTGGAATGGGAGCCCCCTTTTCACACACAGTCTTCACTTGAATGTGTTAGAATGGCAACTCTGTTTCGAGGGCCAAAAATGGTTTTACCCCAGAATAAGCCGACAATCCCTCGGTTGGACTTATGTGAACTGGAGGAAGAAAAAAGAGAGAGATCTCCTCTCACAATGAACCTAAAGTGGGGATAAAACCCCAAGAAACGAATTGGTAGTGGTAGATTTTTGTGTGATGACAAAAGGAAGAAAAGTCCTCAACACAAGGATTCTAGTGTTATGAAAAATATGTCAGAAAAAATAAAAGTCCATATGTAACCTTGTTAAGGACTTGGAATGATGAGAAGACAGAGGAGACTGTTACCTCATCCTATCAATATGTGAACGAACTGACCACTCGTTTAAAAACTAGTTGGAAACTGGCAAATGATAATTTGAGACAAGCCAGGAAAAAGCATGCTGCTTATTATAATAAGAAAGCGAAGGATAGGGAGCTTGCTGTAGGGGAGAAGGTGCTTCTTCTATTGCCCGGCAGCAACAATAAACTTCAGATCGGATGGCAAGGTCCATATACAGTTTTGGAAAAGGTATCCAGAACAAATTATAAGATAGACAAAAAGGGAAAGGAAAAAGTATATTATGTGAACCTTTTGAAGAAATATCTGGACAGACAAATCCAGGAAGGAACACACCTAATGGCCTTGTCTATCGCAACCGAAATGAAAAATGACCCTCTCACCTCATTTGAATATCCACTGAAAACCAGTGAAACGTTTGCACAGGTGAAGATCAGTAATCACCTGACAAAAGGACAGAGGGAGAAGGTTCAACAGGTCCTTGAGAAACATACATATGTGTTAACAGATAAACCGGGGCACACAAATTTGTTGGAATATGATATGAAACTACTAGATCCAGCACCTATCTGTATGAGGCCCTATTCTATTCCTTTCGCTAAGGAAAAAGCTTTGAAAGAGGAGATAGATTATTTGTTACAAGAAGGGATTATTTCTCACAGTGAGTCTCCTTATAGTCCCTGTGTGGTTTTGTTGCGAAAACCATCGGGAGAACATAGACTGTGCATAGATTACAGGAAACTGAATGCTGTCACAGAAGGTCAGGTGGATCCATTACCTGATACTACTCAACTATTTGCCAGGCTGAACAAGGCAAAATATTTTTCTAAGGTGGATCTTAGCAAAGGCTATTACCAAATTCCAGTAAAGCCTGAGGTTCGACCTTATTTAGCCTTTAGCACCCCAGAAAGTCATTATGAGTTCAACATGTTACCGTTTGGGTTGAAAAATGCCCCGAGTGTGTTTTCTAGGATGATGCGAAAATTGTTGGATCCCCTGAAAAATCCATGTATTTCGAATTTTATGGATGATATCCTCATTGCTACGGAAACATTTGAGGAACACGTTACCTTTTTGAATATGCTGTTTGATAGACTCAGAGAGGCTAACTTGACCACTAGACCAACAAAATGTTGTATTGGTTGTAAAGAGTTGGAATTCTTGGGACATACTTTACATCAGGGTAGCATGACCCCTGATCCCAAGAATCTGGAAAAATTGAAAAGAGCACCTAGACCACAAACAAAGAAAGATATGCGATCTTTCGTGTCGTTGTGTGGGTTCTACCAAAAGTACATCAAACATTTTAACTCTATATGTGCTCCTCTGACGGATTTAACTCGCAAGGGTCAACCTGATACAATAAATTGGTCCGCACAGTGTGAATTGGCTTACCAGGAGTTAAAAGAAAAACTCACAAGCAGGCCAGTATTGCAATTGCCTGACTTGAATCAAGAATTTATCGTGAGAAGTGACGCAAGCAATGTGGGCCTAGGCACTACATTGTTGCAAAGGTCCTCCTCACAAGATGGAGAATTGAACCCAGTCGCTTATGCAAGCCGCAAGTTGAACAAGGCGGAAAAAAATTATTCAACAAGTGAAAAGGAATGTCTAGCTTTGATATGGGCTATAAAAAAATTCCAGATTTATCTATATGGCCGGACATTTGTGGTCCAAACGGATCATTCACCTCTCGTATTCCTGTCACAAGGCAAGCAAGAAAATTCCAGATTATTGAGATGGTCATTATTATTACAGCCATACTCATTTCTGATTGAATATATTCCCGGCCCTCAGAACGTCGGTGCAGACTTTTTGAGTAGACATCCTTATGATGAAGATCAGAAAAACGCGTAAGACTTCATTTGAGCTAAGTTATCTCGCAGATTATATCCTGCAAATGAATGCATGTTTTAGGACGGGAGGTGTGTAGTAAAATCTGCGAGATAATCGCTCATTTCAGTAAGATTTTAGTCCTATGATAATAAATAACCCAGCCGGATTGTGTCTGACTATGAGCATCTCACACGCCAGCATCGCGCTGAATTTTGTGCCATGGTAATGCTTAGAAACGATCCCGCCGTATAAACCTACTCGCTTTCCTTGTGACGTACAATTAACATTGTTAACATTTTGCCCGATCTGATAGAGACTGCTGCAAGACTTATAATTAATGATCTGCCAAAAATGTGCTGCCAAACTACTGTCTGAATTAACGTAATACTTTAAATTTAACGCCTCTAATAGTAGTAATCCTTACATTTTTCAATAGTGTAACACGAGATGGCAGAAATATTTAACGCCAATTCTAACACCCGCCGCGCAAAACCCCGCTTCGCTTGACACGCTGTAGGATTGGCCCGATGATATATACACACAGACAGTTTAAATTCTCGCCGAGTAATGTATTTCTGACGTCACTCAAACAAGTTAGTTATTTGAACAAAAATGCTAGAGAGAGATGAGAGGGGGAAGATGGCCGACTTGGGTAAAATTTATATTTGACGATTGACAGTGACAAAATTGAAAATCTAAACCATACTGAAACTGACCATAAAAATCATATGGTAGTATAGCTTAGAGTCAACTGAGCAAAAATGTGTTTTAAAAAATATGGTAGTCCAAGTATTAGCCAAGTTATTGAGATAATACTATATGTCTAGTAACACTAAGACGGACAGACTGTGGTTCCTGCTTGTTTTTTTCATAACGTTAGTGGGGACGCCAGCTTAAAAAGAGGCATGGTAGTAATTCAAATTCTATTAGTTGGTATAGGAGTGAAAGGGGAGAGATAGGAAAAATGTAACTAAAAACGAAACATCTTTTTCTATTGGGCATAACTAACGCAGACTGACCAATCGACTACCAGACACAGAGTGTGTTTGGAATTTTGTTTTTGTTTTTCACAAACTACATTTGAATTCTGGTAGTCGCAAGTTTTCCATTGGCCAGTACTAATAGATATTAGCAAAAAGCTTTCAATGCTCATCGCCAGTTGACAAAAACATTTTGTAACAAATTCGCTGAGATCAGCTGTGTTAATTTATAAAATAAAGAATTAATTCGCAGTCTGGGCAGGGCAGAGAAAAACTGAGGCCATTCTTTGCAAGTCAGCGTTATTTGTTACATATTTCTGTGAAAATTGTGGTAAGAATGCTTTATGTATTAATATGTTTATTACAACTGCCAAAGTTAGATACTGCTATTGGGAAAAGTGAAGGACATGCCGGGAGCAGACATTGTTGAGTCCTCACATTGAACTGTATCTAACTGTTGTATATTGTCATGATTTTGTTTTAATATTATTGTATTAGAATATGTTAGTAAGCCTCCGTGTTCCATGAACACTGTTCAACATGCCTGGAGCGTTTATAATTAAAAAAAAAGAAAAAAAAAAAGAAGAGCAAATCATACAAAAGGAAATGTGGTTACTCCACGTTATTGTATTGAGGAAAACTATGTAAAAGTACAATGGCGTATCTGCCATAGAGACCTGAGGTGTGGTCACAGCAAGGTGTGAGTCATATAAAAGTAGGGGCGAGTGCACCTGTATGCACGCGAGGCTGACCCCATATCACCGTATGTAAATAATAATAATAAAGTGTGATCAGATATAAAAAGGCCAGGGTGTCTTTTTATTGCAGAGGTTTTATTTCCTGTTACCAGCCGGTGACAGGAAACCTGATGAGTGAGTGTAACGCCACCAAGTCTCCGGTAAAACGTTTATGCTGTCAGCAGATAGCTGGAGGAGCTTGTGTGTGCTGATATATCTATATTTTCTGCAACTACATACTGAATTATCCTTCTAATCCCAGGTTATGTGTTAGCATCTGGGTATATCTGACACTTCAGTTACAATAAACTTTGGTATTTCCAATCATACCCAGAAGTTTAGGGGGCGTGATGAAACTACAGCCCCTCCTAACAAATGACACACACTATTAGATAATAAAGTTGTAATCTGTGAATACACCAACAGGAGAGATAGAGTGACTTTATACTTATTGGACAAAGTGTCCACACATTTTAGTTAATCCTTTTTATGTAAACTATCTTTTCCTCATTTTCAAAGACCTGTCCAAAAGAGATGGCGGGACAGGCAGATTAAATTGTAAAAAGAAAATATTCAATTTTAAAGAAAAACCTTAACCACTGTTTTATTCAATTCCTTATAGTGAGTTAGAGTGTTTTGTGTTTATGTACCATCATTTTCATTTCTCCCCTAGACATTAGGTACATCATACACCAGACACTAGAGCCAAAATAGTGACCGTGTGAGATCTAGGGAGGTAGCGTTAGGTTCCCTGCAAATACATCATTATCATCTATAGGAGTCAGGGGCCTACATGTGCTTGACCTCACACGGTTAACACAGACACAGATTTCTTTCCTTTTAGGTATAACATCATAACCTCCCCAGCAAATTAAACTTGCTACACTAATGTGGGTCTTCAAAGGTGTCTACCTTCGCACTTCGCACAAGATTACTGTTGGCAGAGTTGTAGATAGAAGGATAATGATGTCAAGAACAATGCTGAATTAGTCTGAGCACGTTAACGTTTTATCTGACCCGCCGCCTTTTGTGAAGATATATATTGTATGATTTAGCTCATTCAAGCCCCCCACCCCCAGCTGAGTTAATTCAGCGAAATTTCTCTTATTAGCTCGATGAATATGCGACCGTTTGGGCAGAAGGATGTAATTTTAGACTTATTAATTAAATTTCGATCTAGTCTACGGCGTCCATTTGTGCTCATGTTGGCAGTATCTCACACGGGAATGGGCAAATGTGTGAGACAAAGAAGATGTAATCGGAGACGACCGTCGATTTTAGCCATCGTGGCGCTGGCTGACACGAGTGAAATACACCTTTGGTCTGTAGGAAACTGTGAGACTTGTGATATAAATAGCATGTGGCAAAGAATATCTCATGTTATCCCAGCCGGGCATAAGACACCCGATTCGTTCTTTAGAGAAAGGTGGGCGTAGCTTGTCGGACATTTGGCGTGGCTATCATATGGTACCAGGGTGTATACGAAGATTTAAACTGAAACAAAGGAAGGCTAGAGTCAGAGTTCAGAAGTAGCCAGAATCGTCTTCTTGTGCGATATACATCCTCCTATGATATGCCAGTGAGGTTTGAGGATTTGATATCGCTTATGTTGCGTCTGTGCTAAGAGAACTAACGACATTGAGAGTCCAGCAGTCTCTGCTGAGTAAATAGCTGGGTTATACGGTGCAACATAGAGAATACCTACATAATAAGCTAGCAGCCGTGTGGACAACACTGTTCCTTGAATTATTTATATACTACCTTATAGGGTTTCATAAATAAAAGTGGGGCTTCTGTCATCAAGAGAGTTTTTCTGTGACTGTGGACATGTGTGTGAAAGTAGGCCAGATAGAGTGACGACAATATACCTCAAATATAAAAGAATTATTGTTCTTCTTCACACATTGTCTTCGCACTGTCACAGATATATACCCGAGGTTCTGGATCACACGTATGCCTTTCTATCTATAATGATTAATTCAACTACGAATTTGTCAAAATCAACATATACAAATTTAATGATCAATTACTTTAAAACAAATGTAAATAAATATGACTAGTGATAATTAAATAAATAAATTTCGTCATTGAAACTGGGTTTAGGACTGAAATACAGTTCTTTGGTTTTGACGTGTTAAAAATGGAACTTGCCAAAATGTTGAAGTGCCTATGCTGCTTTTCCGAAGATTCGTCTCTGTGGTGAGGGTCATGTTTCCAGATCAATTCAGGAAGTAACCTCTCCTAGTCAAGGCAATAATCTTCAGGTTTCAATCTCAAGCATCAAACGACAGTCTAAAAAAAAAGGTAAAGGTACCCGTTACACGCCCATTGAGGCATATTGGGAATATGGTGTTAGGCCCATATTATCTTGACCGTCGGCACACTAGGGGTGATGTGGTCGGCATCACGCCGGCCGCCTTAACCTTCCCAGAGTTGTTCTGGTACCCATTTGGGGCTGGGTCGACCCAGGAGCCGTTTGTGGCCTAAAAATTTCCAGCCTCATCTGGGGATCGAACCATAGACCACTGCGCTAGGAAGCCAGTGCACTAACCACTATGCTACCGCGGCTCCCAAACGACAGTCTAGTAGTACAGCAAATGGTCTCTCCGGGTCGTACCACAAATGGTCGGGTCGCCTCGTACTAGTACCACACACAATAATTGAGAAATCTTAGACTTTTTGCTCAGTAGAATAGATACCGCGAACACACGTCTGGGGTATTTATTTCTATTTCAGAATCCCTCTGCGACTTGTGAGTGGTCCTGTAGAATTCCAAGTTCCATATTAATATTGGCGAGTTGTCTACTGATGCACAGAGATGCTATTAATACGTTTTGTCCGGGCCTATAAATTCAGAATCCAACTCTATTCTTTTCTGTGGCAACTAACTACGTTGACGATTTCTGGAATGCAATGCCTTATGCCAAACGTTTTCTACGTTATATCGTAGATTTCCAGCCAACGCTTCCACCAGGCGTTTCCTGACAAACTCCCAATCATAGTGATTGTTTATTCGCGCCTCAAATTCCAGCCAATACATTCAAGTTATATATTATATCACTTTTCCTCATATAATATTTTCCATGACTCATGCGTTTGAAAATTTCAAACAGTCATCCTCCATATATGGAGTTGCTACATCCGACAAATGTTGTCAAAGTCTACTTATATCACACTTCCTGCCCACTCTTCAAAATGTCTTCCAAGATTGCGTTTATCTATAATCACCTAACCCTGCTGGCGAGTCGGAAGTGATTATGCAATCTTAAGCAAACACTTCATGCTCACATTTACCTGGAGTCTATGTGGTATTAACACGTTTTAGTAATTCAATTAATCTCTCAGGGATGGGCGGTAGGATTGTTTGGACATACGAAGTGAAGTGTGACAAATGGAAACAAGGTACGGAGTTCTGTGCAGCGAAAATGAGAAATAATAGAAACGGGTTGGGGGGTGGAAGAGGAAAATGGAAGAAAAACTGAACGGTCCAATTTCGTGACAGTGTCAATAGATCAGCAACAAGAAAAAAAACACATTTATGTACTGTTATCGGTCCTATCTCACTTTATGACAAAAATAAGTCAAGAAATTAAAACGTACTCACCTTACAGTTGTCGCATTTGTCAGTTCAAACAAACAAAGAAGTTTTCAAAGCGTTAGAGACACAGCCCTGCCACAAACTAGTGTGCTGTGCCGCTATCTTCTTTTACAGTAAAGTCAAGGTAGTCCCATACCAGATACTGCCACAGGGAAGGGAAGTGTTAGAGACTCCTTCATAATAGGCCCAGCATCGAGAGGTAGGGGTAACCAGTTTTCTTCCTCGCTGCCTTTTCTTTTCCTAAACTCAAGAGCAAAGTCAGTTACCAATTTACAGCTAGGTAGACTGGAACGTGTCGATGCCGTGAATCGAACCCAGCACCTTTGCCGCAAGAGACCAGCGCTCTAACCACTCTGCCAATGGTACGCTCCTTTTTAAAACAGGGAACTAGAAAATCTTGCCAGAAAATTATTCGAGAAATACGCTCCCCAGTAATATTTTGTGTCGTTCCGAGAATCTAAATTTTGAATTGTCTGGGAGACACATCCATTCATCACAGATGAGTAGTTTGAAGTCACTATTAGGCACTGGTGAAATTGGCGCCAGCGGTGATACATTGCTGGGCGTTCTCTCTATTTCTTTATCTTCTATCCACAAGAATAGTGGTTGCGGTGTGTAATCATTTAGTCAGATAGGAGTACACTTTGTTGCATTTATATTTGGTTTACATTAGTTCTTCTGAAAAGCTGTCTAATTCATTGTTTTTATGGTTCCCTCGGGCAATTATGACTCATAGGGCATCTGCGAGAAGCACTATCTTGGCTTTAGCAGTATCATTGTCTTCCATGATAGCATTTGCAGTTGTTTTCGTGCTTCATCTCCAGGATGACCCAGAGTCCGCTAGGAGGACAACATTAGGCAATCTCTGAAGGAATGAGGACTAGACTGGAACCAGGGCAGAAGGAAGACAGCCGATTGGATAGTATGGCAGTCCCTCTTCCAAACTTATACACCTCACGGTAGAAGAGGGATGACTAAGTAAGTAAGTTAGTGCTTCTGCCTCAGCCTTGAAGTTGTTTGAACATTCTCCTGTGGTCAATAAGATATGGATTTTCTGTCCATTCTTGAGTTTCTTGTATACGCCTCCTTCTGCAGTTTTTGTAGCTCGTGTAAATAATTCAGCAAAGTGAAAAAACGATGGAGTCCTGCTTCCTATAAAGTATAATAACAGAGACTTTTTGAAGAAAGAGGAAGTAAAATTCACATTGAAGACAGGACAATGAATGAAGAGATAAAAGCAGTGATTAAGAAAAAGAAACGTGGCATAGAGATCATCCAGAAAAATCAGACATGACGGAACAATTCTAATCGTTACTAAGATCTGTCATGTGATACTTTTAGATAAATCATATCACTGAAGACACAGCTTTTTGATAATCTGAAAGATTTGGTACGGCGGTCCTCGTTTAAGCTGATGCTGCGGGATATACATGGATGTGTGTGAGAGAGAGAGAGAGAGAGAGAGAGAGAGAGAGAGAGAGAGAGAGAGAGAGAGAGAGAGAGAGAGAGAGAGAGAGAGAGAGAGAGAGAGAGAGAGAGCAGAAATTAAAATCTACAACTCTGAGAAAAATACTAAAAAGCTATTGCCAGATACAATCAATACAATAAACTTTAAATAACATTTTGATGCAAATAAAACACAAACGTGTCAATAAAGTTACACTAAATGCCGTATTATAACCAAAAATTAGGTTTTAACATAACGGTCTGTCTGCCGAGATGGTGGATGAGTGGAGGCAGCTGAAGCTCATCTGATGCAGTTGGGCTGTTCCATGCTAGTCTCATTTAAATTTTAATACTGTATATTCTTCTTTGCAATTTAGAAAGCGGAAGGGACTAAATAATGTTTTGAACTAATCATATCTTCAACAGGAAATGATTTTGTGGACACAGATGGTGTAGTCTTTGCCAACATGCTGAAGGTGGGTTCAATATCAGCGACATTTACAGACGCGGTAATGTTGTATCTAGTTTTTATTACTCTCGTCTACGAATATATGCAATATTTCTTTTTACGCAACAGTTTCATATTTTTATATTTGCCCTGTAGTAAACATTTACCAACTGATAGCTTTACAAGGCAGTCCATGTTATGGAATCTCCTGGGTAAGAGACATAGAGGGAAGACCAAAAATAGGGAAAAGAGAACTGGAGAATGACATGAAAGAGGCAAATAAGAAGACATGGAAAGACATTGATCGGATGGCACAGGTCAGGCGAACTTGGAATGTTTTTGTTTAGGACTTGTGCTTCACTGGGAACTGAAATGTTCGTGTTATTGAGGAGCACTTACAAACCCATGTTCCAAAACCTTAATGACTATTTAAACGGCCAGGGTAAATTCTCCCAATTTGTCATAACACAAAGGAAAATATATAAGGTTAATAATAGTGACTGTCAAGTGCTTAACTGTGTGTGCACATTGACAAATATGTATTACATTACACTTGAAGCGACAAACATGGCTCGTTGTGCACAGCTAATGTTAACTCACTGAAGTAGGTACGATATCCGACAACTTTATGTCACAAACTTGAGCATAAACACAATAACACAGGCAGACTGCCGCTCTGGCCGTAAATCACAAGAAAAGCACAATGTATGATGTGCATAACTGGAACATCATCTAATTGAACGAATTTCACTATATCTCAATATATTTTCTACTTTCCTTCATCCAATTCGCCTTCTCTCTCCACATAATCTCTCCTCGCTCCAATTTCTCTCTCTCGAATGCCTTAACACACATGACCCTTTTTACACCAGCCCAGTCTTCATCACCACTTCGTTCACAACAACTCAGTCATGCCCGTGAACTCGACATTAACGCTTACTGTTACTAATGCGTTCATGCCCACAGTCAAACTTAACATCCACTCACTTCACCTTATAGGTGGGAAAGTTTTAGGCCACAAACGGCTCCTGGGTCGACCCAGCCCCAAATGGGTACCAGAGCAACTCTGGGTAGGTTAAGGCAGCCGGCGTGATGCCGACCACATCACCCCTAGTGTGCCGACGGTCAAGATAATATGGGCCTAACACCATATTCCCAATATGCCTCAATGGGCGTGTAACGGGTTCCTTTACCTTTACCTTACCTCAACTCATAACTTACATAAATATATCTAGCTCCCACCGGAGCATAAATACTGACATTCATTCTATAAACCGTTCGTGACAGTGACAATATTGGTAATAATAACAAAAATAATACTTCAGAAAAGACACTCAACCAAATAGAAATTAAGCAACAAAAACTAACAAATCATTAATAAAAAAACAAAACAACAAAAAAAACAGAAAAATTAGCAAACTTATTAACTACTCATAGGACATTGAAAGACAACGAGGTTTAAAAAAAAAAAAAAAAAAAAACTCAAAAAGAACAAATACTAATACAAGTTAAAACCAAGTGCAAAAGATAATAGTTATCTATATACAAAACTGAAACTAAAATGGCATATAATAATATAAATAAAAACCAGCAACTGCAAAAGACAATAGTTATTTAAATTTTATACAAAATTAGTAAATTAAATGACACTAAATACCCCAATTATAACCAATTTTCAGGTTGAACAGGGTAGACCAAGATGGAACGAGAAGAGGTAATAATGGTCAGCTGTTAAGTGCCCGCTCTCCACCCATCACCCTTTCAAAACAACAACAACAACAACATCCACCAATTTCCTTTCTTACCTCTCTTCTTCTTCTTCTTCATATTACTGCTGTTTTTTATGTTGTTCTTATTCCTTATTTGTTCTCTCCTATCTTTATCCATTTCGTTTTAGTCGTAGACATTATTCTCATAGTCATCATGACAAAAAAACATGACTGAATGGTAAGACGGTGTGCTCTAAAACTGTTATGTTGGTTTTATGCCTTCTCACGTGAGGTGGTTCTCACGTCATTCAACCTCAGATGTAGCCAACTTGGTATCTAAGTTTATAGTGAAATCTTAAGAGATTCCTCCCTTGATTCGGGTTTTAAAGATCCCTTTATCTTCATCTTCTTCTGCGTTCGTCCTGAAAAGGACGTTTGTTACGTTGTGTCGCCGTTTACAGCAAAGCTGCGATATTTGCGCTTTTCGGCCCGACACATCCGGTTTCAGTATGGCATTTTTGGGACCGGGTTAGCCTTCCCTCTTCGATCCTTACTCTCTCAGCCAGATTGCAGCGTTGCAGCCTGTTTCCAGGTCCACCACTTAAAGTTGGAGTAGCTCTGGTTCGCTGACCCTGACGCAAGCAGTCAAGCTATGGGTCGCTGACTGCATTTTTCACTGTTGCTGTGCTTTTGGTCCCTTATCTTCATCTGTACCCAGCTGTAAATAGTTACCTGACTTTGCACTTGAGTAAGGGATGAAAAAGGCAGCGAGGGAGGGAACTGGTCATCCTACCTCTCGATGCTGGACCTAGTATAATGAAGTCTCTAATACTTCACTCCCCTACGGCATTATCTTTTATGGGACTGCCTTTACTTTTTTTATATTCATTAAATTTAAAATTTAAAAACCTACCCGCCACAAAAATAATTATAGAATGTGCGATTCCTCTTGTGACCGCATGGCCTACTACACTAGCATTTATACGTGCTATAATGCTACATATAAGAATGACAGAAATTAAAAGCAGATACGGCGTTTTCGCACAAAACGCAGTATCATTAAAAGTTCAGTTAGCAGTCACGGCTGTGAGCAGGCATCGTAGAGCAGTCCCAGAAAATAATAATAAATTGGTGTTATGCAAGGAAAGTGTGAAGTGAGAGTTGTGATCTTGGGTTTTTTCCATTGTTAAG
Organism: Oreohelix idahoensis; assembly: GCA_024509875.1. NCBI lineage: Eukaryota > Metazoa > Mollusca > Gastropoda > Stylommatophora > Oreohelicidae > Oreohelix > Oreohelix idahoensis. The sequence continues at coordinate 136,399 of JAMPIV010014664.1, read as the reverse complement.
GTAGAAAAGAGAGGCGTGTGAAAAAATGTCGAAATAACCGAAAGACGTGTGCAAAATGTCGAAAACAGAGAAACGTGTGGAAAATGAGCGAGTCGTGTGTAAAATGGCGGGAAAAAGAAGGTGTTGTATAAAAGGCGGAAAAATGCGAGAAAGGAGAGATTTTTGCTAGGTATTCATTGTGTTGTCTTAGGCAAACCAGATTCGAGTTTTGTCTTGGAGATTATGAAGATCAGTAGTTTCTTTTTTGTTTGGATATAACCCACTATTTTGTTTATACGTAAGTAAACGATCATGTCATTGGGAAAATACCAGTGCTTGTCGAATGACCTACAATAAACTTCTGGTTGAATTTACTGCATTGCTGTTTTTTTAACGTTACAGTTATTCATTGGAAATGCCTTGTCATTTTGGGCCCTTTGCTTATCACTAAACCTAAAAAGGGAAGAACGAACCTGGAAAGAAAAATTGAGCAAAAGTCAAGAATTTCCATCTCGGGCAGAAGGCCTGTAGCCACTTGAACAACATCCTATAAAGGATTATCTCAGATTGAAAACAACATCGATGTAACTACTTGCGCATTAAACTGACACGGGCACACAATATATTTACCCACTTGGATTCTCGCTGGTGCTACTGTGTTCGTGCACTGTTCTGAGATCCTCGTTGTGTGATCTAAGGGAGGAGATAGGAGCACTGATGGATTTGCCCGTGTGCAATGAAGATAGTCCTTAAAACCAAACCATCTTCATCCCCATTTATTCTGTTGTTCCTAATGGAGCATGGACCCACCATTGCAACAGATTGCCTTAAAGGAATCTGGCACTGACACATTCATACATTCAACGATGGTTTCTGCAGCAATTTATTTTGCATTTTGAGGCTGCCATCGCCATGCACAACCTCACATTAGTCACCTACGACATGCATAAGAGAGTAGTACACCTATTCTTTCTACTTCTTCTAAAAAACCACTAAAAAGTCTCCCTTACCTTTCCTTACTGACATGTCATTGTAATCTGTCTGTAGGAACTGACATCACAAGGTAATTATTTCCTTTGTTCCATACAGAATCGAGTAGAGAGGTAATTACTTCCTGTATTCCAAACAGAGTTGGGTAGAGAAGTAATTTAAAGAGGTAATTATTTCCTGTGTTCCATACAGAGTTGTGTATGGAGGTAATTACTTCCTGTATTCCAAAAAGAGTTGGGTAGAGAGGTAATTTTGAGAGGTAGATATTTCCTGTGTTCCAAAAAGAGTTGAGGGGTAATTATTTCCTGTGTTCCATACAGAGTTCAATAAAGAGGTAATTGCTTCCCGTATTCCAAACAGAGTTGGGTAGAGAGGTAATTTAGAGAGGTAGTTATTTCCTGTGTTCCATATAGAATTGAGAAGAAAGGTAATTATTTCCTGTGTTCGATACAGAGTTGTGCAGGGAGGTAATTACTTCCTGTATTCCAAACAGAGTTGGGTAGAGATGTAATTTAGAGAGATACATATTTCGTGTGTTCCAAACAGAGTTGAGTAGAGAGGTAATTATTTCCTGTGTTCCATACAGAGTTCAGTAAAGAGGTAATTACTTCCTGTGTTTCATACAGAATTGAGTTGAGAGGTAATTATTTCCTGTGTTTCATACAGAGTTGAGTAGAGAGGTAGTTATTACTTGTGTTCCATACAGAATTGAGTAGAGAGGTAATTAGTTCCTATGTTCCAAACAGAGTTGAGTAGAGAGGTAGTTATTTCCTGTGTTCCATACAGAGTTGAGTAGAGAGGTAATTATTTCCTGTGTTTCATACAGAATTGAGTAGAGAGGTAATTAGTTCCTATGTTCCAAACAGAGTTGAGTAGAGATGTAATTATTTCCATGGTAATTTTAGCTAATATTTTCAAAATTTTATAGCTCAGGATGTCCTGTCATGAAGCTGGGCTAGATTTTTCCTTTATCACTTTCTCTACTTCTTCAACTGTTATTTCAGCGTTTAGATATGCCAGTTCTCCTACATTTTAAACTTCTTCTTTGTTTAATTCCGTTAAGAGTTTCTTCTGTCTCTTTCTTTCTGTCTTAGGTTTTCCTTTGCACTTACTGTGATAAAATTAACCGTGATACAACGTTAAAATATCTCCAAAGATAAAATGTAGGGATAAAAACTAATGCGTAAGCTACTAGAATACATGATCGCCTACGCCGCGGGTCACCACCCGCCATGGAAATTAACTTGCTAGACGTGAAGGCAAAACGTTTACCCTTGGAACGGGATGAAAACGGAGATCAAAAGGAAAAAATATGACTGAACACGTGCTTAAAACTAGCAAGGCTAAAAAGACGCAATTGGTGGGGAAAGGAAAAAAATTTCACGTCCCCAAGTTGACACAATGTAAAGAAATCGACAAAAGGGACCTTAGCTATTATACGCAAAAGTCATTTCTTGGACGCTTTTGCGATAACTTAGTCCATTTATTTGAATTCAGCGACGAACGCATTACAGAAGATGCTCGAAAATATTTCAAAAAACCAACTAACCTTGAAAAGTAACTTTTTCTTAATAATAATGTTAGGAATATAAAACCTAGCTGGCCTGATGGCCCATCTTGAGCAGTGAAATAATATGCTTTCATTTATACAGACGGATAGATAATAAGAAAGATATTGACAAAAGACTGTGTTGTTCATATCAGCGAGCGACTGCATTGAAACAAAAAATGTCCCTAATTTTCAAAAACTGCGGCCTTGAGACTCAAGTGCTAAAATCTAGTTGGAATGAAAGAGGGGGAATGTGGTGGAGAATTGTGGCTAAAAATAACTTTAAAGGCAAAATTGTGTAGGGGAAGGCAGAGTTGGTTCAAAAAACAAGTGTGTTTTTTTGTGAAACGCAAGTAGAGACAGACGGACCAACAGACAATAATACATACTTGACTGAGGTATGACTGAATTGACTTTTGGTAGGAGGTTTGAATTTGAAAAGGAAAAAAGGTGGTGATTGGCCACAGATAAACATGTTATCGGCGCTCAGACGCGCATTTTTGCCATTCAACATAAACTGTCCAGTAGTAGACACAGTAAATAATTCAGTGGTGTATTTCCCAGAAGCTAATTGAAATATTTAGAGGGACGCCATACTAGAGCCAGCAGCTCAGCTGAGTTTTGCTAGCATATAACTGTGTTCTATATTCATAATTCTGGTAAGACTGAAAGTATTTCTTTGTATATTTTAATATTTGTTTAATGTTTCGAGTGATTTGATACTGCCATATCAAAATCTATCCCTTACAACAAGTAAGGTTTCGCTCTAGACCCCCCGCCCCAGTTCAGGGTCTAGAGACAAACAAAATACATAAACTCCAGCAAGGATTATGAAGGGCGGATCAAGTGTTGAGATCAGTGGAACATATCACCTATCCTATTCTATGGCAGGAAGCTAATGAACATATTTCAGAATATGTAGTCTGGGGGAACTTATCCTATGTGAAACCAACTTGGTAAGATGTGTTGTATGGTCAAAGAGATCTGACCCGTCTATGTGGTGTTGTTGTGTAGTGTTGAGTGTGGAAGTGGCTCAGGAGGTAGAGTTCTGACACATGACCAAATACTTTTATTTCAGAACTGTGAGTTTTTATTTGGCACCAATGTGGTGTCAAATGATGTGTTGAATAATACAAGAGTGGACCCGTGTAGTTTATATTTTGGCAGAGCAGCCTTATATTGCCCCCAAGCACGGAGAGGTGGGGCCACCAGATTCCAGCACCAGAACTACTCATTCAAGATACGTGAGCGTCTGGCCTGCTGGATAATCACCAACTTATTTTCTAACACACCAATTATATTCCCATCAATAAAGGGACAATGTTTAGTCGCCATAGACAGGGAGTGATGAGGCCACCCCAACAGCACATCCATTAATCGTTCTTCCAGATAAATTACAACTATAAACAGTAGTAATATTAACTAGTCTTGTAAAATACACATGTACACACCTTTCATTTATTATGCCATATATTCATGCATTTCATTCATAATTGCAAAACCTTTCATATGTTCTGACCAAAATAAAACCTTGGTTCAGAACAAATAAACTTAAAGAAAATTTACTATCAACATTTTACACAGCTTGAGTTAGTTCAGTGTGTTATAACATTTTATTAATATTATTAGACTTATTAAATATCTGTGTGTGTGTGTGTATGTAAACTACCACAACACATTACATATCAGTACCCTAGAATTTTAACGTAGCCACATTCATTAGGAAAAAAAGATAGGTGTGAGGTCGTAGTGGTAGCAAGAAGGGCCTTCTGTAAATTCACAGCTACATTTATCTCAGGAGCCTTCACAGCTGACCTCATACATCACACTAGGTAATATCACAATCATACAATACCATCAAATCCACTACACTTACAATAAAGAAGTATCTAGCTAGGATACCAGCTTTTTGTTTGTCTGATTCTGCTCGTTCATGTATTTTTATAGTTGATATTATAACTCTTATCATTTTTCCTTTCGTTGATTTTAATTTGTTCTGCGCATCTGTAATAGATTGAGTGCTCGGATTAAGTGTTTACTCGTACATAAAGTTTTACAATAAGCTTAATTTTCTTTTAATATTATTTTATTTATTTAATTTTTATTTTAAAAACATTTTGCTTTCAAAGTCGTTTTTTGTGTGTGTGTGTGTCGTGTTTCTTCTACATCATTGCAGAGTTTGACATGGTGCATTGTTTAAACAAAAAGTGTTCACGTGACTAGCGATATGTGCAAGCAGAGAAACATGACAGCCAGAGGTTGTCACTGCATCGTGTGATGCCAAAAACAAGCTTATAGAACTACAGAAGAGCGCCGATTATCCGAACTGGGACCAGGGTTGGTTCGGTTAATCAAGCAGTTCGGATATTCAAACATACATGAGAATACAGTTTATACGAAATAAAGTGTAACCAGGAATACAATTAAAGTATTGTATGTAAATTTATTACTTCTGTATTTTGAAAAATGAAGCATTATTTAAAAAAACATTATCGATTTAGGAAATGGTTTGTAAATAACAACCAAAAGATTTTGAAGAAACAATCTATATTATATTTATTTTGAACTTACCGAACTGATTTACATGGTTTTAACTATACATAACACTTTTTTTTTGCTTTGTTTTACATATTAAGACTATTTCTTTGCAATACAGCACATATCTTTGAATAAATAATCGGAAAAGAATGCATTAAGCAACAGAAGTAATAATTCAGCATAACAATTATTGCACTAAAAGTGATACTGCAATTTTTTTTTTCTTTTGGCAGCGTCGGTGGTTCGGATAATTGACGGCTTGGATAATTGACGTTCGGAAAATCGACGTTCTACTGTAATAGGTTTAGTTATAAATTTCCTAGTCTGTCTAAAGTAGGGATATAAAGCGAAAATGTATTTCTGTTTCCTCAGGTGAACAAGACACTCAAGTCGATGTATGTATCGGATAACAAGTTCAGTCACCTGGCAGGGAAGCATATGGGAGATGCATTAAGTACTTTGTAATATTAATACAATTGGTAGTAACCTGCGAAATGATTATTTAATGTTACAAACATTAAGTACTTTACAATATTCTTACACTTAGTAGCAAGGTGTGACAGGACCATTAGACATTACAAATATTAAGTACTTTATAATATAAATTGGTAGCAAGGTGTGACAGGACCATTGGATGTTACACATATTAAGTACTTTATAATATTCTTATAATTGGTAGCAAGGTGTGACAGGACCATTAATGTTACACATATTAAGTACTTTATAATATTCTTATAATTGGTAGCAATGTGTGACAGGACCATTGGATGTTACACATATTAAGTACTTTATAATATTTTTACAATTGGTAGAAAGGTTTGATATGATTATTAGATGTTACAATAGAAATAGTAGTACCGGTATGTGTATTTGTTATAATATAACCAATGTAAATAGAAGTACTTGGCAGCAGTGCAGAGCTATCACAGTAGACATAATAGTATGTGTATTTGTTATAATATAACCAATGTAAATAGAAGTACTTGGCAGCAGTGCAGAGCTATCACAGTAGACATAATAGTATGTGTATTTGTTACAATTAGGGCTGAGATTTATTAAACAATCTTAATAGATTAATCGAATTTCTTTAATCGGAGATTAATCGATCAATTTCGAACAATTTGATAAATTATATTTTTAAAAATCATAGATAACATTTGTTATTAAATCACAAAGACTTTATTTTACTTGTTATAAAGCAACATTGCCCTGAAATTATAATGAACATACTCCGTCGTTGTTCCCTCTCAAATAACCGAATCTCTCTCTCACATAAAGTTGGCAGTCCGTCTCAGGGTTCTGTCGTCACCGTACAGTTTCTTCATTAACTGGAGAAACTCCGCTCAAAACAAAATGGAAATACTGAAAAGTTACATCCAAACAATTGTTTTTTATTGACCAGACTTGCCAAATTCCTTATCACAAACCTCTGACATAGCAAATGCTCTTGCATTTAAGATAAAAAATAACCTTGATACAAATGGAATAATGGACAAAATTTTGTGTTCCCAATTGATTCAACAAATTGTAACCGATTAGTCTATTAATTAGTCGTTGAAGATCACAGGTCTAGTTAGAATGTAACTACAAGTATTTGGTAGCTGTGCGCAGCTGTTAAAATAGAAATAGTAATATGATATGTGCAGTTGTTAAAATATAACTAGTAGTATGAGTCATTAATGGAATTAATAGTATTTGTAGTTGTTGCAATATAACTAGTGGCATTTGATGGCAGTGCGAAGTTGTTACATTAGAATTAGTAGTTAGTGTAGTTGTTAGAAAATAACTATTAGTATTTGGCCAGGAGCATCATCGTTCTCCTTATGTGGAAAAACGGGATCACCACTGTAGCTGGTCCCCATGCAGAAAGGCTGAGCCACTTTATGTGTCCTCGCGGTGATAGTCTGTGTAGCATGTTATTTTATACTATGCGGCTGCGAAGCATATGCAGAAATTCATATTATTAAACTCTTACATCATTGAGGAGGAACAACTGACCATTGCTTAAATAAGGATGATGTATACTTGTGTCTGTGGTAGTAATCGTGATGCTGGTGGTGGTAGTAGTAAACATTGTTAACGTTGCTTGCTAGTATATCAGTAAAATGAGTTGTTAATACTATACTGTAGTAAAGTAGAGAAATATGTGTCTCTATTGCTATATTACATAACATTTTACTGAAGACCAAAATAGAAGGCAGAGTAGAAGGGAAACGTGTAAGGGGAAGACAGAGCTATAAGTGAGAAGATAACATCAAGAGATGGACAGGAAAGAGTCTATCAGAGTGCACCATCAAGACAAGAGACAGAAGACGTTTGAGATCCATTGCCGATTCTATTCGTTATCCTGGCTGTCTGAGATTTCTCCTTGACGAGATGGAAATTCATTTAACCTACGATGTAAAGATGGCACATGGTGATGATTGCTATAATAGTAAATGTAGCTGTAAACCTCGCCGTAGTGGAAGTGGTGGTTGTTCCAAATGAATAGGGACGTAGTGTGCTTGTTCGGTCATGCTGAAGATTGTTCCAAAAATGAACAGCATAGAAAGCTAAGCTTTTCTTGGAAACGTCGAGAGAAAGAGAGATGGGGGTGTTGCTGTGTTGATATATAGGTGGTGTAAGAGAGGATAATAACTGTTATTATTATTTTTCCGCTGATATAGGCGATCAGCATGTGTCGGGCTTACGGGCGGCCGACTGATGTGTGAGAGAGTGAGTGTCAACAATCGTGAATTTCATGTAGTACAGATTGAGTTAAATAGCAATCACTCACACCATAGCACACCTAGGAGTCAGGAAACGTTGTAACTCCTAGTAACGTTCTACACTGTTTATTAACACCACAGCAAAAGATGACATCATAAATAATACACTGTCACAGGTTACAAGTCACGGCAAATCAAGGTACATCAAGTGAGCACTCATCCAAGGTAATTGAGCGTACAATCCAAAAATATATAATCATCAATAATTGCTCATAACGGATCATCGATCATCAGTAAGTAAATCCTTAGAGATACAGTCACTGGTACAAAAAAATATCTATTCACAAAGGCTGTAGAGCACAGCAGCCCATAATCATAAACATTATGGCCCAAAAATATCCATTCAAGAAAGGGGATCTGCATATGTCGCAGTTCACAATAATATGTGTATGTCCTAAATCAACATACTCCAAGGCCTGAAATAATACATAATCCATGGCCTGAAAATCCTTAATAACGTACATAAATAAGCCGCATATCCATGGCTTTAGGAAATACATTAGGAAGTATCAAACATTCCTTTCACATCAAATATCTTATCCCGGGACACACTGACGAAAAATGGTCAAACATCCATCTTCGGGGCTCTGCGCGTATCGACTGTCACGAAAAATTCCCCCGTTCAAAAAAACAGCTCAGTACAAATCCATCCCCGCGCGAATTTGCCCCGGGATGTGAGTAGCGTTCATCCGCCTTCTAACACTTTCTGTATCTCGAACATTCGAGTAGATTCTCTATCATATATTTAAAAAACAAACTGAGCGTGTTTACAAGGGTGATTACAAAAAATCCGACCTGTACATACAAGTCTTTTAACGTTTTACTCCCCTACATTAAAGTATGACTTAACAGGGGGCGAAAAAGAGAGGGAGATAGAGAGAGAGCTGGGAAGTGAGGAAAACAGAAGAAGAGAGGAAAGAGCGTACATGACAGAAAGCAGAAAGTGTTATAGAACAAAGAGCACGCGATAGTGGATGAGAGAATGGAAGTTTCTCCGTCAGATGTGGTTGGTACAACTCTGTTTGCTCATTTGCTTCATTGCTATGTTCAGGTCAAAATGAAACTTTGGAGACGCTGGATCTTAGCTGGAACCAGTTCAGAGAAGGAGGTGCGGCAAAGCTGTTGGAGGGAGTCAAGGTTAGAATGCACAGTGTCTTATTACTAGTCTTCTACCCCCCAACCTAATATATATATATATATATATATATATATATATATATATATATATATATATATATATATATATATATATATATATCGGAATATCCGACACTGCGCTGATACTCTCAAATAGCGAGAATGCTGAATTCATTATACGCTTGTAAGGTATGCTACGTGAAGTTCCCGGGGGTCTCTAAAGAGACAAGGACAGAATATGACTACAGCACCGTCAGGCATGTAACACAAGGCGACCCATCTAAGACTGTGCATGAGGCTGGCAAACTTATCATGTAAAACAAATTGCCCCAGAAAACAATTCTGCAAAAGCATGTGCCTGTTTGGTATCAACTTCCTGCAACGGGACCAGCTGCAGTGGCGGCTATATGGTCCGTAAAGAAAGCAAAGGACAGTGAAGATGACATTGGTGACAATGAACTCACATGCCATCTAGGATTCTCCTCCTTAAAACCTTATAATAATAATAGCCCCTTCTGTCATAACTGACTATGGGAATGCGCCCCTGAGGTGACAGCCCCCAGCTGTTTATTTTCCTGGTGCTCCTTTCGATGTTTTCTCCTCTCTTCTGCTTGTTGTGTGAGCTTCTTTTCGCCTAATCTGAGGTGGTGCCGTAAATAGCTTCGCCACTTGGTGCGATCGGTAGCTTCATCCTTCCACGTTGCTGGATTTATGTGGACGTATAGGTTATACCATCAGTCTAGTTCCCCGCAATAAATGACTTAAGAAATGTGATCAGTGACGTAGTGCAGACACATCATCCATTTCTTTTTAAGTATCTTAACACGTTGACTCTAGGCTTCTGCAGCTTTTTTATTTAAGCTGTTACACCAGGTCTAACTCCAGGGTGGCCTTAGAGCGGCTCTTATAAAACTGTAGCATGTGGTGAGGCTGTCGAGACCTTTCTGGAATTATATACCCAATTTGCTGAATAATGTTTTAAAAAAGAGGTTATTTTATTATTTGTAAGGCATAGTGATGCTGCAAAAACATAAGTGAGATAACAGTAACATACATTTTTAAGCAACATTTTTTATTTTGTTATATAAAATTTAATCATGTATAAACATCGTTTTGCAAAGAAAGCAATATATGGATGACCCTTTCAGAAATGTCCTCCACTATAGCGTCTTCCATAGATCGCTTAGTTGGACTCTCCGTGTCTAATATCATTACCAGAAAGCTTGGTCGTAAGTAGTATAGTAGGTACGCTACGTTTAGCATTGTGGTGAAGGCACATGACTTTTATATAATAAAATACCCCGATGGATTGTGGCGGATGCACATGACTTTTTATATAAGGAAATACTCCGCTCGATTGTGGCGGATGCACATGACTTTTTATAAAAGGAAATACTCCGCTCGGTAATGGTGGGCGTGTAGGTAACTAAGGGGAGATAAGTAGGTATTTTAATTGTGGTGTTGTTGTATTGTGTTTATACATATTTTACAACAGGTGTTACAATATTTATTTTACAACATATATTACAATATATATTTTACAAACAGGTATACATAGAAACGATATTTATATATAGATAACAAAGGTTTAGTTAATAAATATATTTTTATTTTCAATACTATTTTATTACAGTAGTAACAACATTATATCAGTAGGATCACATATTGGAAGACGAAAAGAGGGAGGCACGTACAATTTTTATGGTAACAAAAATATATGAGTAGAAGCACATATTGGAAGGCGGAAAGGGGGAGGTCTGTACAATTTTTTTCAAACAACAGTAACAAATGTATATAAAAATAGATATTGAGGGGAGATGGCGTGGTGTCTTTTTATGTAAAAATGTAATAAATATACTTAATATCACAGTGTTTTGTTACAGCTGCAGCCCAGAACAAATATATAAGGGAAAGGCCTAGATGTCGAGGGGAGATGTCGGGTGTGGGTGGTATTGCTTTTGGTTTGCTTGGTGTTGTGTGTAGTTGTATTGTACCGGTAGTGTGTTGGTGTGTTTGTTTATACATAAATATACATATGTACATAAAATATATATAAAAAATATAAAAAATCGATAATGGCGGAAATATAAAAAAGCGATAATGGCGTCGTAGGTTACTAAGGTGGTTTTTGAAGCGAGTGGAGTCATTTTGTGCTGGCGGGGGTGACGACGCATGGGTGTAGCTGACGGTTGCGCGTTTTTGTGTAGGTATTTTTGTGTGTTGTTGTATTGTGCCGGTAGTGTGTTGGTGTGTTTGTTTATACATAAATATACATATATACATACAATATATATATACAAAATATAAAAAAGCGATAATGGTGGCGTAGGTTACTAAGGGGGTTTTTGAAGCGAGTGGAGTCTTTTTGTGCTGGCGGGGTGACGACGCATGGGAGTAGCTGGCGGATGTAGGTTAGGGGGGATTTTTGTGTGCTGTTGTATTCTGCTGGTAGTGTGTTGTTTATTCATACAACATATATCTATACAAATATATATATATTTTACAAACAATATTTATACATATATTTATACATAATAGATAACAAAGGTTTATAAATAGAAGTATATATTTAATGAGCTCTTTTAAAAGAATACTTGAGTTAAAGAGGAAAATGGAAAAAATCGATAATGGCGGCGTAGGTTACTAAGGGGGTTTTTGAAGCGAGTGGAGTCTTTTTGTGCTGGCGGTGGTGACGACGCATGTGTGTGTACAATTTGGGGTGTAGCTGGCGGGTGTAGGTTAGGGGGGCTTTTTGTGTGCTGTTGTATTGTGCTGGTAGTGTGTTGTTTATTCATACAACATATATCTATACATATATATATATTTATACATAGATAATATATATTATACATATATTTATACATAATAGATTTAAAAAAACGGTTTATAAATAGAAGTATATATTTAATGAGCTCTTTTAAAAGAATACTTGAGCTAAAGAGGAAAATAGAAAAAATCGATAATGTCGGCGTAGGTTACTAAGGGGGTTTTTGAAGCGGGTGGAGCCTTTTTGTGCTGGCGGGGGTGACGATGTATATGTGTTTAGGCGCGGGCGTAAGCCAACGTATAAGCACAGAGGCGTAATAAGTGTTTATATATAAAATTTTATTATATTATTATTATTATGAAGTGGGGACATTGTCGGCGTGTACCTGTCTTGTGATGTAAAAATATGACAAGGAATTTCCGTTGTTGGGTGAGTACAGCTAAAAGACTAGCTTATTGGGATGTTTATTGAGACCATTAGTACATTTTTCCCGCCCCGCGTTTGTTGTGTAGTGAGAACCTCCACAATAGTGTTTTTGTCTGGTAGTTTGTGTGTAGGTATTGATGAGAATTACAGCTAATTGGTGTTAGCTTTCTTGGTTTGATAGTTCTTTACACAGTGTAAAATCACTATTGGTTATCTGTAGTGTTTTAAATAGTTTTGTTAAGCCGTTATTTCTATAATATTTAGGACCGTCTCGACAGTGAATATTCTCTAGATGTATATTTATCAGAGCAGCGAGGATGGATGCGCATGCGCTCATAACTTTGCGCGTAAAAAAATCTTTAGAGGAGCGATTGTATGTTGATTTTTCACTGTCGCTTTTAAAGAGGCCATACTGCAGACTTGTGTAGATTGACCAATTATTTTGGCGGCAGTGTATTCTTAATCAATAGCAGGAGATTTTTGTGTATTTCATGAAAGCATAGTTATAGGTACGCTGTCCAAAAGTGAGCTCATCACAACGTTGTTATCTGTGTGGATGTGTTGTAGGTTTGTTACAAACAACAAGCTGATTTAGACGTAGCTTTAACACTTTTTATTGGAAGGAGTTGTGCTTTTACCCTTTTACACGAATATAACAACCGATTTGTTCCAAAACCTTCATGCAACTATGTTGCTGCTTGACTTGAGAAGAAGGAACTTTTATAAGCACTCACTAAGTGAATTCCATTTTTCCTGCCCGCTATAGAATAAAGAGGAAAATATAAAAAAAATTGATACATTTTATAGAGGAAGATGACTAATGAGTGGTGGTGTTGATGTTGGTTTTTGTGTTGTGTTGGCGTGTAGGTATTGAGAATATAGGGTGGTGAGAGGTGACGTTTTGTAATTATCGGAGGCAGCTATTCTTGTGATGTAAAAATATGACAGGGAATGTTTGTTTGTTGGGGGAATGTAATTACATAATGATACGGGCTCTGGTCCACGGGGTAGTTTTTTATTATTTATATTATAGCATGAGTAATAAGTCTACTCACCCCAATGTCCATCTAGTGATATGTAAGTGACCCCGCACACAGCCGTATTCTCCACATAAAAAATACTGTCAAACGCTGGACAATGCCAAATAGACAGGTTTATTGAACACAACAACGCTCCGTAGAGATATATGTCACAGGCAGACTAGATTATGGCGGCAACTAGACACGCCTTAGTGTTGCAGACTGCAACCGGAACAATGTCGAGGCCATTTTCATCCATTTGTAATAAAGTTCAAACACGTGCTTTTACCCTCACTAGTAAGAAACTCGGATCGATGGCCCACGCGAAGTTTTGCTAAGAGACCATTGATCGTAGGCGCTATAAAATTCAGTTAACATAGAGGGTGACGTCATGGATAAATATAGCTATCTAGAAAAGCGTAATAAAATTCTAACATGCAGAGTTTTGCGTATTGGTAGACGAGGAATCTTATCCGCAACGGGATTTACCTTTGTAAGACTAACATTTTACCTTTGTAAGACGAACCCTGTTACTTATTTCTGGTCACTTCATTGCAGACAAGCTCAAAACACAAGAGATCAATAGTAGAAATTTATAAAATAAACTTTCCTTCGTTCGTGTGTGTCAAAATATTTCTTACAGTTGCCAAATATTTATGCAAATGTTTCTTCCACTTGGCAAATATTTCTTCAAATTTTTTTCCGCTTATCAAATATTTATGCAAATGTGTCTTCCAGTTGTCAAAAATTTATGCAAATGTTTCTTGCATGTGTCCAATATTTCTTCACATTTTTTTCCAATTGTCAAATATTTCGTACAGTTGTGAAATATTTCTTCAAATTTTTTTTCCACTTGTCAAATATTTATGCAAATATTTTCTTCCAGTTGCCATATATTTTTTCAAACGTTTGCCAATTGTCAAATATTTCTTCAAATTATTTCCCACTTGTCAAATATTTCTTACAGTTATCAAATCTTTCTTCACATTTTTTCCAGATGTTAAATATTTCTTCAACTTCTTTTTTTTGCATGTATGTCAAATTTTTCCCGCTTGTCAAATATTTCTTACTGTTGTCAAATATTTCTTCAAATGTTTTGTCCACTTGCCAAATATCTATGCAAATGTTTCTTCCACTTTGCAAATATTTCTTCAAATTTTTTTCCACTCGTCAAATATTTATGCAAATGTGTCTTCCAGTTGTCAAATACTTATGCAAAGGTTTGTTGCATGTGTCAAATATTTATGCAAATGATTCTTCCACTTGTCAAATATTTCGTACAGTTGTCAAATATTTCTTCAAATTTTTTCCACTTGTCAAATATTTCTTCAAATTTTTTGCCCACTTTTCAAATATTTCTTACAGTTGTCAATAATTTTCTGCAATGAAGTGACCAGAAATAAGTAATAGGGTTAGTCTTACAAAGGTAAAATGTTAGTCTTACAAAGGTAAATCCCGTTGCGGATAGGATTTTTCGTCTACCAATACACAAAACTCTGCATGTTAGAATTTTATTACGCTTTTCTAGATAGCTATATTTATCCCTGACGTCACCCTCTACGTTAACTGAATTTTATAGCGCCTACGATCAATGGTCTCTTAGCAAAACTTCGCGTGGGCCATCGATCCGAGTTTCTTACTAGTGAGGGTAAAAGCCCGTGTTTAACACTTTATTAAAAATGGATGAAAATAGCCTCGACATTGTTCCGGTTGCAGTCTGCAACACTAAGGCGTGTCTAGTTGCCGCCATAATCTAGTCTGCCTGTGACATAAATCTCTACAGAGCGTTGTTGTGTTCAATAAACCTGTCTATTTGGCATTGTATACATCTAGAGTATATTCACTCTCGAGATGGTCCTAAATATTATAGAAATAACGGCTTAACAAAACTATTTAAAACACTACAGATAACCAATAGTGATTTTACACTGTGTAAAGGACTATCAAACCAAGAAAGCTAACACCAATTAGCTGTAATTCTCATCAATACCTACACAAAAACCACCAGACAAACATACTTTTTTGGAGGTTCTCACTACACAACAAACGCGGGGTGGGAAAAATGTACTAATAGTCTCAATAAACATCACAATAAGCTAGTCTTTTAGCTGTACTCACCCAACAACGGAAATTCCTTGTCATATTTTTACATCACAAGACAGGTACACGCCGACAATGTCCCCACTTCATAATAATAATAATAATATAATAAAATTTTATATATAAACACTTATTACGCCTCTGTGTTTACACGTTGGCTTACGCCCGGGCCAATACACACATACGTCGTCACCCCCGCCAGCACAAAAAGACTCCACTCGCTTCAAAAACCCCCTTAGTAACCTACGCCGCCATTATCGATTTTTTTCCATTTTCCTCTTTAACTCAAGTATTCTTTTAAAAGAGCTAATTAAATATATACTTCTATTTATAAACCTTTGTTATCTATTATGTATAAATATATGTATATATATTGTTTGTAAAATAAATATATGTATAGATATATGTTGTAAGAATAAACAACACATTAGCAGCTCAATACAACAGCACACAAAAATCCCCCTAACCTACATACGCCAGCTACTCCCATACGTCGTCACCCCCGCTAGCACAAAAAGACTCCACTCGCTTAAAAGACCCCCTTAGTAACCAACGCCGCCATTATCGCTTTTTTATATTTTGTATATATATATATATATATATATATATATATATATATATATATTGTATGCATATATGTATATTTATGTATAAACAAACACACCAACACACTACCGGCACAATACAACAACACACAAAAATACCTACACAAAAACGCATATCCGCCAGCTACACCCATGCGTCGTCACCCCCGCCAGCACAAAAAGACTCCACATGCTTCAAAAACCCCCTTAGTAACCTACGCCGCCATTATCGCTTTTTTATTTTTCCGCCATTATCGATTTTTTATATATTGTATGTATATATGTATATTTATGTATAAAGAAACACACCAACACACTACCGGTACAATACAACAACACACAACACCAAGCAAACCAAAAGCAATACCACCCACACCCGACATCTCCCCTCGACATCTAGGCCTTTCCCTTATATATTTGTTCTGGGCTGCAGCTGTAACAAAACACTGTGATATTAAGTATATTTATTACATTTTTACATAAAAAGACACCACGCCATCTCCCCTCAATATCTATTTTTAGATATATTTGTTACTGTTGTTTGAAAAAAATTGTACAGACCTCCCCCTTTCCGCCTTCCAATATGTGCTCCTACTCATATATTTTTGTTACCATAAAAATTGTACGTGCCTCCCTCTTTCCGTCTTCCAATATGTGATCCTACTCATATAATGTTGTTACTGCTGTAACAAAACAGTATTGAAAATAAAAATATATTTATTAACTAAACCTTTGTTATCTATATATAAATATCGTTTCTATGTATACCTGTTTGTAAAATATATATTGTAATATATGTTGTAAAATAAATATTGTAACACCTGTTGTAAAATATGTATAAACACAATACAACAACAACACAATTAAAATACCTACTTATCTCCCCTTAGTTACCTACACGCCCACCATTACCGAGCGGAGTATTTCCTTATATAAAAAAGTCATGTGCATCCGCCACAATCGATCGGGGTATTTTATTATATAAAAGTCATGTGCATCCACCACAATGCTAACCGTAGCGTACTTACTATACTACTGTCGTATTAGCTGCAAATTATAATAATGGTCACTTCCTGTTTGAACGGAGAGATTTCAAGTAACTTATCTGTTTTTAGATGTGTTTTTAGATGAACTTGATTCTTATCTTTAAATATTTATAAAAATGAAAAAAAAAAGGTCATGAAATCATCGACGTTTACCGCTTTTGCAGCCGTAGCGCACTTTGACAGCATTACATTGATATTTTATATACGGTAATTAATAACCCTTGCAGATCTTCAACCGCTATGCTGTATGGGACACACACTGAGGAAACCTGTTGATAGCGTTATAAGGCAGTCATTATTCTGGAATCCACATGGTAAGAGAAGCAGACGTAGACAAAAGAACACACAGAGAAGAGAGTGTGAAAGATCTTGAGCTGAAGGCACGGGACAGGAGACCTAGCATATGTTTGTTGAAGGCCTATGCTCCTTCGGAAGCTGAAGGGTGACAGTGATGACACTTTGATGAATGATGTTTTTTAACTTAATAAAATAGCAAGTATAAAGATGTTTACTGTCAATCTTTAGGACAACATTGGACTCAAAACGCTGAACCTTGCCTTTAATGCATGTAACCGAGGTCAGTGCAAGAGGCCAGTTGACTCCCTCGGCTCCGTTCTTTCTGGAAACTCCACCCTCAAGTGCATTGATGTCTCTAACAATAGACTGTCCGACCGAGACCTCTTTATGGTGGCCAAAAGTCTGAAAGACAATGAAGTCTTGGAAACCTTAAAGGTGAAAAAAAAAACTTACCGTATCTCTCTTCATATTACTTTATTGTTGTTGTAATTATCTTTAATTTATTTATTAACCATGCGAGATGTAAGTTACAATGTGAGGGTAGTGCTGTTAATCCCTAACAACTTTTAAAAGTAGATAAGTAGATTTAGTAGCTCAGTTTACTTGAACGTCCTATCGTGACATAGGTCAGAGTTGGTGTGTGGGGGTCGTGTACGAACCCTTATTGCAGAGAATATATAACTCTAACTCTTCACCAGTGTGAAACTGATGATAAAAGTGGGAAAGCGAAGTACTGAAGAGCGTAAGAGTTAGACAATATCCTGAAATATTCTGCCAAATTAAGAGCGATGAATTAAGAAAGCGAGGAATGTGTTGTTTTTTTTTATATTCTAACCGTACGTACCCGGCGCTGCCCGTTTTTTACGGTAACAGTTTATGAAACTTCTGAAAGTGTAACAATCATAATTTTCATTCTTTGCTTTTTTAATGCACATACGTTACAATTAATATATTTGACTACATCGTGTCATATTTGCTTGTGGTTATTTTCTAAATTTATTATTGCAACACTATTTCAGTGATTTGTGATAAACAATATTTTTGGTGTTGCCCTCTGGGGAAAATATAAAAAAATTTCTTGGTGTACCCACTCTGGAGCAACCAACGTGTAGCCGTCCGTGCGAAAAGCATGGATTTTCTAAGTTGATGCCTGCTACCTTAAGTGACTGTCCCTGTGCATTGTTTGTCATAGTAAATGCAATACGCACAAGATATTGCAGTCGCTTAAAATCAAAACGCATGTCAGTGGGGTTCACAGAGATGCGTAGAATGAATGCATCTTCTCCTCTGGCACAACCTGTTTATACTATTGCTTCTATCACGTTGGCATGAGGTTCTTAACATATAATTTAGTTTCATTACACAGTTTGGTCGGATCAAGAGTTTGCAGTAGTATTATCAGTGCACCGATTTTTAAAATTAAGTTGTGCTGTGGCATTCCAGTTCTCTCCAGTGAGTTGAGAAACTCAGTCGGATAAAATACAGCATACTGGCTATCTATGACAGTGTCAATATATTTGTATATTGTGGCAATGCCCAGCATCTGATTCTGTTTTTGGAGATTAAATTTTCTAACGCTCTCAGTTTTACTGCGCCAGAATCGCTCTCACACAAAGCGATTCAAGGTTTCTAAATTTGTTGTGAATGATCGGACAAACGCTGTTTTGTAATTCTTGAACTGCCATGACCACATTGAAAAATCAAATGGAACCGAAATCAGATAGTGTTGGATTCGTAGGAAATTGGCCATCACAAAGGCACAACAGTTGGTGAGCAAAGTTGTATGCAGTTCTATCGCATGTTGGTGGTCAGTCCCATTTTCTGAATGTGTCTCCAAAGGTATGATGCTTTGAGGAAAGCATTTCGTTCGTCCGCCGGTGTTGATCGTGGAATAACTGGTAATGTTTGACGAAAATCACCAGAAAGCACTACCACAGCCCCTCTCATTGGAAGGGTGTTTCTCCAAATATCTTGCAGAGTCAGATAAAGAGCTTCAAGAGCTCTCTTATGTGACATAGTTCACTCATCCCATACAATGACTGCATTTTTTTAGCACTTGCGCTCATCCAGAGCCCTTGCTATTGTTACAGATTGGAGACTCTAAATGTGCTAGATTTAATGGTAGTCTGAGAGCTTATTGAGCTGAACGACCTCCTTCCAATAATATAGATGCTATTCCGGATGACACAACCGCAATAGCAATCTCACTTTGCTAAAGAATTATAACAAGAAACAAATTAAAAAGGAATGCTTTCCCACCAGGCGCATCAAGAAAGTGTAGTCCTCCATTTCCATTTCTGATCAGTCCAGAATAGCGTTGTTTGTCGATCTTTCATTATCAACTAAGAGAGGCTCATTGGCTTCAACAACAATTTCCAACTAATCAATGTCGTAGTTTGTTACCCGCAAAATGTCTGTACCACATATCTCAGAAACAATATAGCATTGGATGCATTCAAAACTCATAATGCTTCCTTTCATTTAAGTTTAAGTCTCACAAATTGTATCCATTTTGAGAGAAACCTGTAATCGAAAGTGAGATTATACCTACATCCTGCCAATTTCAGATATGAGTGTTTCATTCAAACTAAAAGTTTGCCGTTGAATTAATGCAGTTTTATAAGCGTCGGATGCCCTCAAAGCTCATAATGCTTCCTTTTATTTAAGTTTAAGTCTCACAAATTGTATCCACTTTGGGAGGAACCTGTAATCGAAATTAAGACTGTAACTAAATACTGCCAATTTCACATCAGAGTATTTCACTCAAACTGACGGTGTACTGATGAATTACGCAGTGTTACTGCATTCTGTAACAGAATGGGGCGCCCCTCTCGATCTCTATTTCACTCCGGCAGTAATCAGTGCATTTGTGGTACTGATTTTATTGCGTGCTTTCAATTGTCGCACTGTCTTTCTTTCTATACTATGTAGCAGATAGTTTATATTTTCAAGTATTCTTTCACTACTTTCAGTATATTGTGTCTTGTCTGTTATCTGAAATTCCTTGCGGATGATAAACACCTCACATTTGCAAGGAGAGGTAGAGATAATATTACGAGAGGCAGGTTGGTAAAATTCCCTTGAACCAAGCTTGGCCGCGGCAGATTAACATGTACATCGCCCAGCGCTATCTGCCTAATCACCGATAAGACGGGTGCGCGTATCACCAAAGCTTGGATTACGGGGAGACAACTTATGGACAGACACCGATAAGAGAATACTTTCTGATAAAGTAATGAATTGTTACATTTGGAACACGTTGTCATATGAGATTAACGACATGTTCGCGAGTCTGTACGCAAGGCAGCGTATATTCTATTGCCATATATGGTAATACGTGACTTTTTGCTGTACGCGTGTTTCACGTGGAATATTTTGAAAGTACTACACCCTTCCCCCGCCTGTTTGAACATGATTGGAGCGTTTTATTTAACTCCATAACAAACAGATGCGTGGGAGACCGGGAATATAACCTGACACGTTTCAGTGTTATTCCACTGTGAGATTCACGCTGGCCAAGACAACCCCAAACTTGCCAGAATTAGAATTCAGAATTCCTTCTTAACATACCAGACACCTTTTATTGGAGAATTTTGGACGGATTTTCATAGCCCATTAAATCTCTTTCGTATTAAATAAGGAAACCGGGACTGGGGAAATTGAAGGATCACACACGAAGTCAGAGAGAGAACTTATTAAATTAACGACACCCCAGACGCGTGAAAGAGGCCGATTCAAGTCTCTTTTATTCATTTGAGCAAAACGTCTGTGAGCCAGGATTGGCGTAAGTTGTCATTTTACATTATATATTACTAACATTTGAACTAACATATATATATATATATATATATATATATATATGTATATATATATTTATATATATATATATATATATATATATATACATATATATATATATATATATATATATATATATGTATATTGCCATGGAAATTTTAATATTTGAAAATTGCTAGAGGATGTCCAAGTCATTTGAGGCTGGCAACCTCAGCTTATAGAATGATGATTCATGAACCACCACTGCGCGGGCTGGTGATTGCTTTATTGCTAGTTTCTTAAAGAGAACTAAAAGCAAAAGGTAACCCCAGGTTCCTATGGAGCAGGGAGGGACAGATAAAAGAAATGGTGTACATTTTAAGCATAATACTTACAATTTCAAAGCAGTGGAAATGTCCATATAAACATTTTCACTTTAAAATTAATGTAAGTTTTGAAGCTTTAAACCAGTGTAAATGTCTAAGTGAAAATATTCATTTTAAAGTTAATGAAAGTTTCAAACTTTTCAATCAATGTAAACATAAATGAAAACATATTCAAATTATATCTGTATTATTAACCTTTACATTTAAATCTAATGTAAAGCTAAAGCTATTCAAGTTAAATGTAACGAAAATTATCCCGTGGGATTACATTTAATTCTCATCGAGGATAGATTCTGAGATAAATGGGATGGTATCATAGAAGAGGGGCACATACGTATGTGTCGGGAAACGCAATACTGAGGAGAGCGTTTCGTTTCTATTCTTTATCATAGTTATTGGTGGTATCAGCAGAAAGCACTATCTCTGGAACCAAGTGAAGGTAGAAGTGGACTGACGTTGTGCGAGACACCATCCATCATAAGATGGTCTTATAGACAGACGCAGGACCAGCTTGGCCGTAACTCCTTGACGTTCTAGGAACGTGCAGTGCCTTTAATCTTGACAAGCAACGAGTGAGAGCAGTGTAAACAGAACCCATCAGCGGGACCAGAAACTACTATTGGCAGCTTAGTGAAAATATACGCTCCCAAGGTGAACTTTTCCCCATCATCTCTACTATAAATCAATGAGGAAACCTTTCTTCTAAACTATCCAATTTATTTTCAAACTGTTAAAACCTAAAGTGATTATTACATTTTGTTATTTGTAATATTACAAATTTAACTTCGATTTAATCATTTTAAAGTTACTGCTTGTTTGTCTCAGTCAATTTACTACACACACTCTAAACAGAGCTATACCAGAAGAAGTAACAATTCCACTGAATATATCAGCTTGAACGAGCTGAAATTAATAAGTACTTAATTCCTTCACTAAATTTGTCGGCATATTCTAGAGTTAACGTGCTCAGCCAAAGCAGCATTGTTTTCGCTTATCTGAATATCTTGGGAAGACTCCCTTTGTAATAGAAGTGTCATTACCCTTCTATCTACATCTCTGCCAAGAGTAATATTGTGCGAAGGTAGATACCTTTGAATCCCATATTAGATACTCTTGAGTTTTGGCCACTGTTGGACCACTGCTGCAAAGCAGGGGAGGCAATACCGCCACACATTCAAAACTCATAATGCTTCCTTTTACTTCAGTTTTGGTCTCACAAATTGTATTCATTTTGAGAGGAACCTGTAATCAAAATGGAGATTGTAACTAAATACTGCCAATTTCAAATCAGAGTGTTTCATTCAACTAAAAGTGTATTGTTGAACTATGCAGTATTATTAGCGTGTGTGTAAAAACTCAAAATCTGTTTAGATTTTCATTCAAACAAAAAAGTGTGCACTCAATAATTAAAACAATATTAATTATTATTGTTTTTTTGTGTGTGTAGTAAAATAATAACAACAAACGCACACCCAGAAAAATAAAGTATCATAGGCTTTTGAAATGTCATGGATAATGAATCTTTCTATTTAAGTATGGATCTATATATTTAAAAAAAATAAATTTGTTTCGTATTCAACCCCGAGGACCACGTAAACCAAAAATTTAAAGGTCGCAGGTCATTTATGATAACGAAAAAAAATAAATAAACACTACTTAAAATAAAGACTCAGTGAAAAATGCTTGAAAATCGAAAAGTGCAAAATGAAAAATAAAATAAAAATTACAACGAGCTTTGAATTTCAAAGGAAATAATTGTAATTTTATTCTTACCTCCTAAAGGTAGGCCTAAGTTTGGGGGTATAGATTTTATTTAACTGGAGTCTCGATATCAATGTCAGTGTTAGTGGTAGCAAATTGAAGTGTCCTTGTCTTCGACTTACTACCACTGAGTGAGTTTATACACATTTTAGTTATCAAGACACGGACACGCAACGTTCGTGTTCTTATCTCTCAGCTGCTTCGTTATTCATACCATCACATTCAATAGATATTGCAAAAATATATGATTACGAAATTTGAATTCTCACGAAAAACACAAATAAATGTGAACGAACGGGCATTGACAAGGGCGTCAACCCAGCACCTTATTGTGAAAACCAAGAACAACTGATTTCATTGCTGTTTTGAAACTGATGACGTTTCCTCAGATCAGACGGTTTCGAATGCTGACTGGAGGCAGTAAAACATGGCTTTCCATCGGACGTTTTGAGTCTAATCTCAAAAGTGTTAATTATACCATTTAATTTAAGAAATATTTTATGTATGAGCGCGGGCCACATTTGGCCCACGTGACTGAGTTGGACCGCGCTGACCTAGGCACAGAGTCTGTTGGTTATACTGGGGCGCGTGTCCAATCATACAAGACCTTGTTGTCTGGGTATATTCTCCAACAATAATGGATCCATATTATTTAAATATAATAGTTTGCCTCGTTTTGACGAGGCACACTCCGTTCAACCAAGACTTCTTTTTTTTTCTTCCAACTTTTAATTTAATTTCTTTCCAATTTACAAAGAAAAAGGTGCATTTTACATGGAATGCAAGGAGAGGACATTGTATTGTACAAATGAACACTCGCGCGTAATCACGTCATTTGCATACTTAAACAAGTTGAAATTGAAATAACAAAAAATTAAATAAATAAAAAGTGAAAGGACTAAGATTTTAAATAAATTAATAGAGTAAAAATGGACTAAATAAAGTTAAATAATCTACCAGGAGTAAACAAATGTACTAATTTGTACATAACTGGGGTTTCTTTAAAAACATTTAAATATACATAAATATATATAAAAATAAAAACACACATTTACCAAAAACATTTAAATATACATAAATATATATAAAAATAAAAACACACATTTACCATAAGAAACCATTTAAATTTACAGAACTCTCTTCTCTAATATTTTTTTCAATTTTCAAAAAAAAATAAATAAATATAATCTTGGTTCAACCAATACACATGGTTTGGCGGTTATATTAGCGCGTCTCCGATCGTGCTATTGCATGTACACCAATACCTAGCTCTTTCGACAGGTTAGGGACCAGAGCTATGACGAAAGTCGAAAATCGACGAAAGTCGAAGCATAGCCTTTATTTAGCTTACAAATGCATTAGGGCCGCCAAAAAACGAAAATAACTAACTATATAACACTTGCGAATGCGTGCAACACGTAGATAAACAGAAATAAACATAAGAGTAAAGAAAATACAGTAATAAATAAAAAATACGTAAATAGCATCTTACCTTAAAATCATTCTTGAGCAAGTAGACGATGAATATATACAGTATGTACAGTTTTGAATGTTGGTAATTTAGGGTGATTCTAGACTTAGAAAACCAGATGGAGAAAATTGAGGGGGCTCATCTTCAGAACTGGAGGATTTCAATCTAATTATTTTAGGAGAAGGGCACTTTGAAGGAGATCTAACTGGGGCTGATGTTGATGGCTCGGAATCTGAAGAGTTAGAGGGAGGGGTGACTGAAGTTGGTTGTGGCGGTTGCGTCTTGAAAAAGGAGAGCAAAGACGTTTACCTCATTGATGTCTTCTTCCTTTCCCTAAGAAGTTCTCTGTAACATAGACGCCAGCAATTAGAGGTCACCAAAGGCTATTTGGTGTTCTAGCCCACTATTTACTTTTGAACTTCTGTCGAAATTTATTCTACGTTGAAGATCTGCTGCTTTGTGTAGCCAACTTCTTCTATAATTGTTTCAAGCTTCACTTGAAAAGCTCCTGCAGCTGCGGTATCTGCGCTAGCTGATTCTCCCTTCACTGCTATATTATGCAAATTTGACCTTTTCTTAAATTTCTCAAACCACTTTCCCTGCTAGCTCCAAATGTCTCTTCAGCTGATGTCTCTTCCCGTTGTTCAGCCTTCATTGCATTAAATAAAGTTTGTGCTTTAGCCTGGATAAGATCTTGGCTTAGAGGAATGTTGTGGCTGACTTGGTCTTCAATCCACACATTTAACACTTTCTCCATCTCACCAATTAAATTGTGCCGCTTTCTAATAAGTTTGGTATGCACTGGCGTAGCGTTTTTAATTTCCTCTAACACTTTAGCTCTGTTCTTTACAATTATGCTAACTGTAGTGCTTGGTACACCTAGCCTGCGGCCTATTTCAGCATTTAAGATGCCTTGTTCATTAAGCTTGATTAGCTTAAGCTTTTCTTGCAAATTGAGAACCTTATGGGTTCTTTTAACTTTGTCACTACACTTAGGACCCATTATGAATATATTAAAGCAGAAAAATAAGTAGTACTGTATAAGGTCTAATCACACAAAAAAGTACAGTATGAAAACTGTACACGTATCGTATAATCACGATATGAACACTGTCATTAGACTGTTATCAATAAAATAACTATGAACTGTTTACAGTATAATCACAAAAATAATATAGTATGAATAGTTTTGTTATTTTAATCACAAAAATAAGTAGTATTAATATGTTTAATGACAAATATAAGAGATTCAATGCGGACAACTTAAAAAAAGAACAGTGCACACCGAACGATTTCTGTTCAAAGACTGAATGACGAAAGAATCAAGATGACGCGCAGTTGTGACCAAATGCGACGAAAGAGCGAAGCGAGCGACGAAATTTGGAAACGTGGTTAGAATTGAAAACCGACGAAAGAGCGAAGCGACGAAAGTCGAAGCGACGAAAGTCGAGGTATTGGTGTATTTGTTGTTATTTTTGGTTCGGTGTTTGCCTTCTTCTTTATCTATCTGCTAGCATAAAGCCCCAAAATGGACTCACCAGCTACGCCAACGACCGAGGTAATGAATTCTTAAATATGGTAAATTGCAAGTATTTTAAAAAAAAATAAAGTTCTGCCTCGTTTTGGCGAGGCGCGCCCCGTTCAACCTAGTCGGTTATATTAGGGCGCATGTTCAAACATAAAAGACCGTTAGGTTTAGGATTATTTTATAATTGTTGTTGTTGTTTTGAAGAGGTGATGGGTGGAGAGCGGGCACTTAACAGCTGACCGTTATTGCCTCTTCTCGTTCCATCTTGGTCTGCCCTGTTCAACCTGAAATTTGGTTATAATTGGGGTATTTAGTGTCATTTTATTTTCTAATTTTGTATTCAATTTAAATAACTATTGTCTTTAGCAGTTGCTGATTTTAATTTATATTAGTATTTGTCCATTTTGTTTTCTCTTTTGTATTGTTTATTGATAACTATTGTCCTTTACACTTGGTTTTAATTTGATTTAGCATTTGTTTTTTTAGTTGTTTTTGTTGTTGTTGTTTTTTTAAACCTCGTTGTCTTTCCTTGTCCTATGAGTAGTTAGTAAGTTTTTTTTGTTGTTGTTGCTTTTTTTAAATGATTTGTTAGTTCTTGTTGCTTAATTTCTATTTAGTTGAATGTCTATTCTGAAGTACTAACCTTATATGTTTTCCTTTGTTTTATGTATTTATTTTTTAAGTATTGATTGGGCATCTCTTGGGGCATCTATACTTAAAACCTTATCACCTATCATTATATTATGATTTCTATAGTAAGTTTTTAATTCAAGCCTTTGCTGTTCATTCTTTTTACAGTGGATCAGGTAGTGGTCTATGTCATTCTCTTCCTGACATTCTTGGCAGTGTGGTTCCTCTATCATAAAATATGCTGCACCGAGACGGAGACGCCACAGTTTTTGTTCGATGGTATCTTTAATTCTTCTCTGACCTGGCACGTCCTTGTTGGTTCTTTCAGCAGTTTGAACGGGTGTCTGCCTTTTCTACTGTTCTTCCATGTTGTCTTCCATTCCTCGTTTATAGTTATCTTCACTTGGCTCTTGATCTCCGACCTTCCCAGACCTGCTCTTATATTGCTTTTACTTTTTCTTCCATTCTTGGCGTTCTGGTCTGCCAACTCGTTACCAGCTATACCTATGTGTGCTGGAACCCACACTATCCTAACACTACATCCTCTGTTCCCTTATTCATTCATAACCCTCCACTCCCAAAGGAGCATAGGCCTTCAACAAACACATGCCAAGTCCTCCTGTCACGTGCCATCATCTCAAGTTCTTTCCACGTTCTCCTCATCATTTTCACCTCGTTTTCATCTCTCTTCTCCATGTGCTTCTTGGTCTACCTCTGCCTCTCTTTCCCTGGGGATTCCAGAACAAGGACTGTCTTGTAATGCTATCAACAGGTTTCCTCAGCGTATGTCCTATCCATCGCCATCGTCGTCTTCTCATCTCTTGTTCCACTGGCACTTGTTTAGTTCTTGTCATCAGTTCCACGTTGGTAACCTTATCATACCATTTTAATCCCTCTATTCTACACAAGCACCCATTTATGAAAGTCTGTAGCTTTTTGGTTGTTGTCTTTGTTGTTCTCCATGTCTCAGAGCCACACAATAGGACTGACTTCACATTTGAGTTGAAGACTCTTATTTTCGTGTTGGATCCGATTTCTCTTGATCTCCATATATTTCCCAATGCAATGAAAGCTCCTCTTGCTTTTTGTATTCTTATTTTGATATCACTGTCTGTCCCTCCAACTTTGTCTATATTGCTGCCAAGATATATCTACGATTCTACATCTTGTATTGGTGCTTCTTCAAGTTCAACCCTGTTAACATTACCTGCATTTATTCTCATTATCTTTGTCTTTTCCCTGTGTATTTTCAGACCCAATTGCTGTCACCTCTCATCGAGTGTTTTCAATTTGTCCTGCATCTGATTACGATTATGGGACAGAAGAGCCAAGTCATCAGCAAAATCCAGATCATCCAACTGCTTAGTCAGAGTCCACTGGATTCCATTTCTGTTGTGTGTTGTCGATGTTCTCATAACCCAGTCTATTGCTAGTAAGAAAAAAAAATGGAGACAAGAGGCATCCCTGTCGCACTCCTGTTCTTATCCCAAAGGAAATATGAGACAACTGTATAACAGCACAAAGAAGCTGACGGGGAAACACAAGCAAACAAGTTGCCTCATAAAAGACAAGAATGGAAAACTGCTGAGCAATATACAAGAGCAAATGAAGAGGTGGACAGAATATTTTGAGGACCTTCTCAATAGACCAGCTCCACAAAACCCCCTGACATCGAGCCAGCAGAAGAAGAACTATAAATTAACAGTGAAAGACCAAAGAAGGAAGAAATAAAGAAAGCCATAAAGCTTCTAAGAGATGGAAAAGCGTCTGGACCTGATGGCATTCGAGCAGATGCCATCAAAGCAGATATCGACCACGGCTACAGAGATGTTATATAAATTACTTGGTAAAGTCTGGGAAAAGGAAGAGATACCAGCAGAATGGAAGGAAGGATATCTATTTAAGTTGCCTAAGAAGGGAAATTTACAAGAGTGCACAAATTATAGAGGAATAATGTTACTATCAGAGCCAGAAAAAGTATTAAACAGGATTATTCTCGAGAGATTAAAAGAGTCCATAGACAAGAAACTAAGAGATGAACAAGCAGGTTTTCTACAAAACAGATCCTGTACAGACCAGATAGCCACTTTGAGAATAATAGTTGAACAAAGTCTGGAATGGAATTCACCACTATACATCGGATTTGTGGACTACGAAAAGGCATTTGACAGTGTGGACAGAGAATCACTTTGGACATTGATGAGGCATTATGGAGTTCCCCTGAAGATCATTAATTTAATAAAGAAAACATATGAAGACATGACATTGTGGTGAAGTGGGATGTTATAAATATTTATAGGGGACTTAGTGTACTGACTGGGATCAGCTGTGAAGGTATATATATCTAATAAGAGTAGTGTATTATATATAACCTTACTTGCTACCACATATCTATATATCTCAGTCAGAATTATTCTGGAATAGTGTGATGACTACGTTATGTGTCTAGGGTATGTGTATGATGAAGTGTAAGTCACAACAACAGACAGATAAACAATTTAATTTAATCCACTACTCTTAACAACACTGTGACACTCACATACATATAACACTCTATGAGAATATCTTAAAGAAGTCACTCGTAACTTTTCAAATAACAATATGTATTCATTACTGGCATGAATGAATATGTGTCCTGATTCAACTACAAGGGAACCAGGAATCACAATCAATTTAAATTACAAGTTATGTACAGAATGTATTTAATATGAATATTGTAGTGACATATATTATTACAAATATTCTATGTGTGTCAGTTGTGTAGTAGTAAAATGAGGTAATACTGGTTTTGTTTTGTTCAAGCTCTGTTGGTATTTGTCATCATGACTTCAATAGTTTGTCTTTTGGGACTAGTATTGGAGATGTTCTCAGTTCCTGATATTAAGACAATTAATTTCCCCTCTTAATGTTAATTTTACAAAGTCATTTCAAGATGAGGGGACATAATGTTGAGCTCAGCTGGCCAATTCGCTTATCTGGCGTGATGGCGGCAGGAAAGGACTCCTCTGCTCGAATTCTCCTCTGGGCTCTGGAGACACCTCACTGATAGCTAAAAGGACCAAGGAGTATGCTGTCCGACACTGGATTCAGCAAAGCTCTGACCAGGTGCTGCTCAGTACCATCAAGACCACTGTCCCTGAAATCAAGAAGGATGTACCTTCTACTTCATAACTAACTTATACTCTCTTTTACACTGATCACAATACAGCACAAACATTGAGTTCAGAGCGTTAGGCCAACTATCAGCTTCATTCTGAAGTACTTTATACCAGCATTAACCTCCTTAATGGTTACTACGCCTCTGCAATTCCAGCATTATTTCTTTCTAGTCAATCATCTAGGTGTCAGTGTACTATTTGGCCATTCCATGCCGTTTTACTTCCCTCCGACACCCTCTGTTCAGGCTGGAGCATTATAGGCTTTATCTCTTGTTTGCCACTGAACTACACATATATATACAGGCATAAATTAACAATTTACATTCAATTTTCATTAAAAGATACTGAATGGTTCAAGCTTACCACAATTTCATGGAAATAAACACAGATACGTTGATTAGCAATGAATTCTGGCACAATTACTGGCACAAATTTCCATCTGCTTATGTTCCAGGCTTTTATTTTAGCAAAATTGTGAGCTGGCTTCAACGCACTGATGCTTTATCAAGCTTATTTAAACAAGTGGTTTCGAACTAACGCTCCCAAGTGTGTATATCAGTGAGACTGGCCAATGAGCCACGTTTCGACAAGTGTTTGAAAAAATGTTACCTTTTCCCGTCTCCCCTAACAACGAAAGATAGTATTTATAGTCCGACCAATCGTGGTTAGGCTTTCATTTGTTGCGCTCCAATCAATTGGGAGTTTACATGGTAGGCTATTTATGTAACGTAAGGTTTTTTCAAACACGTTATAAAAAAAATTTTATGAGCAGAAATGATTCCATGCTGTCAGGCATCCTCACTATTTTATTTTGGGTATAATTTATTAATTCCTGGACTATTTGCGTAACGTTTTACATATTATTTGTCAGCAAGCCCTAAGGAACCCAAATATACCAATTTGAAAGAGCTACGTGGCTGCGTTCAAAATATGTATTTTCTACCTCCTGTTTCGAAGATGTGCTGTCTGGGTACTGTTATGTTTTCAACCGTAAACCCATCTAATGTTGTCTTTCCTAATAAGAGTTTTTTATGATTTATAAACCTAACTCTGGGAAAGGTTAGTGTATTTTATCACTGTCCGTCTGAAAAAAAATTAGTGCATGTAGACTTACACGCGTGATGGCGGCATTTGTGTATCGCGCGACGCGTGTTGCATGCGTTCCTGATTTTCAGCCCTCCCCTCTCTCTTTATCCTTTTGACCATCTGTTCGTTCGTTTTGGTAACGCAGTGTAGAAAAAGACATGAATGGAATTTAAAATGTAGGTCAACTTGCATATTTCAAGGTTTTTCTTAGAAAGGCAGCACATTTTATTGTGTGTTTGGGAAACGCGTGTATGTTGCAGAAAGCCTTTAATATCGACGTGAAACGTTACAATTTGCTTACGCAGTAGAAAACAAGGGGATTTCGAGTACAGTCATTGTGACAGCACTGTTCTTTACCATTCTTCTTCCTTTATTTATTATATGTATTTATTAGGCTTTATATTTACTTGATAATTTATATATGTGGATTAGAATATTCCACGACAGACATGCAGAGTTCTTCATGAAGGACAGCTTACAGAACCGTTTGGATTGTTTGGACATTAAACGAACAAGGGAAAGTGGCACAAGTAGCAGCAGAAATGAGGGAATGTAAAATCGAGGTTCTGGGACTGTGTGAAACAAAGTGGAAGGGGGTAGACAAGAAGAAAGTCATCACAGGTGAATTGGTGCTGTCCTCAGGACGTGAAGCCTTAAGTTCTGTTCCCTAGTGACGTATTAATTGCTAGAATTTCTTCCTTTATGTCTGGCCGGCTAAAATTACCTGGGTGTTCTAGTGCTTGTAGAGATGATAGTGAGTCTGTAAATATCGTAACAGCTTCTGGTGGGTTATCTTCGATTATTTCTAAACTTTTTAGAATTGCTACCATCTCTGCGGTAAAAATCGAAGCCCCTTCAGTTACAATGTAGCTCTTTTTAATTCCCCATTGTGGTATTACAACTCCTGCACCTAGTTGCCCACTATCACCCTTGGATCCATCAGTGTAGACGGCCAGACTTTGTTTAGTTAGTTGATCTATGAACTTTCTACTTATCATTTTGGCTTCCTTATCTTCTATGTTTTTTTGATCTTTTCAGTAAGTGAGTAGTCTATGATTGGTGTTTTTAGTTCCGAGGGTGGTATTTTGCTTCTATATTTATTAATATTTTTAATTGTGTTTGATAGTTCTTTGAATTGCGTTAGATCTTCTATAGTTCTCCACCCTGTTGGATATCTATCTTTATTTAAGGGGACGTCCCATACACTTGGTTGGTTTTTGACAAATGCTTTATGTGCTGGGTGGGCCACTTCTTGTGCTACTTTACTCCAATAATTTAATCTTAGTTCTTTCCGTCTTAGACCAAGGGGCGGTATGCCAAGAGCTACTTCTAGCGCTTCTACTGGTGTTGATATAAATGCACATGTAATGGTTCTCATGGCTGCATTTTGAGTCCTGTCTAGTTTTGCTTTGTTAGAAGCTGCAGCTGAGTCATAAACTATGCTGGCATAATCCAGTTTCCCCCTGATGAAAGACTTGTAGAACATAAGCATTATTTTATTGCTTCCCCCCCCCCCCAATCCATTATCTTTTACTATCCTTAGTATATTGAGGGGTCCCCTACAGCTTTCTACTAAATTGTCTATATGTTTATTCCAATTTAGTTTGTTTATCTAAATTTATGCCCAGAAATTTTGTTGTTGAGGAGGTACATATTTTCTGTCCTTTAATGGTTATATTGATTTTGTTATTTTTTTTTAAATCTCCTTTGCTGAATATCATACCTACTGTTTTGTTTACATTAATTTGGAAGCCCCAACTTTCATCCACTCTGAAACTTTGTCTATTTAATTTTGAAGTTTTTGTAAACATGGTCCAAGTTTTGTCAAGATCGCCAAATGGCACAGTCATCTGCAAATTGTGATACTGCATTCTTAATGTCGTTAAATTCATCTGCTAAATCATTTACAGTTATAGTGAAAATTGAAGGTGAAATCACTGATCCCTGAGGAATCCCATTCTGTTGTTCGTATATACCTGTCACAAAAAGTAGGGGATATTGAATTTAAAAGTTATCCAAAACAATATATTTCAAATTAGTTCATTTATTCCTTCGTACAAGTAAACTTGAGCATCATAACATTTGCGGTATAAGAAGTGTTATGGCTTTACTCACATGATTTTAGTCGCACTGGCAACCAAGGCGGGGTAGGTACTTCATTTTCACAAAAATATTCTAATATTTCTAAAAACGTGTAGGGCCCCCGTTTGCCGCTGAACATGCATTGCAACGACGTCTCATACTGCAAATAAGCCTTCTGATGTTGTCTTGAGGAATTCTCTGCCACTCCTGCTGAAGGGCCTTGGCTAACTGCTGAAGAGTCTGTGGAGCGGCTGAACGTTGTTGGACGCGTCTATTCGGGAGGTCCCACAAATGCTCAATAGGAGACAGGTCGGGGGACATCGGCGGCCACGGTAACGTTCGGATATGCTGCATCTGAAGGTGATCTTGGACGACGCGAGCACGGTGAGGACGTGCATTGTCATCCTGGAAGATGAAGTCTGGTCCGAGTCGTTGAGCAAATGGCACAACGATAGGCTCGATGATGTTGTCAAGGTAGTAGAGCCCTGTGATATTGACCTGGCATATGTGAAGGTCGGTCCTGTCATTCATACAGATGCCTGCCCACACCATTACACTGCCACCTCCATAACGGTTGTGTGCAACAGTTGCAGGAGGCTGGTAACGCTTACCTCGCCGTCGCCAGACACGTATTCGACGATCATGAAAATCCAAAACGAAACGGGACTCATCAGAAAACATCACTGATGCCCACTGTTGATTGGTCCACCGATGATGACGTTGGCACCAATCCATTCTTGCTCGCCTGTGTTGTGGTGACATGGGCAAAGCTACAAACGGTCTGCGTGAGGCCAGTTGCACTTAGTGCAAACGGTTTCGTACTGTCTGAGTTGAGACTCGGATCCCAGTGGTCTGCTGAAGGTGTTGCTGAAGTTGAGTAGCGTTTAGAGTCCGACTTCTGAGGGCCTGAGTAACAAAAAGTTGATCTTGGCGGCGTGTAGTGACTCTTGGGCGGCCAGTCCGAGGCAGATCAGCCACTGTGCGGAAATTTTGATACCTGTTCCACAGTCTGCTGTCAACTGACTGTGAAACATTGAGGTTCCGAGCAACATTCACTTGCCGACTTCCGGTTTGCAACATGCCTATGCCTATCCATCTCTGCTGTTCTGTCAAACGTTCCATGACGATGAAAATACATTTTATCTGTTGCAGAGTCTTTTTATACCTGTCCATGGTGAGTAATGTTCATCAAACCCGAGATACACGCATTTTTGTGAAAAAGAATAATGTGTGAACTTTACGGATGGGCCCCATCTCTGTTCTTGGGATTGGCTTACTCATCGCGAGTCACCAGGTCAACATGATATTGCACGTGAGAGTGGAGAAGAGCGTGCTCGATATGTCCATACAACCATTAAATTACGAAATCCACTCTTTTGTAAAATAATACATACCATCTTAAAATATCCCCTACTTTTTGTGACAGGTATATTTCTGACTTATCATTGTTTACCTGTACAGCAAAATACCTGTCCTGTAAAAAGTTTTCTAGATACCTTTAGGTTTTACCAGTAATGCCAATCTTTTTCATTTTGTAAAGAGCTCCATTTCTCCAGCATTCATCTATTTATAATTGCATGTCTTCTTCTTCTTTGATCCTTAGCCGCCGACCTTCAAAGCAGTCAGTGGCCGTCACGCCTAGTGGCGTCTTGTAGGGCAACAACAAATTGATTCCACTTTGCTCGGTCGGCGGCCATTCTTCGTACAGTGCCCCAACTCTGGTTCATTCTTTGCATCTCAGCCTCCACAGTCCTCCGCCAGATTGATTTTGGTCGGCCTCTCTTTCGTTTTCCTTCAGGGGTCCAAAGCATAGCTGTTCTTGTGATGGCATCGGGGTCTCTTCTGAGGACATGGCCAACCCAGCTCCAGCGTCTGCCAGCTATGATGGTGTGCATGTCCTCTTGCTTGCTCCGAGTAAGCAGATTTTGGTTGGTGATGGTATTCGGCCAAAAGATTCGGTGAATTTTTCTTAGGCATGTTGTGTGAAAAGAGAACAATTTCGACATTTCCTTCTCTGTAACTCTCCAGCATTCCGCACCACAGAGAAGCACAGAAAGCACACTGCTTTGATATAATCTTAATTTTGTGCTTGTGCTGTATTGAGAGGACTTCCAGATGTTGTTTAGGCTAAAAAAAGGCTGTTATTGCCTTATTCATTCTGATGTTGATGTCTGTGCCTGCCCCGCCGTCTGGTGTTACTATGCATCCTAGGTATGTGAAGGTGTCTGTCTGTACCGGTTGCTGATTCCTTGCATAATTGTTCGTTCGTTTGTCTACTATGTTGCTGTTATACCCTGTTCAACCTGGAAGTTGGTTATAATTGGGGTATATATTGCGTTTAGTTTCTTCGGTGCTAGCAGGTTGATAGTCCTAGAACGAACCCTTGCATAATTGTATGTATTTTTTTTTTTAATTAATGTGTTTGCTACTTTTTCTTTGTAGCACGCCCCTTTCAACCATCTACCATGTACATGGAGTTGTTGGTTATATCAGGACGTGTTTCCTTTAATGTAATATGTTTTTGTTTGTATTTATTTTATACTATATTATCTCTAGTTGGTATTTTTCCTTTTGTAGTTATAGTTCAACATGGTTTTTAAAAGAAATTCCAAAATATGCTATTTTCTAAGTTAGTATGTTTTTAATTTTCACTGGATGGTTTCTTTGGTTAATCTGTATGTATCTGTGGCGAGTCTTTCACGAGTTTGGACTACTGACTCAAATCCTTATTTGTTTTTTATATGTTAGCTTTAGTTTTTGTAATATAGTGTTTTATTAACTTTTGCATTTCTGAAGGGGTCTTTGTGCCTATGAGATTTTGTACCCTCATTTCTACATTGTGGTTACTACAGTATGTCTTAATGTTTTGCCTCTGTTGGTCATATTTCTTGCAGTCCACCAGAAAGTGTCTAATTGTGTTTGGTTCTTGACACTCTTCACATGTGGGTTCCTCAATCATGAAATATCCAGTTCCAAGCTTGAGCCTCAGCAATTTTTTATTAATTGGTATTTTTAGTTCATCTTTTATTTGACATTTTTTGCTTGGTTTTTTAAGGATTTTATATGAGTGTCTTGCTTTTTTACTTTGGTCCCATGCTGTTATCCACTCTTTAGTTATTGCTTGAGCAATTAAGCTCTTAATTTCAAACTTCCCTAAGCCTACTTCAATTTTGTTATGGCTAGCTCTCCCCCCTTTGGCTTCTTTGTCTGCAAGCTCATTTCCTGCTACCCCCACATGTGATGGTATCCATGTTATTGTTGTACTGCATCCTATAGTTTGTAGATATGTATTAACCTGTAGTATTTCCTCTATAATATCTGGCCTGCTACATTCATTTCTGTTTCTGATAGCTAATACTGATGATAGGGAATCTGTGAGAATGGTTACTTTTTTGGGTGGATTTTCTGCAGCTATTTCTAAAGCTTTTAGGATTGCCACTAATTCTGCTGTAAAGATGGATGTATTACCTGTTACTTTGTATCTTTTATAAATTTTTAATTTTGGTATTGCTATTCCTGCTCCTAATTGTCCTTCTTCATCTTTTGACCCATCTGTATATATAGTTAGGCTATTATTTATATACCGTTCTATGTACTCTAGTGTTTTACTTTTTGCTGAGATTAGAAGTAGCGCTAGGCATTATACCCCTGGAGCTAAGGAGAAAAGAACTGAGATTCAGCTACTGGGCAAGAGTGGCAAAAGATCCAACTCACCCAGCACATAAAACCTTTGATAGGGGTAACCAGTACATAGGCCACATTCCATTAAACCATAATAGATACCCGTCAGGGTGGAAAACAATGGATGAAGTGGATCAATACCCAGACCTGTTTAATGCGATAAACAGTAGTGCTCTGTTAGTGTCTTCTAAAAACAATGAACCAGTTAATTTTAAAAACAATGAACCAGTTTTTAAACTGTGAGAAACTATCTTACATTTGATATACATAGTAATGATAACTTCAATACTATATTAAAATAAATTTTTTAAGACATTTATAAACAATAAAAGTGTGTAATTAAGAATTTTAAATTGCGTTATAAAATACTAAAAATTATGGTTGTTTATTGCAAAAATTAATAAATGTTTTTGGTATTTAGATTAGTTCCCTTGATTTCTCGCATGCAGTTATTTTTCTTTAATGCAGCTTCTATCGTGTGTGAATTTAAAAAGAACAAGTTTTAAATGTTTTCTATAAAAAACGAAGTAATCTGCTAAGAAATAACCTGATGTGTTAACCCAAGAACCTAAAGAGTGACTCTGGTTAATTTCAAGAAGAAATTTTAAGACGTGCAGATTTGTGTAAAGAACAAACAGTCAAAAGGATTTAGCCTTTTATATATTAGAGACTATACCCACAATGAACAAT
Source organism: Oreohelix idahoensis (assembly GCA_024509875.1). Classification (NCBI taxonomy): domain Eukaryota; kingdom Metazoa; phylum Mollusca; class Gastropoda; order Stylommatophora; family Oreohelicidae; genus Oreohelix; species Oreohelix idahoensis. The sequence continues at coordinate 98,949 of JAMPIV010014664.1, read as the reverse complement.
TATGTATAAAATGGACAAATGGAAAATTTCTGGGGGACCTGGATTTCGCAGATGATTTAGCATTCTTAAGTTCAACACCCAGACAATCCCAAGAAGCAGTAAATAATTTGTGTCATCTCTCGGTTAAAATAGGTCTCCAAATAAATGCCTCTAAAACTAAAGCTATGAACTTTTCTAACGAGACCTTTGATATCATCTTGAACGGGGAAAAACTACAGAAAGTTGAAAGTTTTAATTATTTGGGCAGTAAAATGACTCAGGATGGTGACACAACAAGAGAAATCCATACTAGAATTGCTTTGGCAGCTAGCGCCTTCAATAGATTATCTAACATTTGGAAATTACGATCATTGAATATACATACCAAGCTTCGTCTGTTTAATTCAAATGTTATCTCAGTGTTAACATACGGCTGTGAGAGTTGGAAAATAACAAAATATATTCGAGAACAAATGTCTTAGAAAACTCATGAACATCAGTTGGAAAGAATTCAAGACTAATCGACAAATAAGAGAAGACTCTAGGCAGAAATATGTCTCCGACTATATAAGGAAAAGACGATGGTCATATATCGGTCATGTCCTACGAATGCAAAACAACAGAATACCACTACAGGCGCTCACTTGGGTTCCTGAGGGTAAGAGGAAAAAAGGAAGCACAAAAGAAACACTCAGAAGAACAATAATAAGAGAAGGAAGAACGTTGGGCCTAAATAATGTGCAAGAGCTAAGAGGAGTGGCGTCACAACGTACAACCTGGAGAGCACTGGTTTCTGCCTTATGCGCCGTGTTTGGTGCTTAAAGAATTTATTATTATTATTATTATATTAGAGAAGTGAGGTGTACAATGAAGTTCCTCTTAACCCACGTGATATTTATAATGTACGACACAATGTACAAAATATATAATTGTGTTATTATTTATATACTTATGGAGAGAAGATAATATTTAAGGAAATGAACCTTTTTTTCAGTCTTTATCTTTAGTCATTCCTGCGGGTAAAAACGTCAAAACTGTTCGAATTAGGCCATGCACTTCCAATAGGCAGCGATACTGCACATTGGCAAAACTGCAGCCACCTTTGCCAGCCTCACAACGCGAGTTTGGGGAAACTCTAAACTCACAATGAAGACGAAAGATGCGGTATATAACGCCTGCGTCACCAGCACACTTCTATATGGCAGCGAGACATGAGCAACCTTTGCTAAGCAAGAAAGAAGATCCAATACCTTCCATCTACGGTGTCTAATCCACATCCTCGGTATTTCAAGGAAGGACAAAGTGACAAATGTTGAGGTGTTGTCACGTTTTGGCCTTCAATGCTTGTATACATTGCTTAGGCAGCGCAGACTACGCTGGCTTGGCCATGTCCGCAGCATGGAAATGGTCGCATCCCGAAAAATATCTTCCACGAACAACTGGCCATCTGCCAAGAACAGTTGGGCGACCGCAGATGAGGTTTAAAGATGTAAGCAAGAGAGAAACGAGGGCACTGGACATAAATCCAGCAGTCTAGGAGGATGAAGGTACCGATCGCACCAAATGGCGATGCTCTCTACGGTGCAACTGTCAGACTGGGCGAAAAGAAGCTCACCACAAGCAGAAGAGAGGAGAAAATGCCAAAAGAAACACCAGGAAAGTAAGCAGCTGAGAGCTGTCACTTCAGAGGCACATTCTCATAGTCAGTTATGACTTCTTCTTCTTCTTCCGTCCTTAGCCACCGACCGTCAAAGCAGTCAGTGGCCATTACGCCTAGTGGCGTCTTAGGGCAACAGCAGATAGGTTTTCTTTGCCATTGTTTCCCATCACGCCTATTGGCGTCTTTAGGGCAACGGCAAATCAATCCATCTGCTGTTGTTTCCGTAATCGAAGTGACTGGCAAACAGGTGATCAGCCCGTTGGTGTCAGTTATGACTGAGGGGCTATTATTGTTATTATTATTATTACACTGCACACTCACCCACAGTGAAGACAGCATTCGCCAAATTATTACGAAGATCGGAATATGTCTTTGTGTTTGAGAGATTGAGAGATCCGTTGCTTGACGGTCATAGCATTGTTCCTTTGTCATTCGTTTATGTTCCAGATTGGACAGAACCAGGCCAGTTTCCGCTCAACAGGGGTACTAATAAAAGCTGTACTTGCCAACGAATGCAGTGGGATCAAACTCTTGGATATGACGGTAAATAAAAATATATGTAGTTATCTCCCTTTTAATCAGTGTTGCTCTCCCTTGTCCAGTTTGCCGGTGTTTGACGGCTGTGGTACAAGAAGATGGATATAACAGGTGTCCTAAAAGTTACTGCAGTAAAGTACCTCGTACAACGTTGCAGTACCACACAGCAGTTTCTTATACAGCAGATGTCGGAAATGTCCACCATAGGCCTCAAGACATGTCTGAACACGCTACTTCATATTGTCGAAGACCTTCTGCAGGGAAGAACGGACAACTCTCACATCAACACCGCTACTCTAGCCTGCCGTATATTCAAGTGCACAGTAACTTTTCGGACACCTTGTACAATCGACAACGAGCAGTTATTATATGTAAATTAATATGAAACAAATATAAAGGTATGTTATCAGGCACTCGCAGGAAATAAAGAAGTAGAACACCAGACAACAGAAAAACAACAGACGTGAGTGGCTTACCCAGGATTTGAACACTGGACCTTCCGTGCGACAACCCCGCCTAGCCATGCAAGCGAATCACACTATCCGCTCTGCCATCTACGCATCATCATTACAAAAAGTAATATCTGTAAGACAAAAAAGTAATATATGTAAGACAAAAAGTAATATCTGTAATACAAAAAGTAATATATGTACGATAAAAAAAAGTAATATATGTAAGACAAAAAGTAATATATGTACAACAAAAAGTAATATATGTAAGACCAAAAAGTAATATATGTAAGACAAAAAGTAATATATGTACGACAAAAAGTAATATATGTAAGACAAAAAGTAATATATGTAAGACAAAAAGTAATAAATGCTAGACAAGAAATAAGCGGTTGCCGGGGGTCTCTGAAGCGGACAAGAAAGAATGGACTAATTTACACGGTATCTAATGTGAGGTTGTGCATGAGGCTGGCAACCTCATCATATAAAACAGATTGCCACAAAAACCACTGTTGTAAGAGTATCTACGTGATTGGTGCAGGTTTCCTACAAGGAGATTACGTGTTTTGTAAGGTGCGCAGAAATGTGATGATGTGAGATGATGTAAAACATAAGAAGTAATCAGTATGTGTAAGATTTGAAGTAGTCGGTATGTGTAAGATTTGAAGTAGTCGGTATGTGTAAGATTTGAAGTAGTCGGTATGTGTAAGATTTGAAGTAGTCGGTATGTGTAAGATTTGAAGTAGTCGGTTTGTGTAAGATTTGAAGTAGTCGGCATAAGATTTGAAGTAGTTGGTATGTGTAAGATTTCAAGTAGTCAATATGTGTAAGATTTGAAGTAGTCGGTATGTGTAAGATTTAAAGTAGTCGGTATGTGTAAGATTTGAAGTAGTCGGCATAAGATTTGAAGTAGTTGGTATGTGTAAGATTTGAAGTAGTCAATATGTGTAAGATTTGAAGTAGTCGGTATGTGTAAGATTTGAAGTAGTCGGTGTATGTAAGATTTGAAGTAGTCAGTAGAGTAAGATCAACGTTTGAATGACTACAAACAGCTCACGTAAAACAACAAGCAATCAGTACTTTTATGGCATGAGGTAACTCAATGTACGTAGATCTAAAAGTAATCAGTACTTTTAGGGCATGAAGTAACTCAGAATACGCAGATCTACGAGTAATCAGTAATTTTAGGGCATGAAGTAACTCAATATACGCAGACCTACGAGTAATCAGTATTTTTAAGGCATAAGTAACTCAGTATACGCAGATCTAAAAGCAATCAATATTTTTATGGCTAGAAACAGCTCAGTATGCGTAAAACTACAATTAGTCAGTATTCTTAGGACTAGCAACAGTCCAGTTCTGCAGAAGTTAGTCTGGATGAACACTTGCGCAATTAGGTGTCATGCTGCAGACGTTAAACCAGAAGATCAGCCATCAAACATGAATTTGCATGGTCTTCCTAAATACACCGCTTGCTGCTGAGTGATATCTATTTTGCTCCTTCAATTAGAAGTTAACATTTAAAGATTTAACGACCATACTTTTTATGAAATGGCTGGTAGCAAGGTTTATATTTCAATAAATTCATTTGCACAAATTTATTTAAAACAATTTACTAACAAACGTGAATTACTCAATGAACTTTCCTGTAAAGGGTACATCAAATATGAACAACACAAAATGTTATCTAATGCTGGCTGTGATTAAAATATACATTTATTTCCCCAGGACTTGCCTATTGCTGCCACAGACACTGGTGACGTGGAGACATTAAGATCACGTGGAGTAGAAGTCATTCATGGACGTGTACACCAGAAAGAGACAAGTTTTGAATCAGATCCTCGTCCATCAGGAAAACAGAGAAAAGATGGCAGATAAAAGATTACGTTGCTTAGAAAGATATGAGTACCTGAAAACATACCTTTATATGTGTGTGTAATATTTAGAAAGATATGATGCAAATGAAAATAATTAGAGAAGGCTGGCAAAAATAAATGAAAAAAAAGACATGAAGACATTGTGACAGAACAATCAGATAAACATAATAAACAAATAAATTACAGAAGTGGTGGAAGATATTGGTGATGAAAGCTAGATAATACAAATTACTTCGTTTAAATATATTTTCGCTCTCTCATATTCTCAGCGGGATAAAAGTAGCAATACCAGACGATTCTCATTTACATACATGTTGCCAAAATAAATGTAATAAGTACCAGCCACTGGATGCAGAAATCAACGAATTAGGATACCGTACATTTGCCATCTTGCTGATAATTGATAGTTTGGACATGTACAGGCAACGTGTGTGAATGGGTTGATATATTTGGAGTTGACGAAACTCGAAGCTAGAATACTATGTAAATATGTTAATTGTACCAGTGCTATTATAGGTCAGAGGCAGGATACGGAATTTCGATGTAAAAAAAAAACACCAATACTGAATTTCTGGAGACGATACCCACACTGCTCTTCATTCTAATAATTCTCTTATGTGACATTTTGTATTTATTATATCATATTACTACATATCAATGTATATAAGGAGAATAAAGATTTTGATATGCATGCATGTATATTGTTGTTTGTAAGTAAAACAATGTTCAGTTGCAACTGCCCTCAATCGTAGCCGGGGTCATGAGTAACCTTACGAGTTGCTTGAAGGAGTAATAGTCCTTTGTTTAAAATTTGACGATGAGAAATACGCCGTTCAACCTCTGATGTGTTATAATTAGGATATATGTTGTTTTAAATTCCAAATAATATGACTAACTGCCGATTTATAAAAGTGTCATCACATCTCTCCCCCCTTTAAAAAAAAAAAACAAAGTATACCACCGTTCAACCCTCGATGGGTTATAATTATATATAGTGTAATAAATTCAAGAATATAAAGTAACTTCTTCCCCCCTCCATTCAGTTCAAATAGAGTCAATCAAAACAAAAATTGTGTATTTGTGTGTGACCTCCACTTTCCAAGAAACAATAAAATAAAAAGTCTCTAACAAGTGCCCTGCCGTTAACAAGGTGAAAAGGAGCGAGAAAGCCCAGGGGGTGTCTGAGATTACACCAAATCGTCCAACTATCTGCCATCATCCTCACGATCATCACATCAGACTACCCCTTATTCTCACACCATCATTGATACTTATATATTAATTTTAGTTCTTGATATATATTGTTTTACTGTATTGTGCATTTCTATAGGTCTGTCTATTCTCAACATATGTTCCACAGTTATGGATGAATTGCATGCCTGTAAATAATCTACTGTTGGTTTTCTCTGTTGTTCATACCTCCTACATTTTTGTAGGAAATACTCTATATAATTATATATTATATCCTGTCCAGTATTATACATTATATCCTGTCCAATCATTGTAAATCATTGTAAACCATAATTATCAATTTTGTGCACATGTAGGGAAAAAACGACTAAATAACCAACCAAGAACTAAAAATAATGATTAAACAAAACAAAATCAAACCAAAATAAATAAATAAATAAAAAGGCATATTCTTTCTTTCCTCAGAGGCCCCCGTCTACATCAAACAAAATTCTATTTCAAACACACGTTTGCACAAACTAAAATGCACCACAGAACACAGTTACTGAACGTCTTCAAATTTGTGTTTATTGTGTTTCTCTTTAATAAGGTTGAGATGTAATAATATCTCTGACAGACTACAGATTATTAATTGTGACACATCGTAACACCCATTACAGGATCATATTTTCATAATATTAACGTAAGACAATGTTAATGTGTTACTGCATTTGTAGAAAATATGGCTGTGTCTTTTTCTCAAACGTTACCACCGTCTGTCTGTCTGTCTCGCTCTGTGTTATAACTATTCTAAGCTTAGTTTATTTAATGGCTCTCTATTACTTATTGTCATATAGATATTAATTTATGAACATAGAGGTAGAAGAGATTGAATCACAAATACGGGGACGCACCCCGGATGTCGCCCAAATGGCTGTCGATACATCGGCCGAACTGCCGATTCGTAACTACCCCAATTCATTTTTTTTTAACTTTCAATAGTTATTTTTGAAAAAGCTTGACAGAGTAAGGGTTAGGGTTGCGATTATATATATATATATATATATATATATATATATATATATATATATATATATATATATATATATATATATATATATATATATATATATATATATATATATATATTCAGTATAGAATTTCCCAGGGACCTGCCCCTAGGGATCTCATACTTTCTGACTAGTGTCTGTGGCGGTATTGTCTCTTCTGCTCTGCAATAGTGGTCCAACAATGGCTAAACCTAGAATATAAAAATGAGGGTCTTCAAAGGTATCAACCTTCGCTCAAGATTACTCTTGGCAGAGATAAATAGAAGAATAATGCTTCGCCTTCAGTGGGCCTCGCATGATTTTAAAGAAAAGCAAGCATAACAACTTGGATCATCTTAAAAAAAAAAAAAAAAAAATCGTATTTTTTTAGCCCCACAGCTGAAGATGATTCAGCAACTATTAATGTATTAGCTCTTTATACTTATGCATTTAAAACAATATGAGTCATACGGGTGCAGACGTACACTTCACTCAATAGTGATTAATCCAACTATAGATTTAAAGTTACAGATAAACAGGTTTAATAATCACTTATGGGTTAGCAATGTAAAATAAATAAAGCTGTTTATAAACATGAAGCGATGATATTTGCCATGATCGGATGATGTTAACCTTTGGAGAATAATAGGAAAACAATTGAGATGTCCATTGGCTGTGCTTGAATGTTACTTAACTGACAATATGGGGTCATTTAGCGCCTGCTTCAGTCGCTGTTGGTTCCCACAGGTGCACTGGACTAGTCCTTCTCTTCAATAATCAAATATACCGGCAGTAGCCCGTCCCTTGCAACAAGGCCGGGGTTACTACTTAGAATGTCAAGCGTCTTTAAGACCTGTCTGGTGTAGGTGTAGCGTCGACAGCTGGCAACTTATATCACAAACTAAGAGGAAACAAATGCCTCTTTTTGAGTATTCGGTCTCCTGGTATGAACATTAGGCGACATCCGCTTCCATCAATCACTTCATCTTCCTCAAAATATTTACCCATTACTGCATGACACGTAAGATATTCCCCTTACATGTTGTTTTCAAACTAATCTGACCTTCTTTCATGAACATATATTTTCATTGTTACTTATCATGTTTAACAACTCACTACATCATAGATCATTGATAATTTCTTCCAAGATGTTACTTTCTCATAGTTGATTACCACCACAAAGTCACACTGCCGGAAATGTTATCTCACCTCCCGTGCCTTAATCTTTAACAAGGTGGTTATCTTCCGACATCCCAGTGAAATCGGGCGCGTATTTAGGCACGTCATGTTTGCGACTAACACATATCTCCAAGTACCATCTATTATCCACATTGGAAAACTCGAACAACATAGCTTCACGGCAATTTCTTCCATCCGTGCTCATGAATCAAACGGTTGTTATCTACCTTCCCCGACAATAGTCATGCGTAGCAATAAGAATGTCGCTGAATGTAGACTCCCAATCTGTCTGGATAGCGATTAAACAAACAACCATGTCGACGTGGCTACAAAACAGGTTAAGCGGTCAGGTATCAGTAAGGAGTGACAATATATGATAAGACAACCTTGGTCGATGAAAGCGAAAAAAGTGATAAGGAGCGAGCGAGAATAAAGAAAACGAAGGGCACATGAGAGAGTTAAAGGAGGTCACAGGAAAATGAAACGATCGAATATTTGACTTGTCACAGTGTCTGTAACTAATAATGATCTGAAAGTGGTCGGTATTTGCGAATCAGTTGTTTGCAATTGTCAGAGAAGACAACAACTTGACCACTGAACATATCAGCCGCATAACGCCCACGATACCTATACAGACACTAAACCGGGGGTTCTTAACCTGTTGGGTGCGCCTCCTTGGGAAGATGCAGAAGGGTTACATTTGAGATGTAAGGTGCATCCCAGAAAATGTATCGCATCTGCTTTGTCACTTGACGCAAGTCTAACGTTTTGGAAAAGAGAGCTCTTTCGGTCTTGACCCCCCCCCCCCCCCCCCTCCCCCCGCCCCCCCGCCCACCCCCCCCCCCCCCCCCCCCCCCCCCCCCCCCCCCCCCCCCCTCCCCCCCCCCCCCCCCCCCCCCCCCAATTGACTAAAACCTATATCTTTGTAAATGGACAATTTCAATTTTCAACACTGGCCAGTGTGAAAACAAAGGTTAACCATCAGTTTCTTGCAGGGCGTGACATGCATTAACCAGTATCCAAGACTGTCCCTTGAACTTCTGCCCTTACTGACCAAAAGTAGACACAACCATTACACCAAGGTAATTTATTTATTTTTATGTTTTTCTTTATGTATAGGATGAATTAGGTAGACGTAAAATCCTTGCAGTAACATCTTAATTAATTATATCTTGATTGGTTCATTGATTAATTTCGGGAAATGCGGTAGGTGTGAACGCTAAGCTCACTGTCAGTGGAGGTGTGAGGGCAAACATTTTAAGAATCCTTGCGCTAAACTATAATTTCCCGACAACTAATGCTGAAAACTAATGGGCAAAACTATTTAGTTAAGTTCCCATCCTTAAAATAGCAAAACATAGAGTTAAAAAAATCATGAAAAGTAAAAAAAAATATTCTGGCTATTTAAAATACACACCATCGTCAACTCTTTCACATTTATATACCATCGTCAACTCTTTCACATTTATATACCATCGTCAACTCTTTCAAATTTATATACCATCTTCAACTCTTTCACATTTATATACCATCGTCAACGCTTTCACATTTATATACCATCGTCAACTGTTTCACATTTATATACCATCGTCAACGCTTTCACATTTATATACCATCTTCAACTCTTTCACATTTAAATACCATCTTCAACTCTTTCACATTTATATACCATCGTCAACTCTTTCACATTTATATACCATCGTCAACTGTTTCACATTTATATACCATCGTCAACGCTTTTACATTTATATACCATCGTCAACTCGTTCACATTTATATACCATCTTCAACTCTTTCACATTTATATACCATCGTCAACTCTTTCACATTTATATACCATCGTCAACTCTTTCACATTTATATACCATCGTCAACTCTTTCACATTTATATACCATCGTCAACTGGTTCACATTTATATACCATCGTCAACGCTCTCACATTTATATACCATCGTCAACTCTTTCACATTTATATACCATCGTCAACGCTTTCACATTTATATACCATCGTCAACTCTTTCACATTTATATACCATCGTCAACTCTTTCACATTTATATACCATCTTCAAATCTTTCACATTTATATACCATCGTCAACACTTTCACATTTATATACCATCGTCAACTCTTTCACATTTATATACCATCGTCAACGCTTTTACATTTATATACCATCTTCAACTCTTTCACATTTAAATAACATCGTCAACTGGTTCACATTTATATACCATCGTCAACGCTTTCACATTTATATACCATCGTCAACTCTTTCACATTTATATACCATCGTCAACGCTTTCACATTTATATACCATCGTCAACTCTTTCACATTTATATACCATCGTCAACTCTTTCACATTTATATACCATCGTCAACTCTTTCACATTTATATACCATCGTCAACTCTTTCACATTTATATACCATCGTCAACTCTTTCACATTTATGTACCATCGTCAACGCTTTCACATTTATATACCATCTTCAACTCTTTCACATTTAAATACCATCTTCAACTCTTTCACATTTATATACCATCGTCAACTCTTTCACATTTATATACCATCGTCAACTGTTTCACATTTATATATCATCGTCAACGCTTTCACATTTATATACCATCGTCAACTCTTTCACATTTATATACCATCTTCAACTCTTTCACATTTATATACCATCGTCAACTCTTTCACATTTATATACCATCGTCAACTCTTTCACATTTATATACCATCGTCAACTCTTTCACATTTATATACCATCGTCAACTCTTTCACATTTATATACCATCGTCAACTCTTTCACATTTATACACCATCGTCAACTCTTTCACATTTATATACCATCGTCAACTCTTTCACATTTATACACCATCGTCAACTCTTTCACATTTATATACCATCGTCAACTCTTTCACATTTATATACCATCGTCAACTCTTTCACATTTATATACCATCGTCAACTCTTTCACATTTATTTACCATCGTCAACTCTTTCACATTTATATACCTGTTACGTGCAGTCTTTGATATCTTACAATATTATACATTGGTATACTTGTTATGTTCGCAAATATTTTGTAAACAAAATAGATATTTTTTAGTGCTTAAGGGAAAGTCATTATTGAGTTACTTCCCTTGAAAGTTGTGCCGTCTCTTTCGATCGAACTCCGCGGATGAATCCAGTTTTACTGCGATTTATTCTTTGTTTGGGTAGTAATAGATTGTTCTTGCTTCAGAATATCTATGGCCTGAATTTATGTGTATTGTTTGTCTGAGTAGGACGAGTCTGTCTTATATCTGTATATCTTTACATATCTAAGTCGAACTATATGTTCTGTTGTCTCTAGAGAGGTCAAAGGCTGTTCGGCGGATGTGTCGCGAGAGAGGTGTGATTTGGCTTCGTCCTGATGGGACTGTGTTTTTTCTATGTCGGCTTGTCGCCGGAAAAAAAGTGATCTCAGTATTTGTGGGGAAAGTGATAGTCGTCTAGACCTATCGTGTATGCTTTACCCCAGTGTTTATTCTTATTGCCAAGGAATGGCAGAATCATATTTCTGATACCAAGGTAATAAAAGATACTCTTTTGAACTCTCGTACGAAGCCACCATTTTCGATAGGTACGATTTGTATGTCTGAGAGAATATATTTGACTCGATGAAAACGACTTCGATTCCTAGCAGCACTATATCCTGTAGAATGCAGTCAATTGTTCATGATAAAATCTACAGAGCAATGAAATGTTTAATGAATGACTAACTTTAAGACAGATTCATTATCTGTATCCAAACGTGAGTGACAGCTCACGAGAGAAGCCATCTTGGAACCAAACATGTAGTGACTTTCAAGAAGAGAAAAGGGATGCCCGTATTATCGCTTGATTAGTCCAGAGATCACTGCTACACATGAGAACCCATTGCTAGCGGTTCAATATTATTATATGAAAAAACTGTGCTGAACATTATGTTAAAGAATCTTCGCTAGACGAGGTTAGGTCTAGAAGCCATCTGGAATATTATTTATAAGCTGACGTGCTCAGTCAGTGAAGTCAGATGATCTATATATATGGGCAATACTGAGTGCTTGGCTACTGACAGTCCATTATACTATTATTCTACATGAGTGCCCATGTAACATAACATTGCAAGACCATTTATCCACTGTACCATGATGTATTATGCCAACCTGTGATTTGTCACTATCTGTGCTGTCGAGTGTGTACGTCCAATTAAACTTTAGTAAAGGTACACAGTCGTTGGTGTCGATGACTTCCAGCCATACATGAGTGTGAGAAAAAAACATTTGTCAACACCACGAACTCTTCCTATCATTCGCACATTATACACTCCATCTATGTCTACACACCACTGCGTAGGTCAAGTTGACATTCCATACTCGAACCACGAGCAACACAACAACACAGTATTTAACTCTGATGATGTTCGAGCGAGCTTCAGATTTCTCAGCATGTCTCTTGCTCAGGGCAAGGGTCTTGTATTAAGAGTTTATCAACTGATGATGATGATGTCTGCTTCCATCCACTTATATTTGTCATTTGGTGGACATCATTAACTGGAAAAAAGGAGGACTTTATCAATACCATCGTCAACTCTTTCACATTTATATACCATCGTCAACTCTTTCACATTTATATACCATCGTCAACTCTTTCACATTTATATACCATCGTCAACTCTTTCACATTTATATACCATCGTCAACTCTTTCACATTTATATACCATCGTCAACTCTTTCACATTTATATACCATCGTCAACTCTTTCACATTTATATACCATCGTCAACTCTTTCACATTTATATACCATCGTCAACTCTTTCACATTTATATACCATCGTCAACTCTTTCACATTTATATACCATCGTCAACTCTTTCACATTTATATACCATCGTCAACTCTTTCACATTTATATACCATCGTCAACGCTTTCACATTTATATACCATCGTCAACGCTTTCACATTTATATACCATCGTCAACGCTTCAAACATTTATATACCATCGTCAACTCTTTCACATTTATATACCATCGTCAACTCTTTCACATTTATATACCATCGTCAACTCTTTCACATTTATATACCATCGTCAACTCTTTCACATTTATATACCATCGTCAACTCTTTCACATTTATATACCATCGTCAACTCTTTCACATTTATATACCATCGTCAACTCTTTCACATTTATATACCATCGTCAACGCTTTCACATTTATATACCATCGTCAACGCTTTCACATTTATATACCATCGTCAACGCTTCAAACATTTATATACCATCGTCAACGCTTTCACATTTATATACCATCGTCAACGCTTTCACCTTTATATACCATCGTCAACTCTTTCACATTTATATACCATCGTCAACTCTTTCACATTTATATACCATCGTCAACTCTTTCACATTTATATACCATCGTCAACTCTTTCACATTTGTATACCATCGTCAACGCTTTCACATTTATATACCATCGTCAACGCTTTCACATTTATATACCATCGTCAACGCTTTCACATTTATATACCATCGTCAACTCTTTCACATTTATATACCATCGTCAACTCTTTCACATTTATATACCATCGTCAACTCTTTCACATTTATATACCATCGTCAACTCTTTCACATTTATATACCATCGTCAACTCTTTCACATTTATATACCATCGTCAACTCTTTCACATGTATATACCATCGTCAACTCTTTCACATTTATATATACCATCGTCAACTCTTTCACATTTATATACCATCGTCAACTCTTTCACATTTATATACCATCGTCAACTCTTTCACATTTATATACCATCGTCAACTCTTTCACATTTATATACCATCGTCAACTCTTTCACATTTATATACCATCGTCAACGCTTTCACATTTATATACCATCGTCAACGCTTTCACATTTATATACCATCGTCAACGCTTTCACATTTATATACCATCGTCAACTCTTTCACATTTATATACCATCGTCAACTCTTTCACATTTATATACCATCGTCAACTCTTTCACATTTATATACCATCGTCAACTCTTTCACATTTATATACCATCGTCAACTCTTTCACATTTATATACCATCGTCAACTCTTTCACATTTATATACCATCGTCAACTCTTTCACATTTATATACCATCGTCAACGCTTTCACATTTATATACCATCGTCAACGCTTTCACATTTATATACCATCGTCAACGCTTCAAACATTTATATACCATCGTCAACGCTTTCACATTTATATACCATCGTCAACGCTTTCACCTTTATATACCATCGTCAACTCTTTCACATTTATATACCATCGTCAACTCTTTCACATTTATATACCATCGTCAACTCTTTCACATTTATATACCATCGTCAACTCTTTCACATTTGTATACCATCGTCAACGCTTTCACATTTATATACCATCGTCAACGCTTTCACATTTATATACCATCGTCAACGCTTTCACATTTATATACCATCGTCAACTCTTTCACATTTATATACCATCGTCAACTCTTTCACATTTATATACCATCGTCAACTCTTTCACATTTATCTCATTCTGAAACTAACAAAAGGTAGTCCCATAGCAGATACTGCTGCAGGGGAGTGAAGTGTTAGAGACGTCACCATATTAGGTCCAGCATCGAGACGTGGTGACGAGTTCCCTTTCTCGCTACCTTTTCCTGCCCTAACTCAAAGAGCAGAGCAAGTACACATTTACAGTTGGGTTGGCTGGAGCGTGACGGTACCGTGATTCGAACCGGGCACCTGTGCCGCGAGAGACTAGCACTCTAACCACTCTGTGCATCGGGCGCTTATTCTGAAATACACTCCTTTAAATCATTCACTCCAAACCTCTATGTTCTGTTAAAGGTCTTCTTTACATGGCCTCGCAATCGAGAGTGGGAGTCGTGGAGTAGGTCGGTTCTTAGTGGAGTGGGAGTCGGTAAAAAATGTCCGGACTTCAACTTCGAAATTTATGCGAGATGAGTAGTAAGAAACTGTAGTCGGAGTCGAGATTCGGGGTCGAGATTCGGCGTCGGGAGTCAGCTTTCTAAAATTTCAGGAGTCGACATCGAAAAACACTTTGGCTGACTCTGTAACATTGCTTGTGTATCCCTTCCACATATGTCTCCAATTTCCTTCTCTGTGAGTTGTTAATCTCTCTCTGTTTCCATTACAATGGGGCTACTAGAACAGACTGCCTTGTATTTCTACCAAACTGGTTTTTTCAGAGTGTTCTCTATCTAACGCCAGTGCAGTTTCTTAATCTTTTGTTCCACAGTTATTTGTCTATTATTCCCATCAGTTCCCGGTTAATGATCTTGTCATACAAACGTAATCCTTCTATTCCCCTCAAACACCCATTTATGAAATTCTGTAAATTTCTGGTTGTCGTATTTTGTTATTCTGCGTGTTTCGGAGGCATTCAATACGATTGCCTTGACATTTAAATCGGTGATTCGTATCTTTGTATTGGACGTGATGTCTTAATATGTTTTGCATCTCCCAGTGCCGTGAAATCTCCTGCCTTTTCCACCTTCTTACTCTGATATCGCTGTCCGTCTTATCCAACTTTATTTATATTGCTGCCATAATATATGCGGAAGTCAAAATTGTGAAGCGATTTTTCTCCAAGTGCAATCAGGTTAACATTTGATGTATTCTCATAACCTTTGTCGTTTCTCTGTGCATTTCAAGACCCTACTGCTATGCCATTGTAGTGATTTCTAAATACAATATCTAAATTAATATATAACTGTATAGGGCATAAAGGCAAAGATAAGAAAGTACAAAAGAATTTTCTGCTAGAACGGTTGGTGTCGCCTACGCCTTCAGATTATTATTTGCTAACGAATAGCCGAACAAAACGGTACCCAATTTTTCAAATTCGTCCTTGACATAAACACCCACTTTTCCTAGTTCTAAGAAAATATTTGCCTAAAATGCATTGTGGAACGAGGAGGGGCAAGGATAGATGAAATGCTAATTCGTTTCGCATTGATTTTAAACTAAAAGCCAATTGTAGCACAGTGGCAAGCCTTGCCTTAGGGGTTTCCCCAATACAATGAAAAAGTTAGAATTGTATACACTACGGTCATGTAAACATGTTAAGCTCTTATTATGAATGACCTAAGCTCTCGTATTTCGCTTGATATTACATGGAAAAAGAGTGAACGAGAGGTAGTTTTAAAATAAACAACTAACATAGAAAAAAAGATAGAATTTTGAACCAAACCACATAGCCCCTTGAAAATCGTAGATTCGTGTACCTGAAGACTTGCTGACCAAGAATATGTTATTAGTTATATAAATAGTCCCTTAACTAATCAAATAATGATAAAACCGCACATAGAGATCAGAGATACTGTCAGGTCAAGTCATATCTGCTTAGATTGGATCGCATATTTTTTGGGAAAAAAGTAGGTGACAGATAGGCTCAGATAGGACAGTGAATCCGATTTGGGAGCATTTGAAGTGAGACGAAATATTATTGGCTGACCTTTGAATAAACATAAATAGCCTAGTAACGTAGAAAGGTTTGAATGATATTTTTTGAAAGACTGTTTACCCTTGTAAAATTAAGAGCGATTGGCCAACTGAATCGATATTGTCAGAATAAGCGTTAGGGGGGACGCCATTTCTAGAAAAATTTTCACCAGTGATAGATGAGATCAGGCTGTGCTTTCAAATATAATTTCTGGGCAGCCTGGACAACAAAACAGATCGAAACTGTGTCAGTCATCGTCTCTGTGTATTTCATTGAACAAATTGTGGTAAGATTGACATTTATTAACATGTATTTTATATAAAAATTGAATGTGAAATAATAATATATGTCTGGACATGAGTGGGTCTATAGCGAACATGAGGCAAAGCCTAAAGATTGATCCACCATGTGATAGACTGTCAGAGAGGTGTAAAAATACAAGAATATGTATGATTGTCATAAAAGAGCATAACACCTATCCTATTATATGGAAGAGATTACAGCTGGAATTGCAGTGGCGTTGTAACTATTAGGGAAAGGAATACTGGTGTACATTGTCACATCAAAAGAAAATGGTGGCATAGGTTTGTATAAGGATATGACCCTTTTTGTTTGTTTGTACTGTACCTGTCCTAGAATGTGGACTATTAGTGTATGCTAGGTATTAAGAAGGATGCATACCTTCACATTTCAGAGGTCCTGGGTACTGACGTTAATGTGGTACCAAACGCTTGAAAACTGATTGATTCAGGACTCTGTCTGTTTACTGCGAGCCCATGCTAGTGGCCATTGTCTATCAAACAGGGAATAGATTGTCAAGCGAGCAGAGGAAAGGTTCAACCTGTATTCTACTACCAAGATAAGTTCTCGTTCGGCACCTGAGAGCTCAACTATCAGAATTAAAGAAGAAATATAAAAAGTGACAGTGAATAAACTGGGACAAATATTTAATAGTTCCACAAGTGACAAATAGAAACAGACAGTACTAAAAGGGTATGATTTCAAACAACAACCTAGTGGTACTACCAGTATTACCTTAAATTAGGAGAACACTACAGACGTATATTAGAAAAATATTTTATGTATGGACAGAGGATCTATTGTGCTATTTGACTGATGTAAATGATTATTTTGATTTCACTTTTAAATTGTCAATCCTGATTCCAAATAAATTAGAATCAGGATAATAAAATTGTAAAAATCATATTTACACAAAATTCAACCACAGTCTTAAATAAGATAGCCTTTTAGAGTGTCGTTTGTATGTTATTGTGGTAGTACTGTGTGCTGTTGTGAATAATAAACTATTTGTTTGTATGTTTGTGGATTATTGTACATTACACTCTACATTCATAACCCTAGACACTAAACGAAGTCATTTACTATAATAATAAATACATTTTGAATGAGATAAAAGGGGTGGTAGCGGAAAGGTACCCTGAAAAGTTCACAATACTATTGGGTAAATTCAGGGACCTTCATAGCTAATCTCATTTAATACAAATATAATAATACCTACAACAATTCATAACATCAAATCCACCACATATATTGGGGTCTCGCTCCTCGGGATTGAATTTCTTATAACACCAGCTATATTGGGTAGTTTGATTCTGGGATTTTAAATTCTTAAAATATTATCAAGTATGTTAGGAATCTCAGAGAGTATAAAACTAAAAGCATTCCTTTTGGAGAAATTGAATAGTAGTTGAGCTATCAGTGCCTGTGGTTGTTCTTGGTTTATATTAGAAATTATTAGCCATAATTAGAGATTTGAATAGTTGGAAATTTTAAAGGTGGCATAGTATAAATGGCTGATCTGGCAAAGTTTCGATCTGCTGCTGTGCTGGCTGCTAAGGAAATGAACATGGAGGGTCAGGCTTTGATCCAATATGTAACTTCAGAATGTGACAAGTATATTGAAAGGGAAGATAGGAAGTTAGCAGAAGAAAGAAAATTACAGTTACAAATTGAGGCTGATAAAGAACTTAAGAGGTTACAAATTGAGGCTGACAAGGAGGCTAGGGCATTGGAGGCAGAAGAAAAGAGGTTGGCTGCTGAAAGAGAAGAAAAGAGACAGGCTGCTGAAAGAGAGGAAAAGAGATTGGCTGCTGAAAGGGAAGCAGAGGAAAAGAGACAGGCTGCTGAAAGAGAAAGAGAAGAAAAAAAAGGCAGAGAGGGAAGCAGAAGATAGAAGATTGCAGAGGGAGCACGAGTTACGACTAAGGGAGTTGGAAATTCAAGGCCATGCTCCTGAAAATGGAGCCAGCCCCTTTGCCTCAGATGCCACTGCCAGTCAGGGAGCCTCAACCTCAGCTATGGGTTTTCATGTAGATCATTTTGTTGAGAAAGAAGATGACATCGAAGGGTACTTAAGTAGATTTGAACTTTTAGCTACTACATATGGGTTAGAGAGAGAGAGGTGGAGCCTCAAGTTATCACAAGGGCTTAGAGGAACGGCTTATGAAGTTTTTTCCAACATGAGCAGAGATGACCAATACAATTATGACATGCTGAAGCAGGCTCTTTTATTAAGATACGAAAAGAACGGAGAATTTTATAGAAAAAAATTTAGGAATGCCAAACTACTGTTGGGTGAGACTTATCACCAGTTCTCTGCACGGTTAGAGACCTACTTGGAGAAATGGACTGCTCTGGGGAAAACCCAAGATCTTAAGGAGATGATCCTTATTGAGCAGCTAAGAGAGTCCATGGCTCCAGACCTGAGAAAGTTTCTCATGGAACAAGGTGCAGAGAGGCTGGGTGAGTTACTCAATGTCGCTGAGAGGTATAAGGCAGCCCAGGAAGAGGTAGTTGGTAATAAAAAGAAACAGGTAGACAATTTTAAGGCACCTCAAAATTTTAATAAGTTTGACCATAGAGACCAGAACAAAGGTAAGCAATATTTTGATAGGCCACGCAATGACTATAAACATAAAACCTCACAATTCAATGAAAGGAAAAATGATGAAAGAAAACATTTTAACCAAGGAAAGAAGTATTGTAAAAATTGTCGGATGGACAACCATAACACTGAAAATTGTAGAAGGAAAACTCCTACTTTCGCTGCAATGAAAATGGGGAGAAAGGGAGTAAAGGTCAACCCTACTGAACAACAGGAACCTTACCACCCCCCAGTGTGAGAAGATGTAACATGCAATGGTGTCACCATAAGGTGTTTGTATAATACTGGATTAGATTATGATTCAGTTGTGAGTTCTCACCTGGAGCAGGCAGATCAATACACCACAGAAACAGTGGAGATTCAAACTGCAACCAAGGACGTAGCGACCATGACACTTCCCGTCGCCAGGATAAATGTGAAAACGCGATATGTGGAAGGAATCATAAAAGCAGCAGTGATAAATGAACCAATCTACCCTCTGATATTGGGGTGTAGATATGTCTTCTTGGGGAATCCCAAGAGACCTGTGACCATGGCAACAGTGCAGACCAGATCACAGTCTAAAAAGGAGGAGGATAATCCGATAAATACCCATCCAGATGAGATGAGATGAAGGCACAGGTGGAGGATAAGACCCTCAAGCATTGTTTTAAGAAATTGCCCAAATGTCATACACCTCCAGGTAAGGGAGATTTCTATATGAAGAACAAATTGATATATAGGAAGGCTGGAAATGGATCCAATGGTCACGGACAGCTGGTCCTCTAATTTCATATAGGACTAAAGTGTTGGAACTAGGGCATGCGATTCCCTTCAGTGGTCATATGGGGATCAGCGCAACAGAACAGCGTATAGCTTGTCATTATTTCTGGCCAGGAATAACTGAAGACATAAAGAGATATGTAAAATCCTGTCCAGAGTGCCAACGGGTAGCTCCAAAGCATTGGACTGCTCCAGCAACTCTAGGGGAAATGCCCATAGTGGGAACACCTTTTGAAAGAGTTGCAGTGGACATAATGGGACCTCTCACTCGGACCAAGAAGAGGAACAGTTACATTCTGACTCTGGTGGACACTTGTTCTATGTGGGGAGAGGCGGTAGCCCTGTCATCAATTGATTCGAAGCATGTGGCAGAGGCATTACTCATAATCTTCACCAGGTTAGGCTTTCCCAACCAAATCTTGACTGATAATGGCTCTCAGTTCAATGGGAAACTAACAGAAGAAGTATTCAGGATCTTTCAAGCCAAACACTTTCATTGCAGCCCGTATCATCCTAAAGGAAATGGCCAAGTGGAAAGATTTAACGGGACACTCATGTCGATCCTGAGGAAGTTGGCACATGAAAAACCAGATACATGGGACCAGTACCTTCCCGCCGCCTTGTTTGCCTATCGGGAGGTACCCCATAGTTCAACCGGTATGGCCCCGGCAACATTGTTATTTGGAAGGCCAATAAAAGGTCCCTTGGAAGCCTTGTTAAGGACATGGACCGATGAAAAGGCAGAAGAAAATATTACCTCATCATATCAATATGTGAACGAGCTGACCACTCGTCTTAAAACTGGCTGGAAACTTCTTCTTCTCTTCTTCTTCCGTCCTTAGCCAATGACCGGCAAAGCAGTCAATGGCCATTACGCCTAGTGGCGTCTTAAGGGCAACAGCGAATGGATTTTCTTTGCCGTTGTTCCCATCACGCCTAATGGCGTCTTTAGGGCAACGACAAATCAATCCGTTTGTCGTTGTTTCCGTAATCAAAGTGACTGGCAAACGGGTGATCAGCCCGTTGGGTGGCTGGAAACTTGCTAATGAAAATTTGAGACAAGCCAGAAAAAAGCATGCTGCCTATTACAATAAGAAAGCGAAGGATCGAGAATTAGCTGTGGGAGAGACGGTGCTCCTTCTACTGCCCGGCAGCCAGAATAAATTGCAAATTGGATGGCAAGGTCCATATACAGTTTTAGAGAAGGTGTCTAGAACAAATTATAAGATAGATAAGAAAGGGAAAGAGAAAATCTATCATGTGAATCTCCTGAAGAAATATCTGGACAGAGAAAACCAGGAAGAGACACACCTATTAACCTTGTCTGTTGCAATGGAGATGAAAAAGGAACCACTCACTTCTCATGAATATCCTCTACATCTCTGTGAGACCGCTGCACAGGTAAAAATCAGCACACACTTAACGGAAAATCATAGGGAGAGTGTTCAACAGGTTCTGAATAATCATACAGATGTGTTAACGGACCGTCCGGGGCATACAAATTTATTGGAGTATGATATGAAACTCATAGACCCAACACCAATCTGTATGAAAGCCTATTTGATTCCGTTCGCTAAGGAAAAAGCTTTAAGGGAGGAGATAGATTATCTGTTGAGTGATAGGATTATCTCGCACAGTGAATCTTCCTACAGCTCCAGTGTGGTTCTGTTGAGAAAACCCTCTGGAGAACACCGGCTGTGTATAGATTACAGGAAACTGAATGCTGTCACAGAAGGTCAGGTGGATCCATTACCTGATACAAATCAGCTGTTTGCCAGGCTGAATAAAGCTAAATATTTCTCTAAAGTGGATCTGAGTAAAGGCTACTATCAGATTCCAGTAAAGCCGGAAGTCAAACCTTATTTAGCCTTTAGCACCTCGGAAGGACATTATGAATTTAATATGTTGCCATTCGAGCTGAAAAATGCACCGAGTGTGTTTTCGAGGATGATGAGAAAGTTACTGGATCCCCTGAAGAATCCATGCATCACCAACTTCATGGATGATATTCTCATAGCAACAGAAACATTTGAGGAACACATTAACTCTCTGAATATGTTGTTTGATCGACTGAGAGAGACCAATTTGACAGCTAGACCGACGAAATGCTGTGTTGGATGTAAAGAGCTAGAATTCTTGGGACACACAGTACATCAGGGAAACATTACCCCTGACCCCAAGAACCTGGAGAAGTTAAAAAAGGCACCAAGACCACAAACAAAAAAAGATGTGCGATCTTTTGTCTCATTACGTGGTTTCTGCCAAAAGTATATTAAAAACTTTAACTCCATATGTGCTCCATTGACTGATTTAACGCACAAAGGAAATCCTGATAGAATTATTTGGACAGCGCAGTGTGAATTAGCATACCAAGAATTGAAAGAAAAGCTCACAAGCAGGCCTATTTTGAAATTACCTGACTTGAGTCAAGAATTCATAGTGAGAACGGATGCTAGTAATATCGGTTTGGGTGCAGCTCTATTACAACGGTCAAATTCACTTGATGGGGAATAAACCCCAGTGGCTTATGCTAGCCGTAAGTTGAACACAGCAGAACAAAAATATTCAACAAGTGAAAAAGAATGTCTGGCAGTCATATGGGCTATAAAAAAGTTCCAGATTTATCTTTATGGAAAATCATTTAAGATTCAGACAGACCATAAACCACTCGTGTGTCTGTCACAAGCAAGGCATGAAAATGCTAGATTATTACGCTAGTCTTTGCTCTTACAGCCATTCCAGTTTACCATAGAGTACATTCCCGGAAAAACCAATGTCGGCGCTGATTTTTTAAGCAGACATCCGTATGACGAACATCAGAGTAGTCACCAGGCATAGATAGTAAATTCACCTATGTGTATTTAGAAGTAGGAACTGACATATGATCGTCTGTTCTAAAGGGGGGAGATGTGTAGTGATTTCTAAATACAATATCTAAATTAATATATAACTGTATAGGGCATAAAGGCAAAGATAAGAAAGTACAAAAGAATTTTCTGCTAGAACGGTTGGTGTCGCCTACGCCTTCAGATTATTATTTGCTAACGAATAGCCGAACAAAACGGTACCCAATTTTTCAAATTCGTCCTTGACATAAACACCCACTTTTCCTAGTTCTAAGAAAATATTTGCCTAAAATGCATTGTGGAACGAGGAGGGGCAAGGATAGATGAAATGCTAATTCGTTTCGCATTGATTTTAAACTAAAAGCCAATTGTAGCACAGTGGCAAGCCTTGCCTTAGGGGTTTCCCCAATACAATGAAAAAGTTAGAATTGTATACACTACGGTCATGTAAACATGTTAAGCTCTTATTATGAATGACCTAAGCTCTCGTATTTCGCTTGATATTACATGGAAAAAGAGTGAACGAGAGGTAGTTTAAAAATAAACAACTAACATAGAAAAAAAGATAGAATTTTGAACCAAACCACATAGCCCCTTGAAAATCGTAGATTCGTGTACCTGAAGACTTGCTGACCAAGAATATGTTATTAGTTATATAAATAGTCCCTTAACTAATCAAATAATGATAAAACCATACATAGAGATCAGAGATACTGTCAGGTCAAGTCATATCTGCTTAGATTGAATCGCACATTTTTTGGGAAAAAAGTAGGTGACAGATAGGCTCAGATAGTACAGTGAATCCGATTGGGTGGCATTTGAAGTGAGACGAAATATTATTGGCTGACCTTTGAATAAACATAAATAGCCTAGTAACGTAGAAAGGTTTGAATGATATTTTTTGAAAGACTGTTTACCCTTGTAAAATTAAGAGCGATTGGCCAACTGAATCGATATTGTCAGAATAAGCGTTAGGGGGGACGCCATTTCTAGAAAAATTTTCACCAGTGATAGATGAGATCAGGCTGTGCATTCATATAATTTCTGGGCAGCCTGGACAACAAAACAGATCGAAACTGTGTCAGTCATCGTCTCTGTGTATTTCGTTGAACAAATTGTGGTAAGATTGACATTTATTAACATGTATTTTATATAAAAATTGAATGTGAAATAATAATATATGTCTGGACATGAGTGGGTCTATAGCGAACATGAGGCAAAGCCTAAAGATTGATCCACCATGTGATAGACTGTCAGAGAGGTGTAAAAATACAAGAATATGTATGATTGTCATAAAAGAGCATAACACCTATCCTATTATATGGAAGAGATTACAGCTGGAATTGCAGTGGCGTTGTAACTATTAGGGAAAGGAATACTGGTGTACATTGTCACATCAAAAGAAAATGGTGGCATAGGTTTGTATAAGGATATGACCCTTTTTGTTTGTTTGTACTGTACCTGTCCTAGAATGTGGACTGTTAGTGTATGCTAGGTATTAAGAAGGATGCATACCTTCACATTTCAGAGGTCCTGGGTACTGACGTTAATGTGGTACCAAACGCTTGAAAACTGATTGATTCAGGACTCTGTCTGTTTACTGCGAGCCCATGCTAGTGGCCATTGTCTATCAAACAGGGAATAGATTGTCAAGCGAGCAGAGGAAAGGTTCAACCTGTATTCTACTACCAAGATAAGTTCTCGTTCGGCACCTGAGAGCTCAACTATCAGAATTAAAGAAGAAATATAAAAAGTGACAGTGAATAAACTGGGACAAATATTTAATAGTTCCACAAGTGACAAATAGAAACAGACAGTACTAAAAGGGTATGATTTCAAACAACAACCTAGTGGTACTACCAGTATTACCTTAAATTAGGAGAACACTACAGACGTATATTAGAAAAATATTTTATGTATGGACAGAGGATCTATTGTGCTATTTGACTGATGTAAATGATTATTTTGATTTCACTTTTAAATTGTCAATCCTGATTCCAAATAAATTAGAATCAGGATAATAAAATTGTAAAAATCATATTTACACAAAATTCAACCACAGTCTTAAATAAGATAGCCTTTTAGAGTGTCGTTTGTATGTTATTGTGGTAGTACTGTGTGCTGTTGTGAATAATAAACTATTTGTTTGTATGTTTGTGGATTATTGTACATTACACTCTACATTCATAACCCTAGACACTAAACGAAGTCATTTACTATAATAATAAATACATTTTGAATGAGATAAAAGGGGTGGTAGCGGAAAGGTACCCTGAAAAGTTCACAATACTATTGGGTAAATTCAGGGACCTTCATAGCTAATCTCATTTAATACAAATATAATAATACCTACAACAATTCATAACATCAAATCCACCACAGCCATCTCATCAAGTATTTCTTATTTCGTCTTGCATCTTCTTCTTCTTCCTCTTCCTCGTTCGTCCTGAAAAGGACGTTGGTTGCTTTGTGTCTGTTTACACCGGAGCTGCGATATTTGCGCCTTTTGGCCGACACATCCGGCATTTTTTGGGACCGGGTGTGCCTTCCCTCTTCGATCCCTACTCTCTCAGCCAGACTGCACTGATGCAGCCTGTTTCCAGGACCACCACGTGGAGGTGGAGTAGGGTCTTGGTCAGCTCTGGTTCGCTGACAATGACGCAAGCAGTCAAGCTATGGGTCGCTGACTGCATTCTCTATTGCTGCATCTTTGGGTCTTGCATCTGATTACGGTTACGAGGCGGAAGAGTCAGTCATCCGTAATATCTGGATTTTCATACTGTTGTGTCAGATTCCACTGAATTATATTTCTGGTGTCTGATGTTTTCATAATTCAGTCTAAAACTGGTAAGGAGAGAAATATTCGACAAAAGGTATCCCTGGCACTTCAGTTCTTGTCTCAAAAGTTTCTGTAAGTTGTCCTTCCGAAGAATAACGAATTTCAATCTGTCATAAGTGTTCGTTGTTAGATTAATTGTCCTCTTTTCACACAACATGCCTAAGAAAAATTCACCGAATCTTTTGGCCGAATACCATCACCAACCAAGATCTGCTTACTCGTAGCAAGCAAGAGGACATGCATACCATCATAGCTGGCAGACGCTGGAGCTGGGTTGGTCATGTCCTCAGAAGAGACCCCGATGCCATCACAAGAACAGCTATGCTTTGGACCCCTGAAGGAAAGCGAAAGAGAGGCCGACCAAAAACAACTTGGCGGAGGACTGTGGAGGCTGAGATGCAAAGAATGAACAAGAGTTGGGGCACTGTACAAAGGATGGCCACCGACCGTGCAAAGTGGAATCAATTTGTTGTTGCCCTACAAGACGCCACTAGGCGTGATGGCCACTGACTGCTTTGACGGGCGGTGGTTAAGGATCGAAGAAGAAGAAGAAGAAGTTAGATTAATTAACTTCTGTACATTTCCAAAATGCCCCATCAGTGTCGTAGAAATTCTCTGTCTGACATCCTGTTCATAGTCCATAGATCCTATGTAAAGAGGTGAGCTCAATACGAAGCTATGTTCAGATATTATACACAGTGTGACATAGCATGTACAGGATCTCGTGTGACGAAAACCTGTTTGTTCTTGTCTCAAATGTCTGTCTATGATCTCTCTTAATCTCTAAAGGATGATGCTGTTTATTATTATTCCTGGTGCTGATAACATTATTCGTCTGTAATTTGTGCGCTTTTGCAAATCTCCCTCCTTTGGCTACTTGACCAGATATCTCCACTTTCAGTCTAGTATTACATTTTAACGTTTCATTTTGCCGTTTGACCCTATGACCATGAAATACATTGCAAGTTCCATTCATGTTCTCCAGTTCATACTTTTGCACTCCCCTCATATTTCTTAGTGGCAAATGAAGTAGATTCAAAGTAGAATTAATATTTTCTCGCAAGTAACTCCAACTATTCAGTATCGCTGAATGAAGTAAGATGTAAAAACAGTGGTAAAAGTCAGTACGTCAAAGTGGTCTATGCCTGAGCAAAACTGACGTCAAAGTAAAAACATTTATTTTAAGAATAAAAAGATGAATAAAATCTGTGCTCTTCTGTGCAGAAATAAAATTCTGCTGTTCTGGTATTTATTTTGCAAGATTGAAACCCTTTTTGGCGTTTACGTCGGTACTTTACATTTTAGTTTTGAACCAGGCCATCAAAATGGCGACGTTTCAACACCATACACTAAGGTAGTTCATTAAAACATATGGCTTCGTTATGAAAAGTCGCAACAACAACAAAATTAAATATTTAAAAAAAAATATTTTAAACACAGGCTTTTAATGCACACTAGTCAAGCTTTTAATAAATTTAAGTCAAATGTAATCGATCCGCTAATAACATTATCAGTTTGCAATAAACGAGTCCACAGCACAGGAGGTGGATTTCATTATTCAGTATATTACACGGAAAGTTAATATTTTTATTAATTTTTATTTTTATTTTGATAAGAGTTGTAAATTACATTTTTTTTTAAAATGTATTTGTCAGTTGTGTGTATGTCTGGGGGAGATGGGGGGGGGGGGAGAAATGAAGTTTCAAGAGAGAGTCAATCTTGTTGGAAAGGTTACACCTAGATTATTTGCAGTTATCGTCCATTTTAGTGATTTTTTTTTATTTAAAAAAAAAATTTATATTAATTTCAATGTTATTAATTTTATTATTTTTACGACTGATTATTGTATTCTTATGGGGAATACACAACTGTGCCAATTTTCAGAGCTACTGCTCATCTGGAAGTGATTGAAAAGTCGATTGCAAAATTTGTAAATGACAACAGGGTGACATGCGTTGCGAGTTAAAGAAAAGCCTGTAAAAATACCATTACTGTATTCACTTCAATAGAAGCGTAAACAATATAATAAGTCAGAAACGACTAATAACGAGTTCGTTAAGTGAATGTCATAACTCAAAATATAGAAGCTGATCTATGATCCTAAATTGTGGCTGCTTTAGGAAAAAAAATGTAATTGGGTGACTAGTAATGGACAAGCTCCGTGTAGTTCCATAGTGTCTCTGAGAATACAAGTGAAGAATAAGGCTGCTGCTACTTCCTAAAGTATGTCGTGAGAGGCGACTGATATGAGGTTGTGCATAAGGCTGGCAACCTCATCAAGTAAAACAAATTACTACAGAAACTACCACAGTAAGAGCACATGAGTGTTTTGGTGCTGGCTTTCTGGGGAGCAGATGTAGTGGTGCATCCATGCTCCATGGGAGTGTGGGTGGGAGGAGAAGACAGTAATGATGATGAGTAATGGACAACTTTTTTTTCAAGCATCTCACTTTCTAACCATTACTAAAGGCTCCAGCACACAGAGATCGCTAGTGGGCATCACATTGAAGCAGGATAAGACAACCGACTACTTACTCTGTAAAACTCGATCATGGAGTTAACAGAAAGGCTACGGCAGACGATACTTATGGTGATTGCCATCTTGGCTCTCATCTGTTTCTTTTCGTCCTTCATGCTGTTTGTGTGCGCTGCTTATATTAAAATAAACGTGGACGCTCGAATGAAACTTATTGAAACCTACAACAGCGATGTGCTGCCGGCCATCTTTGTATTCGTCGGCGTTGTCAACTTGGTCCAGAACCTCGCTTGTGTCTTCGTCTGTCTCAAATTGAGAACTGTTGATAATCGGTGAGTATTTTCATTTCCTGTAGATCGTACATTTCCTGCTGCAGATCATTTATCTTTTTTTTTTTTTTTTTAAACTAGTATCGTTGTTGCTTATTTTGTTTATGTTTTATTATTAGGACGGCTGCTTTTCTAAGACTGCCATTGATCGTCATCATCATCATCATCATCACCCTGTTGTTTATCAAGGAGGATAGGCCTTCAACACACTCAAACCACGTCTTCCTGTCACGTGTCATCAGCTCAAGGTTGTTTTCTTCATGTCTTCGTCATGCCCTTCACGTCTGTCTCTAGATCTCTTCTCCATGTGTTCTATGGTCTCCCTCTATCTATCTTACCCTGGGGATACCAGATCTTTCATTTATACTGTGGCTTTTTTTTTTACTATCATCATTTTCCTTTCCACTCCTTACGAACATAGAACCACCAATACAACGGGCCTCCTTGCAAAAAACCTGCATCATGCTTTCAATTTCTCTTGCAGTGGTTTCTGTATGTCACATAAATATTGGGTCGTTCTCTTCTCCTCTCCGCAGTAGTCAATTACATTTTGTTGTGAGTACTGATAACATGCCATTTCCGTGGTCGCCCATTTCTTTCTCTGCTATCAAGCAGATATTAGCTATTTTCTTATCAATTTTACACTCCCTTCAGTGATAATTGACCATGTTTGCTTTGCGCTTCTCGGCTTTGCTAAGATTAAGACGCAGGTAAAACCAAAATGGGCCCGGTCAATTTTCTTATAGTTTACGCGTTTCATGTTTACCTAGGAGTGCCCCGCGATAAATTATCGACCTATTGGCATGCACTCGGTGGAAACGAATGACATAATCATTTCCTGTACACCTTGTTACAAAGACATTACTTTAGATGAAAGTAAGATGTTGTATTTAAGAAAACATTGCCGAGAGGTGATCGGATGTTTTCATTCCATATTTGGAATGTTGTCTTTGCATAAATGCACAGAAATTTCCTAGTGGAAATATCTTGAATTACCCCATCGTAAACATGTTTGAAATTATTGGCCGACACTCCAGATGTGAACATAACTACATTTCTGGTTGGGGCCTGGTCTAATGGTAAACAACACGTGCCAGGAACGAGAGGGGGAATATAACCTGACACTTTAGTCGGTTGAAAGCACTATAAAAATCTATCTCGCGCCAAGAAGACAACCAGACCTTGCCAGAGTTGAGACTAAAATCAGTTTTTATTTATCGGACAGGACCCCTGTTTGATCGTCTTAAGGACTTAGAGCCAAGGAAAACTCTAATATTTTAACACGGAAAACTGAAATCTGAGGGAAATGAAACACAAGTCAAAGTGGGAACTTACTGCTAAAGTAACGACACCCAAGACCAAGTGTAAGAGGCCTCTACAAGTGCCTTTATTTCTCTGAGCCAGCAGTCCATAAGCTTAAAGATTGGATTGGTGGTACCAGTTGAGGGTACTATTTCTGGAACAAGTGAAGGTATAAGTGGCCTGAAGTCGACGCTAGACACCATCATAAGACGGGTCTTAGAGACGCGGCACCGGCTGTGCAGGTACTCCCAGATTCTACTTGGAGAGTGCTGCAACTCTTAATCTTGACCAGGGACGCGAGCGATCCAGTCACCTATCTGCAAAAAACCAAAACACCAGCGAGAGCAGTAACCCCAGCAGCTAAGTGTACAAAAAAATAAGCTGCCAAGTGAACCTTCCCCTTATATTAATCCCCATTAACACCATATGATGATGACCAATTTTTGTGAAAGAATTATTCAATTTTTAATACCTGTTAAAACCTAATTGGTTATTAAATTTGTTACTAATATCCATCCAAACTTAAAGTTGATTTAATCATTTTGAATGTGTTGTATCCGTATGTCTCAGACAATTTCTTAAATACACGTAAACAGAGCTAAATAATAGTAAGAGGAAATTCGCTGAATTAACTCAGCTGGAGGCTGGAATGATCTAACGAATTATAAGATAACCCCATCCTTCACAAAAGTTGACGGCAGATACTAGAGTTAACGTGCTCAGCCAATGCAGCATTGTTCTCGCTTTTCTGAATATCTTATGAACACTCCCTGGAGGTAGAAGCCTCATTACTCTTCTATCTACAACTCTGCCAAAAGTAATCTTGTGCGAAGGTAGACACCTTTGAGGCCCACATCAGTTACTCTTGAGTTTTGGATACTGTTGGACCACTACTGCAGAGCTAAGGGGAGGCAAACCGTTACACTGTAGCAATTCGTTTCATATGAAGAGGTTGGTAGTCGTAATCTGTCCCGTGTGCAAGATGCACACATTAAAAATCCCCCGAAAGTTGGAAATCGTAAAAAGTAAGCCAAAAGGCCCCTGCCCTGTCAAAATTTAAACATTAGAAACTTGCCCACCCCAAAAACATTTATATAATATATGATTCTCGTCGGTGCTACGGAGTTCGTGTACTGTGCTGAGATCTTCCTTATGTGATCTAATGGAGGAGATCGGAGCACTGCTGGAAGTTGTCTTTGTGCAGTGAAGATAGTCTTTAAAACCAATTCAAACTCATCATATGACGTATTCTTTCCAGAACGTTGTCTCCATTACAGCTGCTCTGAACGCATCACGATTCTGGGCAAGTCGCCCTGCATCAGTCAAAGACAAGTTTAGACTCTCTTTGATGTCCTGGGTCCACCGTCGTCTAGGTTGACCTCTTCCCCTTTTTCCAGGGATCATGCCTTCCATCACTATTTTTTCCAGACTGTTATGACTTTTTTATATGACCCTACTACGTTGCTTTGACCATTCAAACTACGTTGCTATGACCCTTCTACGTTGCTATGACCGTTCAAACTACGTTGCTATGACCCTTCTACGTTGCTGTGACCGTTCAAACTACGTTGCTATGACCCTTCTACGTTGCTATGTCCGTTCAAACTACGTTGCTATGACCCTTCTACGTTGCTATGACCGTTCAAACCACGTTGCTATGACCCTTCTGCGTTGCTATGACCGTTCAAACTACGTTGCTATGACCCTTCTACGTTGCTGTGACCGTTCAAACTACGTTGCTAAAAAAATGCCTTTATTTGATGTTGTCCTTGTTTTGGATATATTGAGAGGCCTATAAAAGCTTCAGTTCTCAAAATAACCTTAGCTCTTCGTCTGTTGTTGTCTACTGTCCCAGCGCTGGATCCCCCAAGGCCGTCTCTGCCAGTAAAAGGAGAAACTGTTCTTAATACACGACCGTCTAATTTTGCAATGATAATGTTGGCTGTCTGGAACTCTTGCTACTTCAGCATGTTTTTTTTTTATTTTCCCGTGTGTTTATTGTTTTAATGTTTATTCTTAACTGAAGATTTCTTTTAAAATCAGGCTGTATTATGGTTGCAAGAAGTAACTAGAGAAGTGCCCATGGAACAAGAGTTGAGAAGACACATGTTGAGGAAATATTCAGGAAACGCATTGACAACATTCCCAGGCAGCCTTTTTATGAAATCCCCAGGGTAAGAGAGGTAGAGGGAGATCAAAACATACGTGGAGAAGAGAACTGGAGACAGATACGAATGGAATAAAGGAGACATTGAACGGATGACACAGAACTAGAGGGCTTAGCATGCATTGACCTAGGCTCCTCAGGCAGATAAAGGATAGTAGCCCCTTTCAATCATAACAGACAATGGGAATGTGTAACTGAGGTGATTTCCCTTAGCTGGTTTTTTTTTCCTGGTGTTCCTTTTGGAGTTTTATTTTCTATTCTGCTGGCTGTGAGAACTTCTTTTCGAGCAATTTGAGGTGGCGCTTAATCCTCTAAGGTTGCTGGATTTATGGCCAGTGTCTTCATGTCTCTCTTACACACATCTTTAAACCCCAGCTGCAGTCGCCCGACTGTTCTTTTGCCATCTGCCAGTTGTTCGTAGAAAATATCTTTAGGGCGTCGGACACTGCCAAGCCAGCGTAGTCTGCGCTATCTAAGCAGTGTGTACATGCTTTGAAGGCCAGCACATGACAGCAGCTTGACATTTGTCACCCTGTCCTTCCACGAAATACCAAGGATGTGGCGAATACACCGTCGAGGGAAGGTGTTGAGCCTTCATTCTTCCTTAGCATAAGTTGTCTATGTCTCGCTGCCATAAAGGAGCGAGCTGCTAACGCAGGCATGTATTCAGGCTTATATACTAGTTTGGTCTTCGTTGTGAGTAGGGTTTCCCCAATCTGAGGCGGCCAAAGATGGTTAAATAAAGGATAAATAGTGATGAATAAGACTGTAGAAGGAACATTATTATTGTGGCCGTTGGCATATACGCTATTGAAGATTGTCACATAATATCGGATGTTGCGCACCTAGGCTTTGAAGGAATAAAAATATCTTTTGTTGAGCACATCAGCTTTAAAGGAAATGGTGCAAATGGGTGCAGTGACTGGATTGAACAAGAGGCCTTGAGAGAAAGATGTCAGTTAGCCGTCTAGAATAGCCGTAGTTCATTTCCTTATGCTCGCCTTATGATTGTTAGTTTTAGGCAGCGTTGTTTTCATAATCTGATGGTAGCCAATCAGAAGGTTTTTGCTGCTATTTTTGAGGTTATATGTGTAGTATCGTGATCATTAAAAGGTAGATTGTCAGCACGCCTTCTGGTCTTATTTGTGTGACCTCTCGCAGTTAAATACGAGTTAATAAGAGGACAGTGTCATAATGAAAGTGTAGGTATTATACTGTGACATATCTTGGGGGCTGTGGTCCTCTATAGAGGGGTATTTTAGCGTTCCACGTTGTTAGTGACTGGTTGTATCCCGGGAATTGTTGCCTATAAGGGCGAGCTGGATCCCTAGAAGTCGAACTAGGATTGCCAGAATCAAGCTCCAACTTTTTCATCGCAATTTCCTTGTCTGTCTCAATTTTCATTCTTTCTAAATCCACCCGTCTTAGATCTGCTTCAATTTGTTTCTGCTCCGTATCTGCTTCAATCTGTTTCAGTTCCCTATTTGCCTCGATCTTCAATTTTTCTGACTGACGCTCCTCATAGCGTTCTCGTCTGCCATCTTCTTGTTTTTTCTTTAACTCATACTCTTTGAGTTCGGCCTTTGCCCACTCAAGCAGAGAATTCCCCGTCTTTCCTGTCTTCTCTCCAATTTCAATAAAATCCTTAAGGCTAGACATAGTTATGATCGAAGTGAAATACAAATGTGGTGGCAAGTCACGAAATAAGTAAAATTATGAAGGCTACCAATTCCTCAAATTGTACCCATACCCCTACAAAAATAATAATATATATATATTGTTGCACACTCCAAATATATATTTTGCAGACATGAGTACGATGTACCTGCAGTTCCGAATACACCTGATTAAAAAAACAAGCAGGTGAAAATACAGTATGACAAATCAGTTCCAAATAAGGGATCCTTGAAACGAATCCTTGCTTGTCTATACCCAAACAATGTCACGATACAATGACACAAATGTCAAGCTCACAAAGTGGTAGCTTTTGAAAAGGACATCCGCATAATGGCTTAAAAATGATGTTAGCAAGAAGAAAACAGGAGAATACGACAGCAAAACATGACGAAAGAGAATACTTGCAAAAATATGACACTATGCATACAAACAAGGCAATCAACACTAAGACACTGAAAATGTGCACGCTCAGTTCTATAAAAGAACTCGAAAAGATTACATGCCTCCAGCCAATGACAGATAGAAGAGACTGCAGGGCTCAACAACAGGCCGAAAAATTCAAAAGACTAACTGTCGTGAGAAATTCTAATCCACATATATAAATTAAAACGTAAATGCAAAGCCTAACAAATAAATTTAATAAAAGGAAAGAAGAATGGTAAAGAACAGTGCTGTCACAATGACTGTACTCGAAATCCCCCTTGTTTTCTACTTCGTCTGCAAATTGTAACGCTTTCACGTTGATAGTAAAAGCCTACTGTATCACTACACGCTTTCTTCAATGAAACGTGTACTGCCTTTCTAAGAAAAACCTTGAGATACGCAGCTGACCTAGATTTAATATTTCATTCATTCCATACACGGCGTAACTAAAAGACAGATAAAGCAGGAGAGAGAGAGGGACGACTGGAAGCAAGGACGCATGCAACACTACACGCGTCGCGCGATTAATAGTAACGCCAATCCCACGTGTAAGGCCTGCACTAACTTTTTTTCAAATAAACAGTGTCAGAAAAACACTACAACTACTACAAGAATCAGGTTTTAAAACATGAAAAATGCTTATTAGGAAACCTGAAATTCTACTGATTTACATCTAAGCTCCTGAAAGTACAGAAGACACCCTATGACATAGAAGTGAACGTGTAGTAAAAAACAAATATACGACTATCTTTGGAAAACACATATTTTGAACGCCGCCATGTAGCTCACTTTAACTTATATATTATTGTACGGCAGGACTGGCTAACCAAGAATATGTTATGTGTTACGCCTTTAGTCTATTAATAAAATAATTATGGCCAAAATAAAATAGTGGGGGTGCCTGACAGCATGGAATCATTTCTGCTCATAAAATTTTTTTTATAACGTGTTTGAAAAACATTACGTTACGGAAATAGCCTACCATGTTAACTCCTATTTGATTGGCGGGAATGAGATGTAAGACTAAACACGATTAGTTGGACTGCAAATACTAGTTTTCTGTTGTTATGGGAAACGAATAGAAGGGGTACTTTTTTGAAAAGATGTGTAGACATGGCATGATTGGTTAGATCTGCCAATATAGTCAGTTCAGAGCGTCTGTTCCGTGCCACATCTTGTAATAAACCTACTAAGAACAGTGCGTTGAGCACCAGTGCATATTTTTTTCTAAAATAAAAGCCTGGGACAAGAGGCAGATCGGAATTTGTGCCTATTCATTGCCAGTCAACGAAACTGTTTATTGTTCCCATTGAATTGTGGTAAGCTGAAATATTTGATATCTTTTTAATGAAAATTGAATGTGAATTGATGAGTTATGTCTATATATATGTGTGTAGTTCAGTGGCCAACTTGAGAAAAGCCTAAATATTGTTCCAACCTGAATAGGAGGTGTCGGAAAAAAGTAAAACTGCATGGGATTGCCAAACAGTACACTGACACCTATCTTTTGGACTAGGAAGAAATAATGCTGGAATGGCAGAGGCGTAGTAACCATTAGGAAGGAGTATACTGGTGTAATTTGTTTCAGATGAAGCTAGCAGTGGCCTACAGCACTGAACACAAGTGTTTGTTATGTATTGTGCTCATTGTGGAAATGGATTATGACTTAGTTTTGAAATAGGAGGTACAACCTTCTTGTTTCAGGGACGGTGGTCAAAAGTCATTGAGGCTGCATTTGGCCTGAGTTACTGAATCCTGAGGCTGACAGCATACTACTGGGTCCAGATAGCGACCAGTGAGGTGGCTCCAGAACTCATTGAAGTAATCGAGCAGAGGAGTACTTTACTGCAGTCATCACGAAAGTTAAAAAAGTGTGGCCATGGAGCTCAACATTATGTGCCCCCCCCCCCCTCTAAAATTGACAGTAAATAAAGAGGGAATATAAACTGTTTAAATTGACAGGAACTGTGAACTTTTCCCAATGATAAGACACTTGAAGTCATGATGACAAACAACACTCTAGCTTGAAAAACAAAACCAGTATTAACTCATATTACTACCTCACAACTTACACACATAAGATAAGAATAATAAAATATGTCAATAACAAGATTAAATTGATAAACTGTGTACATACTACTTGTAAGAATATTGATTGTGATTCCTGGTTCACTGTGTAGTTGAATCAGGATATCTCTATGTAAAGAAATTAATACATATATATATATATATATATTTGACTTTTCATACTGACTCTTTTAAGATAGTCTTATAGAGTGTTACATGAGTGTGAGTGTCACAGTGTTGTAAAGTACTGTGAAATAAATTAAATTGTTTATCTGTATGTTGTTGTTGTGACTTACACTTCATCATTTTCATAACCCTAGACATTCAACGTAGTCATCACAATATTTCAGAATAGGTCTGACTGAGATATATATATATATGTGGTAGCAAGTAAGGTTATCTGTAATACATCACATTATTAGATACAGATACCTTCACAGCTGATCTCAGTCAGTACACTAAGTCCCATATAAATATTTATATCATCCCACTTTACCACATATATTGGGGTCCGGTCCGGGATATTGAACTTTCTCCTGTTATATATATTGGGAATTATAAGAATTAAAAGGTATCCTTGGGTGGAATTAAATAAGGTTGAGCTCTCAGTGCCTGTGTTGTAATTACATAATTAATTACAGAGTATATTGTTTAGTTAGAAATTGTTTACATTTATCTGTTAGAAAATGGCGGACCTGGCCAAATTTCGATCTGCTGCTGTACAGACTGCGAAAGAGTTAGGAATGGACGGGCAAATTATGATTGCTTATGTCACTGCTGAATGTGACAAATATATTGAACGGGAAGAAAGAAGATTAGAAAAAGAGGCCGAAAGAAAGTTAGAGGCTGAGACTAAGAGGTTGCAGATTGAGGCTGAGACTAAGAAATTAGAGGCAGAAAGGGAAGACAAGCGATTAGCGGCAGAAAGGGAAGCCGAGGAAAGAAGATTGACTGCAGAGAGGGAAGCAGAAAAGGAGGAGAAGAGATTACAAAGGGAACATGAGTTACGATTAAGGGAGTTTGAGTTTCAAGGCCATGCTCCTGAAAATGGTGCCAGTCCCTTTACCTCTGATGCCACCGCTAGCCAAGGAGCCTCAACCTCGGCTATGAATTTTCATTTAGATCATTTTGTTGAGAAAGACGATGATATTGAGAGCTATCTAAATAGGTATGAACTATTAGCTACCACATATGGGTTAGAGAGAAAAAGGTGGAGCTTAAAGTTATCTCAAGGTCTTCGTGGGGCAGCTTATGAAGTTTTTGCCAAAATGAGCAGAGGTGATCAGGAAAATTATGACATGCTAAAGCAGGCTCTTTTGTTAAGATATGAAAAGAACGGATGCCAGTAATATTGGGTTAGGTGCAACTCTGCTACAGAAATCAGATGCATTGGATGGGGAATTAAGCCCAGTGGCATATGCTAGCAGAAAGTTGAATAAAGCTGAAACCAATTACTCAACTAGCGAAAAAGAATGTCTTGCAGTAATATGGGCGATAAAGAAATTCAATATTTATCTGTATGGGAAGGCATTTAAGTTACAAACGGATCACAAA
The DNA here is from genome assembly GCA_024509875.1 of Oreohelix idahoensis. Classification (NCBI taxonomy): domain Eukaryota; kingdom Metazoa; phylum Mollusca; class Gastropoda; order Stylommatophora; family Oreohelicidae; genus Oreohelix; species Oreohelix idahoensis. The sequence continues at coordinate 61,172 of JAMPIV010014664.1, read as the reverse complement.
CCTTTGTCGTTTCTAGCACAGGCTAGACATGAGAATTCTAGATTACTCCGTTGGTCTTTATTGATGCAGCCATTTGAGTTTAGCATAGAGTATACAAGTGGAAAAACAAATCTGGGAGCGGATTTTTTAAGCCGCCATCCGTGTGATGAGAATCACCCTAAATCCCAGGAATAATAAGAAATTTCTCTATGTGTATATAGAATTATAGACTGACATATAACGTCTGTTTTAAGTGGGGAGGATTTGTCGTGAGAAATTCTAATCCACATATATAAATTAAAACGTAAATGCAAAGCCTAACAAATAAATTTAATAAAAGGAAAGAAGAATGGTAAAGAACAGTGCTGTCACAATGACTGTACTCGAAATCCCCCTTGTTTTCTACTTCGTCTGCAAATTGTAACGCTTTCACGTTGATAGTAAAAGCCTACTGTATCACTACACGCTTTCTTCAATGAAACGTGTACTGCCTTTCTAAGAAAAACCTTGAGATACGCAGCTGACCTAGATTTAATATTTCATTCATTCCATACACGGCGTAACTAAAAGACAGATAAAGCAGGAGAGAGAGAGGGACGACTGGAAGCAAGGACGCATGCAACAACACTACACGCGTCGCGCGATTAATAGTAACGCCAATCCCACGTGTAAGGCCTGCACTAACTTTTTTTCAAATAAACAGTGTCAGAAAAACACTACAACTACTACAAGAATCAGGTTTTAAAACATGAAAAATGCTTATTAGGAAACCTGAAATTCTACTGATTTACATCTAAGCTCCTGAAAGTACAGAAGACACCCTATGACATAGAAGTGAACGTGTAGTAAAAAACAAATATACGACTATCTTTGGAAAACACATATTTTGAACGCCGCCATGTAGCTCACTTTAACTTATATATTATTGTACGGCAGGACTGGCTAACCAAGAATATGTTATGTGTTACGCCTTTAGTCTATTAATAAAATAATTATGGCCAAAATAAAATAGTGGGGGTGCCTGACAGCATGGAATCATTTCTGCTCATAAAATTTTTTTTATAACGTGTTTGAAAAACATTACGTTACGGAAATAGCCTACCATGTTAACTCCTATTTGATTGGCGGGAATGAGATGTAAGACTAAACACGATTAGTTGGACTGCAAATACTAGTTTTCTGTTGTTATGGGAAACGAATAGAAGGGGTACTTTTTTGAAAAGATGTGTAGACATGGCATGATTGGTTAGATCTGCCAATATAGTCAGTTCAGAGCGTCTGTTCCGTGCCACATCTTGTAATAAACCTACTAAGAACAGTGCGTTGAGCACCAGTGCATATTTTTTTCTAAAATAAAAGCCTGGGACAAGAGGCAGATCGGAATTTGTGCCTATTCATTGCCAGTCAACGAAACTGTTTATTATTTCCATTGAATTGTGGTAAGCTGAAATATTTGATATCATTTTAATGAAAATTGAATGTGACTTGATGAGTTATGTCTATATATATGTGTGTAGTTCAGTGGCCAACTTGAGAAAAGCCTAAATATTGTTCCAACCTGAATAGGAGGTGTCGGAAAAAAGTAAAACTGCATGGGATTGCCAAACAGTACACTGACACCTATCTTATGGACTAGGAAGAAATAATGCTGGAATGGCAGAGGCGTAGTAACCATTAGGAAGGAGTATACTGGTGTAATTTGTTTCAGATGAAGCTAGCAGTGGCCTACAGCACTGAACACAAGTGTTTGTTATGTATTGTGCTCATTGTGGAAATGGATTATGACTTAGTTTTGAAATAGGAGGTACAACCTTCTTGTTTCAGGGACGGTGGTCAAAAGTCATTGAGGCAGCATTTGGCCTGAGTTACTGAATCCTGAGGCTGACAGCATACTACTGGGTCCAGATAGCGACCAGTGAGGTGGCTCCAGAACTCATTGAAGTAATCGAGCAGAGGAGTCCTTTACTGCAGTCATCACGAAAGTTAAAAAAGTGTGGCCATGGAGCTCAACATTATGTGCCCCCCCCCCCCCCTCTAAAATTGACAGTAAATAAAGAGGGAATATAAACTGTTTAAATTGACAGGAACTGTGAACTTTTCCCAATGATAAGACACTTGAAGTCATGATGACAAACAACACTCTAGCTTGAAAAACAAAACCAGTATTAACTCATATTACTACCTCACAACTTACACACATAAGATAAGAATAATAAAATATGTCAATAACAAGATTAAATTGATAAACTGTGTACATACTACTTGTAAGAATATTGATTGTGATTCCTGGTTCACTGTGTAGTTGAATCAGGATATCTGTATGTAAAGAAATTAATACATATATATATATTTGACTTTTCAAACTGACTCTTTTAAGATAGTCTTATAGAGTGTTACATGTGTGTGAGTGTCACAGTGTTGTAAAGTACTGTGAAATAAATTAAATTGTTTATCTGTATGTTGTTGTTGTGACTTACACTTCATCATTTTCATAACCCTAGACATTCAACGTAGTCATCACAATATTTCAGAATAGGTCTGACTGAGATATATATATATATATATGTGGTAGCAAGTAAGGTTATCTGTAATACATCACATTATTAGATACAGATACCTTCACAGCTGATCTCAGTCAGTACACTAAGTCCCATATAAATATTTATATCATCCCACTTTACCACACTAACAGACCACCCAATGTGCCATAGAATAAATGCTCTTAGAAGGCAAAGACTCAAACGAAGTAATTTTGTAGAATCAACCAAACCACAAATGAGAGCAGTATTCATAGATAAAATATCCACTGTTAAACCCATCTACACTGCACACAAGCTTCCAGTTTGAAGACAAAATCGTTTCCCTAAAATGATAGAAAACATTCCTGGAATTGAAAGTAAAAAGAGCCAAACTGCAACAGATAGAAAATCCATAGCGACAAAATACATAGAGAAACATTATCCATGCAACACCTGGACCCATGCATACACAGATGGATCAGCAACAAATGCAACAGAAAATGGAGGTGGGGGTGTCTTTCTAACCTTAAGCACTGGTGCAGAAAAAAAGGCTGTAAGTGGCGACAGGACGATTTTCCAGCAAATTCAGAGCAGAGGCAGAGGCCTTGAAAACTGCAGTAGAGGTTATATTGACAGAAGAAACGGCAGAGAGACAAGTTGCTTTCTTTACTGATGCACAGTCAGTAATTGCAACGTTGAAAAGACAAAATAATACAGACCTGGATGATCTCAGAGTAGTGCTCCACAAACTTTGTCAACGATTCAAAAGTGTTGTGATCCAGTGGATCCCATCTCATTGTAACATCGCCGGCACTGAAGAGACTGACAGAATGGCAAAAGAAGGTTCACATCTACCTCAGCCTGATGCAAGCGTAACTTTTTGAGGAGGCAAAGAGTTTTATCAGAATCAGTTACAGAAACAAATGGAATGTAGAACATCCAGGGCACACACAGAATGATGCTTACTACCAGCTCCACAGAAGAGAACAAGTGGTAATCTTCAGACTCCGCACTGGCCACAACAGATTGAGATACCATCTATTCAACAAGCTAAAGATAGGAACTACCGATCAGTGTAACTGTGGCATTGATAAAATGACTGCTGAACATCTGCTTCAAAGTTGCCCCTTATATGTGGTACAGAGAAAGTGCATATGGCCGACGCCAGCTCCTTTCGTGGAAAAGCTTTACGGGGATTCAAATAGCCTCAAACTGACTACTGCTTTCTTTGAGAACATTCAAGTGGACGTCTGAGAGTGTACGAAGAAGAAGAAGTTATGCAGGGCAGTCAATAGGGTCAACTCTCTGTGCCAGAAACCTCACGGCAAAAATGACAGTGTCACTTCTTAAAGAAATCAGTTCAATATAATCCCTTTCCCATAAGGAAAAAAACAGGAAATGTTAGACTCGCCACCCATTCCACCCTTAAACAAATTTATTACAATAATAAGACAATAAAGACGGCACAAAAACCAATAGTGGACGGTGAAGCGACGAGGTCTGTAGCAAGGCAATATCCAAAGGCAGAAAAAAGTCGCACCAATAAATTAAATATTTAAACAACACGAGGACAACACATTGTCCCGCAACATGAGATCAAACAGTCCATCACAATCCCTGTTTATTCCCTCCAGCTCTGTCCATTTATTAAGTAGAAGTTTAATCTTGGTGACAAAAGAGCCGAAATCTTGGTCGGCCCTAGGCATCGCATTTCTGAAACGAGAGCGATAACCTTTAGCTGTCAACTTAAACTCTCTCAGCAATGTTGCCTTTACGGTATCATTATTAGTTCTGTCAGCCACAGGCATACTATACACGGTGTTTAAAGCGGAGCCGGAAAGCAATGCAGATAACAGTGAAGGTCATTCCTCTTTCCTTCTCTCTCTCTTCCCCCCCCCCCCCCCCCCCGCAAGAGCCACATACTCGAATCTTTCAAAAAAGAAGTCCATGCTATCTACTACTTTCCGATATGGGGGTTGCAAGAACTTGCCATAGAATTCTGTCACAATTCTATTGGCCGGCATATATCAAAGACTTTAAAGTATACCGCAGGTCTTGGATGGTATGCCAGCCAGTGATATACCGGAGTAAATTACCGAAGGCTCCGTTGCAGGTTGTTGATTTGTCGGTTCGGCCCTTCCAGAAAGTTGCCATCGGTATCGCTGAACCGCTTTCTGTTGCATCAGAGATAGGCTTTCGTTTTATTTTGACAATGGTGGATCTGTGTACAAGATGGCCCGAGGCTGTGCCAATAAGGACTATAACCTCTCAGACCGTGGCGGATGCGTTGCAGATGTTGTTCAGTAGGTTTATATTTCCTGAGGTGATATTGTCAGATAGGGGCCATCAATTCATTTCCAAGGAAATGGCCGATATAACTAAATTGTTGGGCATTTCCCAATCTTTCACAAGCCCATATCATCCTCAGTCAAACGGTGTCTGTGAACGATTTAATGGCGCATTGAAGGATATGTTGGCCAAGGTCACTGCTGAATGCCCCCAAGAATGGGATAAATTTCTTCCAGCAGTATTATTTGCCTATAGAGAGGCGCCTCAGGACAGCCCCGGGTTCTCCTCTTTTGAACTGTTATACGGGGCGAATCTGAGGGGCCAAACGCACATTTTGAAAGATATACTGGTTGGTGGGTGTTCTGATGGGTCCTCCGTTTCCAGTTACGAATACGTCATAAACCTGCGTGACCGTATTGTCAAAGAGTGTGCCGTGGCCCGTGATAATTTATCCGTGGCGGGGGCGCGGTACCGACAGTATGCAAACCGCGGATCCAAACTACTGTCCTTGGTTCCCGGTGAGGAGATATGGCTTCTTCTGCTATCAAAAGAAGACCGTTTGAGTATTACAAGGCAAGGGCCGTTTAAGGTGCTTAAAAAGTAACGAATGTTGATTATTTATTCCAGGTTCGGAACAGGGAGAGGGGTTCCACGTTAATATGTTAAAACCTTATATGGAACGGCCAGAGGCTCTAAAAGACGAGGATACTAGGTTGGGGACGCCGAAGATAGCATGTTCTGTGGTCATTAATGAATTGGGTGACACAGGAGATGATATTAATCTCCAGCTGTCTCTCGTTCCCCTTGCTCCGTCTGAGTCTTGGTAGAATGTGCTGATTTGTGATGGCCTAACGATAACACAGAAATTTGAGGCACGATCGGTCATTGGAGAGTTTAAGATGTTCTCGCTGATTTGCCAGGACGTACCGACTTGATCTGCCACAATATTATCCTGACGGACGACCAACTGGTCAGAGTGAAGCCGTATCGATGACATCTGCCTGTTCCATGAAACATGGGAACAACATATGTTGGGGTTGTCTTCCTTGTTGTTTTGTTTTGTTTACGAAAGCATGGTTTAACGTCACGCCCTAGTAAGATTTGTATAGGTTTTAGGGAGTTGAATTTTTGGGGGTTTACAGTAGGTAACAATCTATTGAAAACCAGAGATTAGCACGGTTAAAAATATGTTGGAACTACAAGTACCTAGGACTAAGAAGCAGGTCAGAAGCCTGATGGGACTTTTCAATTTTTATCGCAAGTTCATCCCGCAATTTTCTTCTATTTCTGATGCATTAACCTCTCTTACTTGTAAAGGAATGCCTAACAGGGTAGTATGGTCTGAAGAATGCGAGGAAGCATTATCAAAAATCAAGAGGATATTTTCCAGGCGACCTATCCTTCTTTCGCCTGATTTAAGCAAACACTTTATACTGCGGACCGACACATCATCTGGGGGCATTGGCGCATGCCTTATGCAAGACCACGAGAGAATGCTACAACCTGTGATGTATGTTAGTCGGAAGCTGTTACCGGCGGAGACCAGGTACTCAACGATCGAAAGGGAATGCCTGGCTATAGTATGGGCAGTGTCGAAACTGTCCCGATACTTGATAGGGTCCCAGTTTATACTTCAAACAGATCATCGACCTCTACTGTTTTTGAAATCGTCGAAGTCCACAAGCTCACGGTTGACTCGTTGAGCATTATTACTACAACAGTTCCAGTTCACAATTATTCCATTAGAGGGTAGACTTAATGTCGTGGCAGATGCTCTGTCTAGATTGTAATTTTTGAGACATGCGTTATATCTGTGTTCGTAGGCACGACGTATACGTACAACAGTGTCTACTTTTTTGAAATTGTCATTTTCTTCTGTTGTATGCTGTGATATCTACTGTTCTCAGGGAGAAGAAAACTCCGTTTTCTTTTCGGGGGAAGGGGGTAGATGTCAAATAATATCGGATGTTGCGCACCTAGGCTTTGAAGGAATAAAAATATCTTTTGTTGCGCACATCAGCTTTAAAGTAAATGGTGCAGATAGGTGCAGTGACTGGATTGAACAAGAGGCCTTGAGAAAAAGACGTCAGTTAGCCGTCTAGAATAGCCGTAGTTCATTTCCTTATGCTCGCCTTAAGATTATTAGTTTTAGGCAGCGTTGTTTGCATAATCTGGTGGTAGCGGGCTGTGTTGAGCCAATCAGAGCGTTTTTGCTGCTATGTTTGAGGTTATATGTGTAGTTTCGTCATTATTAAAAAGTACATTGTCAGCACGCCTTCGGGTCTTATTTGTGTGACCTCTCGCAGTTACATACGAGTTAACAAGAGGACAGTGTCATAATGAAAGTGTAGGTATTATACTGTGACAATGATTATGATAATGTTGATGTATAGCGTTTTGTCTCACTACCCTAACAGCAGGCAGCCTATTTATGCATGGTGATGATATTAGAGCAATTTTTTCTCACACGACAACAGTTTACAGCTGACAGTGATGAATGATCTCAATAACGCTGATTGACCTCACTCGAACAGCAGTGGCAATTTAACGTGGCACTTTTATTTACATAATAAAGTGTAGAAATGATGATTGTATACCCAGCCTTTCTCATGTGGCTGAGTTGTACAGCAACAAATTCAGATCTATTATTAATACCAATGTCTTGCTCTCTCTCACTCTCGCTGTTCAGTAGTTCTAGTTGTTAAGGTGGTCACGTCTTTCAGAGCGCTACTGTCAATTCTTTTTCTGCTTGTCTCTTAATTCTTCATAGGTAACCTTGTCTCTGTAAACCAAGTCTGATATGTTTTCTTCTGCTATAGCTTAAATTCTGTCTTTTGTTTATGAAGCCTTACTTAGTATATCTTAGTAAAAGCATATTGGCCTACCACCAGGGTTGGTGATTTCCCAAGTCTTATACTTTTTCTTAGTCTATCACCTTGCCTACTGTTATTCGTGTTTTCTAGGCGACTTAAATTATACCACGTGCCTGGGTTTCAAATGTCTCGAAAATACTTGAACTGGCCACACTGTTCATGTCCTCAGAATTCTCAAAACGAAAAAAAACTGTCAAAAATGAACTGTGGAATATAGGCGATCGAGCGTCTGCGTGCATAGTTTTTAACTTTTCTGTGAACACAGAAACAAGCCAGACTCTTTGGCCTCATCAAGCGATAGTAACTCTCGACTGCGCCCGTCACCTATAAAATAAATACTGTCTTACACACCTGGGAGAGAACCCATATTTCTCAACCTACGCTTACGGCGTCTCGAATCTGACTGCCAATCGTTTGTACAACGATTTACAACGATAACTTTACCTGAACTTTCTAGATCGTCTGTCTCGAAAACAACTCAGTAAAATGTTTAAATTTATCGTGCAAAACCCCTCGTTCAGCTTGCTGAAAAAAAACAAAAACTAAAAACTTGTGACAGCACTTTCTCAAGGGGCATAAGAACACTACTGTTGCTCCCTATTATGGATTATCGCCCTGTGCTTACAACTTTTATAAGTCATAAATTGTCTCCCTTTACTTTAAATTTACAAGTGCGTTACTTTCTGTTATGCAAATTTTTAAAACCGGATTTTGACGAAAGCACTTCCTATCGCATTATTAAGGCATGGATTTTTAACGATTAACTAGTTAAAATTTTTTAGCAATTAATTGATAAAACAAATTGTAATCAATTATTACATTTTTAACAATGTTTATGTTTTTAGCTTAAATGTAAGAGCATTTGCAACGTTAGAGGTATGTAATATGGAATGTGGCAAGTATGGTCAATAATTATAAATTGTTTGGTTGTAACTTTTCAGTATTTATATTACATTTTCATGAGGATATACAGTATATATTTTTATAACATGTAAAATTAAAAACGTCCTTAGTGATTAAAATAAAAAGTTTAGTTATGATTTTGTATAATTTATCAAATTGTTCGAAAATAATAGATTAATCTTCGATTACAGAAATTCGATTAATCGATTAAGATTTTTTTAAAGTCAATCCCAGCCCTAATTTTAATATTCACCTTACCAGTTAAAAATCTGCAAAGCCTTTTATGATAATTCCAGACAACAGAGAAGTGGTATCAACATCAAAGGTGAGACTTCTCACTGGCCTTCAGTTTTTCCTCGTCTGGCTTGGAAACTTGCGACTTCTGAAGAGTATTGTTAATGAAGATGTCTTAGTAGGGATGATATTTCGATAGAATACAATAAAAAAAAACTATATAAAAATAATTATAGTATTACATGAGCGTATTTAACTGCATTGTCTTTGCTGTATTTTAACACACACGCACACACATACACACACACACACGCACGCACGCACACACAGTAAAGTTCCATTCATTATTACATCTTGATTTTATCACGCATCACCATGCACGGAGGCATATCTGAAGTCATCCTTATATCACCACCAGCTTGGGATCAGATGTGATGATCCTTTAAATGCAAGCCAAACTGGAGAACCTGGAGCTCATGACTTCAACTCAACACGTTTCAGAATGGCAGAAAAGCCACAAGAAAAGCCTAGATCTACAGTGTAGATAATACCAAAGAGTCTTCAACTTGGTATTGGCTGCTAAAGAGCGAAGAGCTTAGCAGCCCTAGTTAAACAACAACAATCACGCATCACCAACAATGATATAGTAACACTTAAATAGCCTGCCTTCACTCTCTGATTCTTTCTTTCTACCAGAGAGGGTCTGATGCGAATGTTGCTGCCCATTCTGATTGGTGGAATCGTTTTAGTGATATTCGAAGTATCCACTGCTATAGCATCGTTCGTGCATATCAGTATTTTAGATGGAGAATTTGAGACTGGTCTGAATAAGGCAATGGCAGAGTATGTTTACGTCAATTTTTGTGTGTGATATAACAATATGGTTTCGTCTTTGAGCACAACATCAACGATTTCAAAATATTCAAAAAATATAGCAACTTTTAGGTCATCAGCAGCCATGCCCGCAAACTTAATGACGCACATCTGTCTGGTCAAAAACTAACCACAACTTAAAAAAAGATATTGGTAGTCCCAAAGCAGATAATGCGGTAGGGGAGTGCAGTGTTAGAGACTTCCCAATACAAGGCCCAGCTTTGAGAGATGGGGGTCACCAGTTCCCTTCATCGCTGCCTTTCCTTCCCAAACTCAAGAACAGAGTCAGGCACCCATTTACAGCTGGGTAGACTGGAGCGTGACGATACAGTGTTTCGAACCCGGTACTTTGCCGCGAGAGGCCAGCGCTCTAACCACTCTGCCTATGGGGCGCTCTACCACAATGTAAAAATTAAAAAAAAACCCTACAGTATTCTGATATTAGAGCCACCACTTTCTACATAATCGTAATTTTATAATCATAATGACCATACCTTCATATCATTATCACCATCGTAATTAACATCATGGCAATCATTATCGTATCCAACAATATCGTAGTACCCAGGTGGCAGGAGTAGAGATCATGCACCTCTATATCTTACAGTCACTCTTCCTTGAACAAACATAATCTTTGTTCTTCACACCTACTACTGCAGTCAGTTTAACAACATAGTTCTTGTTATCCTCCTTTCGTCATTATCCCTAAGTTTTCTACTCTGTCACTGCCAGTTGTTCCGAAGAAAATGGAATGAACGTTCATGACATTGAAAACAGAATCACTTTCTCCCACATAAACTCATTTTCTCCACACAAAAAAACACTCTATTTCTCTATATAAACTCATTTTAAAAAACAATTTACTTTCACTATACAAAGTCATTTCTCAAAAAAAAAACACTCACTTTCTCCAAACAAAGTCATTTTCTGCAAAAAGGCACCCACTTTCTCCATTCTAAGTATTTTTCTCCAAAAGACACCCACTTTCTCTATACAAAGTCATTTTCTCCAAAAGACAATTACTTTCTCCATACAAAGTTATTTTATCCTAAAAACACCTTATCCTCCTTTCGTCTTCTTTTTTTTTTTTTTTGACTTGATATTTCAGTCGTTATCCCTAAGTTTTCTACTCTGTCACTGCCAGTTGTTCCGAAGAAAATGGAATGAACGTTCATGACATTGAAAACTGAATCACTTTCTGCCACATAACCTCATTTTTTCCAAAAAGACACTCTATTTCTCTATATAAACTCATTTTTAAAAAACAATTTACTTTCACTATACAAAGTCATTTCTCCAAAAAAACACTCACTTTCTCCAAACAAAGTCATTTTCTGCAAAAAGGCACCCACTTTCTCCATTCTAAGTATTTTTCTCCAAAAGACACCCACTTTCTCCATACAAAGTCATTTTCTCATAAAAACACTCACTTTCTCCATACAAAGTCATTTTCTCCAAAAGACATTTACTTTCTCCATACAAAGTCATTTTCTCCTTAAAACACTCACTTTCTCCATACACAGTCATTTTTTCCCAAAAACACGCACTTTCTATATATAAAAGTCATTTTCTCCAAAAGACATTTACTTTCTCCATACAAAGTCAATTTTTTTAAAAAGACATTTACTTTCTCCAAACAAAGTCATTTTCTCCAAAAGACACTTACTTTCTCCAAACAAAGTCATTTTCTCCAAAAGACACTTACTTTCTCCAGACAAACTCATTTTCTTCAAAAACACTCTCTTTTTCTCCAAAATGCAGTCCGTTGTACAATCATTTTCTCAATACAAACTCATAATCTCCAAAAATAGATTCATTTTCTCTACACAAACTAATTTTCTCCAAAACACACTTGTTTTCTCCAGAATACAGTCGATTTCGCAGTGTAATGTTACTTTTTCAACACAAACTCATTTTTTTCCCCAAAATACACCCACATTCTCCACACAAACTCATTTTCTCCAAAATACAAAAATCTCTCCATTATACCTTCCATCTACAGTATCTATACCACATTCTCGTATTTCGCTGAAAGACAAAGTGACAAATGTCGATGTGTTGTCACGTGCTGGCCTTCAGAGCATGTATACACTGCTTAGGCAGAGCAGACTTCGTTGGCTTGGCCATGTCCACCGCATGGAAGATGGTCGCATCCCGAAAGATATCTTCTACGGACAACTGGCAGATGGCAAAAGAACAGCTGGGCGACCGAAGCTGAGATTCAAAGACGTGTGCAAGAGAGACATGAAGGTACTGGACATAAATCCAGCAACCTGGGAGGATGTAGCTGCCGATCGCACCAAATGGTGTTTCTATCAATGGCGCCACCTCAGATTGGGCGAAAAGAAGCTCTCACAGCAAGCAGGAGAGAGGAGAAAACGTCACCAGGAAAATAAGCATCCGAGGGCTGTCACCTCAGGGGCGCATTCCCATCGTCAGTTATTACTGAAGGGGCTATTATTATCACTATTACACATGTTTTCTCCAAAATACAGTCGATTTCACAGTGTAAAGTCACTTTCTCAATATAAAATCATTTTTTTCCAAAAAAAGCACCGACTGTCTCCACACAAACTCGTATTCTCCAAAACACAAATGTTTTCTCAAAAATACAGTCGATTTCTCAGTATAAAGTCACTTTCTCAATAAAAAATAATTTCTTTCCCAAAACATACCTACTTTCTCCACACAAACTCATTTTTCCCTAAAACATACCCACTGTCTCCATACAAACTCATTTTTTCCAAAAACCCCCTCAATTTCTCCACACAAACTCACTTTCTTAAAAAAATGCACTCGTTTTCTCCACACATATTCACTTTCTCCAAAACCAGCCCACTTTCTTCAAACACTCATTTTCTCCAAAAACACATCTACTTTCTCCACACAAACTCATTTTATCCAAAACAACATCCACTTTCTCCAAACAAATTTTTTTTAAATCCAAAAACATATCCACTTTCTCTACACAAACTCATTTTATCCAAAAACACATCCACTTTCTCCACACACACTCATTTTATCCAAAAACACATCCACTTTTTCCATACAAACTCATTTTCTCGAAAAAAACATCCACTTCATTTACACAAACTCACTTTCTCCGAACACTCATTTTCTCCAAACAAACAAAAAACATTCCTCCAAAAAAACTCATTTTCATAACAAAAACATTCAAGTTCTTTTTCCAAAACACTCATTTTCACCAAATTACACTCACCTTCTTAGTGTGCACCCGCTTTCTCTATACAACCACCAACTAAGTACTAAGCTACAGTAGACATATGTAGAGGGGAACCTCTGTCTGTGAGGTTAATTACACCCTTACTGACTCTTGAAATATCCACACATCTTCCAGGTCTCCTTGTGGGGAAAAATGATGAGAACCCAGCAATGCACAGTAAAATTGGAGGAGTCACTTGAGCCCCAGATGTAACTCTAGTTTTTACCTGGTTGGCTGAATGCAGGAGGATCTCACTATGGATCCGTGATAAGTAGGGAAGCTGAGAAGTGGCTCTGTGTAGGACGTGACAATTCCTTGGGAGAACCGAAAACCGCAGTGTATCACTTGAGATAAGGGAAATAATCCCAAGTCTTTCCTTATTGTGTTTCTTCGGGGAAATACTGGTTAATCACCTTACTTACTTACTTAGTCGTTCCCCTTCTACCGTGAGGTGTAGAGGTTTGGAAGAGAGAGCGCCAGACCATTCTATCAGCTGTCTTCTTCCTGGCCTGGTTCCATTCTAGTCCTCGGTCCTTCAAAGATTGTCTAATGTTGTCCTCCCAGCGGACTCTGGGTCGTCCTGGAGGTCTGGATCCCTGGCTCTTTGTTTCCCATGCTTGTCGTGGTAGCCGATCTTCTCCCATTCTGCAGACATGGCCAAACCATCTTAGTTGGGACTGTTCTTTTTGGGTCTGCAGCGGATGGGATTTTAGGCCTTGACGGATCGTCTGGTTGCGGACCATGTCTCTTCTTGTTACTTCAACCACTTTCCTCAGATACCTCATTTCTGAGATTTGGATCTGGCTTTTGTGGGTTGTAGTCATTGCCCACGACTCGCATCCATATGTCAAGACTGGGACATAGGTGGAGCGGTATACAGCCATCTTCGTTTTCTTACCAACCTCTTTCTTGCTGAGGAATCCACGATTTATGGCCTGAAAAAGTCTCCCAGCCGCTGCTTTTCGAGTGGCCAACTCTTCTTTGATGCCTCCCTTTCGGTCTATAATAGCTCCGAGATATTTAAAGTGGTCGACCTGCTCCAGGACCTGTTCTCCCAACTTAATCTGATGTTTTCTTTCTTCTCGTGATATCACCATGGATTTTGTTTTAGAGCTGCTTATGACCATCCCTCTCTTCTCCAGCTCTTCCTTCCAGACTTGCAGGTTGGATTGGAGATGTGCCTCTGATTTAGCAATCAGGGCAACATCCTCAGCAAATGCCAGCTCCGAAATATAGACCTGTCTCATCTTCCAGTACCCCACTGAATACTTTCTTGTTCTCTCCTTACATGCCTTGATGACATCGTCCATAAGGAGTATGAAGAGGTAAGGTGATAGGATATCACCTTGTCTTACACCAGTGGTGGTCCTGAACTCTTCTGACTTATGGTTTGCTGTCCTCACATAATTTCTGCAAGACTTGTAGAAGCTCTGTATAGCATGAATCAGAGGTGCTGGAATATTCTTCCTTGCCAAACAGTCCCAAAGTTTGCTCCAGGGGACCCTGTCAAACGCCTTTTCCAGATCTATGAAACAAAGATGGATCTCACTCTTATACTCAAGGGCCTTTTCACTCAGCTGTCTGAGTGTGAAGGTTAGGTCTTGAGTACTTCGGTTTGCTCGGAATCCGCACTGGACCTCATCCAATTGTGGCTCAGCTAGGCGTCGGAGTCTCTGCTCTAGGATTCTAGAGTAGATTTTACCAGGGACACTGAGAAGGGATATGCCTCTATGGTTTCCACATTGTCGATTGTCACCCTTTTTGAAAATTGGTGTTATGATGGCAATCTCCCAATCCTTTGGTATGGTCTTGTTGCACCATGCTGCCTGTAGGACCTTTAAGAGTAATAGGTCGCCTGATGCTCCCATGTACTTAACCATTTCTGGTGTTATACCATCATGCCCTGCTGCTTTGCCCATCTTGATTTTCTCTAGTGCTGCCCTCAGTTCTTCCATCTTTATGTCATCTTCACCATCATTGGTTTTCTCTTCTGTGCTAGTGGTTATCATTTCTGATGCTTCACCATGCTCACCATCCATGAGTTCTGAGAAATATTCTTTCCATCTTTCCATTACTTCCTTCGGGGCAGTAAGCAATTTGCCTTACTTGTCCTTTATAAATTTGAGAGGGCATTGTTTTTCTTTCCTCATGTTCTTTAGGGTCTTATAGAACAATTTCTGGTTTTCTTGTGCATCTTTTTCGAGCTTTTCTCCAAATTCTTCCCAGGACTTCTGTTTTGCTGCTAGCACATTGTTCTTTGCTTCTGTTCTGAGATATCCTTGAATTTATTCCAGAGGGTTTCCAAGTCATCAGGTCGTTCTTCTGTGTTGCTCACTGCTGTAGCAATAAGCCCCTGATATCTGGTCTTAATTTCTGGCTCTCTCAGCTTGTAGGTCCTAATGCTCATTTCTCCTGCTCGTTTACTTGGTTTCTTGCGTGATGTTGGGCAGTTCCTAGGCTGAGCAACTCTTTCAGTTGTTCGTTTGATTGTTAGCAGGTAGTGATCACTTCCAATCTCTGGCCCCCTCCAGACTCTTGCATCTCGGACATATCTGAATGAGCTTCTCCGAACAGTGGCATAGTCGATCACTGACTTCTCATTCTTGGTTGGTTCACATCTAGTGTATGCATGTATGCGCTTATGGGGGAACTTTGTGTTTGTAATGATCAGATTCTGCTCACTGCAGAATCTAAGGAGTCGCTTTCCATTGTCATTGAGAGTATCTTCTCCATATCTTCCGATAACTCCACCCCATCTAGCATGGTCATTTCCAACTCTGGCATTAAAATCTCCGAGCATAATAACTTCATCTAGGCAGTCATCCACTGTCCTTTGAAGCAGCTCGAAGAATTCCCCCTTGACCTCTGCTCTCTCATCCTCATTTGGCCCATACACTATGACCAGGTTGACTATGGTTTCTCCTTCTTTTAGTTTTACAACCATAATGCGCTCCGAGACAAAGTTCCATCCCTTGATACTATCTTTTTGATTTTGGGCCACAATGCAACCCACGCCCCCTTTAGCTCTTTCAGATATGGGTACACCACTGTAGAGCAACGTGTTGCCATCGAGATCCATGACTCCTTGTCCTTTTTTCTTCGTTTCCGTTATCGCCAGGATTTCTAGTTTTGCTTTCCTCATCTCTTCCACCAGCTCCTCTTCCTTCCCATTTATACTTCTTGTGTTCCAAGTTCCATAAGTCGTAGTCCGTAGTCCGTTCCAGTTCGTCGCCTTTAGAATCAGTCCGGTTTTCTCTCTTGTAGTTCGCGTAATCATGATTTAAAGCAAACAGGTGATTGGCCTGTTGTGCCTTTGCATGGTGGAGGGGCTGCCTCCTTACGGCCTCCATGCAGGCCGCCCTCCTCCTTTTTCATCCGGGCTTGGGACCGGCATAGGCGGAGTTCTGGTTAATCACCAAAGATAATAATTTCAGAAGGGGGGAGAACCCAGGTAATTAGTAGAGCTCGTAAGTGCCTTGATGGTTCCAAATTTTATTTTGAAGGGTTGAATATAATCGGCAACTCAAACAGTCAAGTGAAACTTCAATAGTACAGATTACTTGAAAGATCCGAATAGTTATATAAAAGGTGTACTTTATTCAGTTTTGTTTGAGGAAAATGAATCTGTGGCAGTTCGATGGAATTTCTGGTGGGGGAAAGCAAAACTGCCAGCTTTAGCCTCTAAGTCGAAAGGCTTACGGAGTTTCTCACATACTGTAGTCGTTTTGTTATCTCTGTGGAAATCCTAACGAAATGAAAATTCGATTCGAAACCTCAATTATAACTAAATCGAACTTACGTCCTGTGGAGTGAACCACAAATATAATCGTTGCAGGTGTTAGTGCTGGGTCACTTAACTGTCCTGGGTGGTAGAGGATCTCTAAATGGATATTATTATCCAAACCGTAGGAGTCAAGGGCTTTTTCGTTCAATAATAGATGTAGCGCCAGGCTGCTCCAAACCTAAACTAAAGAACGCCCTATGTTGATTTGACTCTAGCATTGAGTTACTGTCTCAAGCTCTCCTTCTGTCTCTAAGATGCATCAGTTTTTATACTTGTCTGGTGCTATGGCTTGCCAGAGGAAGTATTTCTGATTGGAATTAAGACCGGAAACCTTCTAATGATTGGTCTTGGGGGCTAGTGGACTGTTGAAATAATCTTTAACCTAACTAACTACGAATCCTCTAGTCTAAAATTATTGTTTCTATGTGATGATGACCAACCATTGTTTAAAGTTCTCTCTAATCTAAATGTTTTCTGGTCTGACTTGTATGGAGGCCACACAAGGTTTGATGACATCATGGGTTCATGTGTGTCATGACTGATGATGTCATTGATTCTTGACTAGTGGTTTATTTATCTAACTAGTCATTCATAAAATACTTTACTACAAGGCTAACAGTTGTAGCTACTTAATAGTCTACCCTTTTACACAACAACAGCTATACAAACATATTCACTTTCTTCATTCACACTCAATCATTCTCTCAAACGTCAACACCATCTGGACAGACGGACAGACTGACAGGCAAACACTTATATAGACAGACAGATAAGTATTCATTTACACGCTGATTAGAAAGACACTAGCATTCAGAACCTATCATTCATATTATTCCCCCCCCCCCATATTACGTACCCTGAACACACTCTTCATGTTCTTCGCCATTAACCCAGTCATGCCCATTCATTAACTGATGATTGTAAACTTTAGATACGTGAAAGGAGGAGAGTTAAAAGTGGAAATGGATACCGTTCAGTCTCAATATGGCTGTTGTGGTGACCTAGATTACACTAAATGGTTTGAATACAGCTGGCTGGATCCATCATATATTAAAACTTCTCAGGGCGGAGAAAAGAAGTAGGTCACAATAACGGCTGACTGAATAATAGTACCGTATTGACAATACCTGACTACGGCAAAATAGTGCATGAATGACATAGAATAGTTGAGAACGGTATAATATAGATAGATAGATAGATAGATAGATAGATAGATAGATAGATAGATAGATAGATAGATAGATAGATAGATAGATAGATAGATAGATAGATAGATAGATAGATAGATAGACGGAAGGACGTGACGGACAGAAGATAGATAGATAGATAGATAGATAGATAGATAGATAGATAGATAGATAGATAGATAGATAGATAGATAGATAGATAGATAGATAGATAGATAGATAGATAGATAGATAGATAGATAGACGGAAGGACGTGACGGACAGAAGATAGATAGATAGATAGATAGATAGATAGATAGATAGATAGATAGATAGATAGATAGATAGATAGATAGATAGATAGATAGATAGATATCTTACATTCACTTGTAGCACTCGCACCTCCCCCTCCCCTTCACTCTCTCTCTTCGCACACCCTCAGATTTTTTCACACAGATGGCAAATATTACAGCGATGACACGCCCTTCAGTTGCTGCGACATGCGCTCGCCGCGTCCCTGCATCCATCACCACATCCACGACAACAGTCGACACCACAACTACAATTACATGACGGAGACCACACTCTACGTGAGAGGTTGTCGCCTAGTGCTTATGGACATCTACAGCGGCGTACTCTGGACTGTTGCCGTCATTGCTTTGCTAATCGCTGCCGTCAAAGTAAATCTATCTATCTATCTATCTATATATCTATCTATCTATCTATCTATCTATCTATCTATCTATCTATCTATCTATCTATCTATCTATCTATCTATCTATCTATCTATCTATCTATCTATCTATCAGTTAACCTTCGTATCCGTGTGTGTTTGTCTATCTACCTGTCTGTCTGTATATCTGTCTATTTACTTTCGTATGCATGGACGTTTCACTATTCTACCTGTCTGTATATCTGTCCTTTTACCTTCGTATCCATGTATGTTTGCCTATCTACATATCTGTCTATGTTTCTGTCCGTTAACCTCCGTATATTTTTATGTCTATCTACCTGTCTGCCTGTATGTCTACAGACCGCTGTGCTGCTGTTATTCCGACTGGTACAGACTAGCCTTGTGAAAGCACAGGAGGAGGATGACTGGGAGGCCACTACTCCTGCCTACATTTACTACCTCAAGCCTGTAGGTAATGATATCAGATTCATCTTTGATGTATTTTTACTTTCGGCTCCCACAGGAGCATCGGTCTTCAATAAATTCACTCCAAGTCCTCATGCTCTGTGTCATGCGCTCAAGACATCTTTCTATGTCTTCTGTATCCCTTTTATTTGACTTCTCTGACATACGCTGCCTCGGAAGGCTGCGTGTGGGGATCCTGGCTAAGGGCCCTCCCAGCTAAAGGGGCGAGGCAGTGGTTTCTTGTCTGTGCCCGTGCAGTTTGTTTGATTGATCCCGCGTCTTTTCGGCTGTCTTTTTAGGATCCAGTGTCACTATTAACGGCTAAGCTGCCACGCTAAGGCTGCGCATGGAGATCTTGGCAACGGGCCCTCCCAGCTCGGGTAGCTAGGCAGTGGCCATTTTGCGAGAACTCCTCGTAGGAAGAAGACCCTCCGACGCGTAGCCTAACAACACCCCGCCCTTTTAGCAAGTCTGGTATACCAATGACCAGCCAGTTCAGGTTGGTGAAGCACTCTTGGTTTGCAAGAAAGCTCCGTAACTCCCCCCAAATACAAAATTGAAAAAAAAAGTTAAAAATCTAAAGGTTCCTGGGGACAAGCACATACATTCACATACATCCCTTTTATGTCTGTTTCATGTTCTCATTCCCATATGTTTTTCAGTTTGCCTCTGTTTCTCTTACCAAGGAGATTCCATAATGGTTTTTACTGAGGAAAAAAACAGGAAAGAGTGATTGTTGGTAGTGACTTATTGTTAAACTTTTGTAATGACATGGATAAAAGTGATCGCTTTGATGATAAATATGATTGTAATGGAGTTAAGAATTATTGCGATGACATGGATGATGGATATATATATATATATATATATATATATATATATATATATACATATATATATATATATATATATATATATATATATATATATATATATATATATATATATATAAGCAATAACAGGAATGATTTTGATGACAATGATCATGACGTTGACATACATTATTGATGACAATGACAACAGCGATGACAGAAATGATGGTCGAGAGATGTATGATGATAATGGCATGAATGTTTGTAATGATCTTTATGTCGACGAGGACAGGATTGTTTATGATAATAGCAAGGATGAAGAATCTAATGATGTCAGAAATGTTCGTAATAAAATCAGTGGCTATGATAGTGACATGAATCAATGATCGTGATTATCTGAATTACTGTGGCGCCATTGATTACGATACTGACAGATAATGATTTCTCAACCAACGGTGGTGACTACAATCAATTATAATTGCACTGAGGATAGAGAAGGCAAGAATGATAGGGTTGAATTTAATAATGAAGATAATTATGATGATGATGAATGGAATGATTGGGCTGAACGAAACGATGGTGAAGATAATACTCATGGTGATGAAAAGAATGAATGTGCTGAATTGAATAATGATGACATTTTGTAACGGAGATGGTGAAAAGACTGACAGCTGAATTAAATGATGGTGAACTTAGTACTGGTGGTAATGAAAAGAATGATAGGGCTGAATTAAATGAGGTTGAAAATAGTAATGATAGTGAAAACGAGAATGAATGAGCTGAATTAAATGATTGTGAGATTATAAATGGTGATGTAAAGATTGATTGGGCTGAATTAAATGATTGTGAGATTATAAATGGTGATGTAAAGATTGATTGGGCTGAATTAAAATGATGGTGAAAATAATAGTGGTGGTGATGACAGTGTTGGTGAACTGAATTTAACGAATGACTACTATAATAGATAAAGGTACTATGTGGCAATGAGACGGAAAACATATGATACAGAGGTCATAATGACAATATGATGATGATGAGAATGGTATGTATAATTACTGAATAAGTGATCATGATGACTGAGATGCGATAATCATCACACTGTCATAATGATCTCTTAATCACATGCCAATGATGGGGAAAACAACAAATAAAGAGATCTTGATGATAACATAAACGGTTGATGGCAGTGGTTGTGTTACTCATAATAATTATATTGATGATGAGAGGGGTCTTTAACTTTGATGAATGTAATGACAATGTCAGGATTAGTGGATGTGGTAGAGTAGTTGGTTATTGACAGTTATTTTGTATTATGTCTGAAAGTGAGGATGACAATATTGATAATGATTGTGATAATGATTGTGATAGATATGACAATGATAATGATCATATTGATAGTACTGATGTAGAGACACAAGATGTTGGTGTGAGTTAAAATGATGTTCTTTTCAGCATAGTGGTGATCAAGACGTTAAATGCAATACCCATTATGACGATGATCACGACTATGAAAATGATGTAGCGATAACAAGAAAGATGGTACTGGCGATAGTGATGATAGATGAGTCAGTGTTGTAATGATGTTAAAGTTGTTGGCTGGTTGCTGTGCAGCTTCTAGGTTTGATGATATTTGTGACAGACGATTTGTGATGTTGATAACCATGATGATGATGGGAATGACTTCATTTCTATCACCCTTCAGCTCCTCAAAAGGCATAGGCCTTCCACAAACTTATGCCAGGTTTTCCTGTCACGTGCCATCAGTTCAAGGTCTTCCTGTGTCCTCTCCATCCCCTTCATGTCTGTCTTCAGTTCTTCTCTCCGTGTGTTCTTTGATCTCCCTCTAACTCTCCCAAACCCGGGGTTCTAGAACAAGGACAGCCAGGCAATTCCATGAACAGGTTTCCTCAACGTTTGTCCTATCTATCTCCAGCTTCTTCTTCTCATTTCCCGTTCCACCGGCACCTGTCTGGCACCTGTCATCACTGCTACACCAGTCATCTCGTCACACCACTTCTCTATTCTACGCAAGCACCCACCTGTAAAAGTTCGCAGCTCTCCAGTTGCCGTCCCAGCTGTTCTCCACGCTTCAGAGCCACACAATAGAACTGGCCTAACACTTCAATTGAAGATTCTGATTTTGATACTTACATTATAATGTTAACTTTTCCACTACAGCCACATTGTTTCAAAAATCCTTCCATTTGTATTCTCAGACGCAGACCTGGAGAAGAAACTTCAAGAAGGCGACAGCGATGCTAAAAGCGATACAGCGAATGAGACTGACAATGACACAGATACAGAGACGGAAAATGACGACAATAATGACAATGCAGAAACTGAATTTAAAGCCAATAAAACTTACAGCGACGACACCAACACAAATGAAGCCAGTGACGGAAGCAAATGGGGTAATAACAAACCTGTTTGGCGTCCACTTTCGTTTCCTCCCCTTAACCAAAGGGCGAACTATTTTCCTGACAGAAACGCCAGCCGCTTATCAGACTTTGGTGAGTATTTCTTTCAGAACAGAGGGTTGAAACAGCCTTGGGCATTTAACAACGGAAGCTTTTTAGGAAGTTATAACGGCTATGAGAAAAGTGATTATATCGCTAACGATTATTATCACGACAGTGAAAAGACGCGACACGAAATACAACGCGACGATGTTGAGACCAATGAATATCAGGCGCAGGGTCAGAACAAGATAAATGTGAATGGACAACACGCTCCTTCAATTCAGACTTTCTTGAATCAGGGAAAGCGTGGAAACGACGTTATGAACTACACAAGTGGAGATACCTCGGCTAGACTGATAAGCAACGAAGCACCAAGTAAACACGTTAGGTTCCAGCCTCAACAGTCAAGACCTCCAGATGGCCTCCGAGGTTTCGCAGGTGAACTTTTAGACCGCTTGGCTCACAGAAATGCATCACACACAAATTACAGAAGCTCATCGGACAATTACAAATACTCTCTTGTAAGTACACAAAGTGACAGCGAAGAAGAAGAAGACGAAGAGGAGGAAGAAGCAGAAGAAGAGGAAGACAGTTGCAGCTACGAGAAAGAATATGATAATTATTCTTGTGATAATAACAATGCACATTTGACAGATCAGACATGCCATTCTCTGATACAAAATGCACGTGACAATGACCAAGGAAATGCGCAGACATTCATAAACGGCGATCCCGACAGAGAAACAAGAAAGAATGACGAACCCCAGCGTGATTTGCACACAGCAAACAAAATGAAATCCGTCTTCATCAATAAATCGCAGTCAACTCCTTTTAGTTTGATTCATTCTCATGAAGACCTCCAGAAACTATATGCAAGCAAAGCGAATGAGGGCAATGTCTGCAAAGAGAGATCCCATCTTTCGGACAATGATGACCTTGCTGCAGCAAATGAAGATAAGTATTATTCGTTATCACAAGCACAAATGCCTTGCTATTACGAGGAAAATGAAAAGAAAAACAAGATCAGAAGGGAGTCAGAAATACACAGTACTAAACATAAAAACCATAAGAAACCCCAGAATTACACTATGGAAGACGTAAATTCGAAATGGGTTTCTGAAGACCCTTTAGATCCGAACGTTCAAAAGTCGACAGAGCAGGTGAGAACACTGACAACTATTCCAACCTCAACCAAAATCCAAAAGACACATGTGGTGAAATCTCATGTTTTTGATGGGCTGCAACCCTCCGCCCGAAAGAACCGATCTAGTCTTGAAGAAACATCACAACATTCAGCAACCAGAGCTTCAGATATCTCATCAGTTCAAAACAGTACTGTGCTCTCCTCAAATGATGACCAGCGACAGTTCGATAAACAGCTTAATACAACTCCACATTGGATTCTTAAAGACGATTTTCCAAAACATAAGCGATTGGTGGAACTAACAGCAAAATATGACAGCTCGGAAACTGAATCTGAAGTTTCAAGCTCTGAACCCAGTGATGGAATATGCCGCCTTCGACAAAGATTTACTGGCCGGTCTACACCTTTTCCTTATGGAATCTTCAAGTGTGAAACAATCAATACCGAACAGTACGATCTGATTCCCACAAATATGAGACGTAATAAAGAATCAAGTTCAGATTCTATGTCCCAGCTTTTACGTAGAGAATTACCTGGCAGCAGAGAACTCTCAAGATTAAAAACGGACATTCCAGAGAGTGATACTGAAATTGCCCATCTAACGCTTTCATCCACATCAGAGGCTATGGGCCGTCACCATGTGCCTAGAGGTCTACAGGAAACTACGCATGAAAATCAGCAAAAGCCTTACTCAGCAATTTTGCTTCAGGGAAACGTCCAGCAGCAAAAACAGCAACACTGTGCCACGGACGAAAATTGTTCAAGTTTATGCAACAGTCACGAATCTGGCTCATCAAACATTAATCATGGACATCCTGATATCAATGTGGACAGTCCTTGGACGCACGTTGGACGCGTAGACACTAAGATAGAGCTATCACTGGGGTCTAAATCGGCAACGAGCTCTTTCAAGTTCCCATTAATGTTACCATCGCCGTCTTCATTTGAGATGTCTGGTACGATGAAAAACCACGTTAGGTCTTATCAGCGGCGCAGCGTCTTTCTATCGTCCCCCTTTTCGTCTTCAAGAACAAATTCGCCTCTGAATTCATCCTCTCCGCATTTGGCATTGTTCACTAGCCCTTTTATGGACTCGCCTATGGAGGCTAGCACGCCCATTCTTTGTGCCAAACGGACATGGAATTCTCTCAGATACCAAAGCCTAAGTACACCAACCTTGGACAATGATGTGGCAGAGTCATCGTATAAAAAAGCGCAAGGAACAAGTGTCAGTGGCTTAATGTCAAAATCCGTAGAAATAACAAGTGTAACAAACGGCAATGAGGAGACTAAGCAGACTCCGCCGCAAAATCCTCAACAGAGTTCTTCAAAAGCGATTGCAAGGGACACACAAAGACTCACGGCAGCCAATCAACTCGGAACTGGACAAGGTGCCGCGATCTTGAACGAGATGTTTGCTTGTCCTGAGGTCCGTGACTTAGTTCCCAACGTATCTTCTACGGAGCACGGCAGTGCCCAAGGTCGAGTTCTAATTTCACCTTTTAACTAAAAGTTTGTTTGTTGGAGACAATGGGCTGCAGTTAATTATTTTTTGTTAATAAAATTAGCTGAACAAAATATAGATTGCTTAAATCTTTATGCCTGCCTGCCGTATCCGTTTGTATGTCTCCTATATCTGTCTGTCCGTTCTGTCTGTCCGTTCTGTTTGTCAGTTCTGTTTGTCAGTTTCTTTCTTTCTTTCTTCCTTGCAGCCAGCACATATGCAAATATATACAAATATGCGTGACTGTTGTACAGGGTGTTCCACGAAAAAGCGGCCCGTGACGTCATGGACGTACTGTGCCGACACAGTACGTACATGACGTCACGGGCCGCTTTTTCGTGGAACACCCTGTATAATTTACTTATGTATGTATCTATGTATGTATTTTCGTAGGTGTGGAAGCACGTATTAATGTACGTCTCTGCGCCTACGTATGTGTACGTGTATGTTAGTAGTTATGTATTGAGTACATTTATGTATGTATAATTTTTGTCTGCAATGTGTATTCCTGCACTGTGTAGTTTGTTTGATTTAGTTTCTTGTGGATTACAAATTAACATGACCATCTCAATTTATTGTACGCAATGTTTCTATTTTTGTTTAAGGATTACTCAACGTGCTCTTTCAGGCATGTCGTACAAGGCAACTAATAGGAGGTTGTGCATCAGACTAGTAACCTCATCGTGTAAAATAAATTGCTTCAGACACCAATGCTACAAGAGAATTGTCAATGCATGGGGTAGGCTTCCTACAAGGGCTTCAGAAGGAGCGAAAAGGAATGTGACGAATATAACTAATTCTTCAGATCTAAAGGTCTTTTATATTTGGACATGCGCCCTAATATAACCGACTAGGCTGAACGGGACGCGCCTCGCCAAAACGAGGCAAAATTTTATTTAAAAAAAAAAAAAATGTGATGAACTTACTCTTTATAAACATACGGCTGATGTTTTCTTCTCAGGTGAAAGCGCTGATTTAAAAAAAAAAACATGACAGAAAACAGAGTCACGTGTAACAAAACCACACTACTCCTTAGCAAGAAGGCATCAAGTGATAATTTTCATAATGAGATCCGGTCACTATAGATTCGTTCATCATGGGATCAATCAATCAGAAGTGGGACTCATTTCCTGTCTCAGTTCAAACGAAAAAATCAGTTATTAACTATCCATATAACTCTTGCTGTGGTGGGTCGATATTACTTATATATATATTTGTGTAGCAGATGTGAAGTCAGCTATGCTAGCTCCTGAGGAAGTTTACCTTTTAACTATATGTCAGGAAACCTGTCTTGCTTCC
Source organism: Oreohelix idahoensis (assembly GCA_024509875.1). Taxonomy (NCBI): domain Eukaryota; kingdom Metazoa; phylum Mollusca; class Gastropoda; order Stylommatophora; family Oreohelicidae; genus Oreohelix; species Oreohelix idahoensis. The sequence continues at coordinate 34,973 of JAMPIV010014664.1, read as the reverse complement.
ACCAATGACTACCACCCGCTATGTATGTTATCCCCAATTTATATGTTATAATGTATGGATGTTGTGTAGCTACGTGTCTAGGGTATATGCAATGCATGTGCAGAAAATAACAACAACCACACTTTAAGGTTAATAAACAATTAAGTAAACAACCCCCTATTGAATTTTGGTCTGAACAATTGTTTTCAAATGTATTAAGTATAATTGAGTTGATTCATAAAAAACATTAAGATTAAACATTTATATACAGTTACACACAATCTAGTTTCACTACTAAAGTCCTTTTATTTCTGACTAGGAAGTGTTCTTGTTGTAATACTCTAGTCCAAACTAAAGCACATATTTTGGGGAATCACTACAGTCATCATTTTATTTAATCTGGTTGAAATATCAAATTGTGGAGAATAGTTCAGTGAATTCACAAGGCCCCAAAACACAGGGGCTTATCTTAAGATAGGTGTCGAAAATTCTGCGATGTCCTGGTTATAAATCTTCCTCCTCACAGCACTGCTCAGCTTTCAGGATTCAAGATAAGGTAGGGCCCTCAAATCATATGGCCTCGAACAGTTACCAGGGTTGAACAACAACGTGACTGGCTCACTTCAGTTTCACACCCAGAAACTCGAAATATCGAATTTTTTCACTATGTAAGTAAATTACAGGCCATAAATGGTCACACAAGATCTCCTGCTGAATAACAGAACAGCGAAGGCATCTGAACACACTTGTCTGTAAACGTTATTAACTTTACATGTGAAAGTTTAAATTGAAAGTGGCAAGGAACGCTCGTCTTTCTGAGTATTTATTTCACTTTCTTAGTTATGCTCCTCAACCAATCAGGTGACTTCCGTTCCTACGCGTCTATTTTCAAAAGCTAACCTACAATTTTCAAATCAGGAGACACCCCTTTCTATGGCCTCAATATGGCTAGCTTCAGTAAAGAAATCCCAGGCACGTCTTTATATGTCTTCATTCTACCATATCGCTAGTATTATCTAAGTCATGTTAATCCAGAATGAAAATATTTACTTATTCTACCGTTTTGTCATCTAATGCATCAGGTTTCACACTTCTAGCTATTATTTTTACCCTTTTCGTCTTTCCTGTATATTTATTCAAATAACATATTTTTCTTATACAGTAGGCTAAAATATTTAGACTAACGCATATTATATATTTAACAACTAATTAGTAGCATTTTAATCTTCATTTCTAGTCTTTATTTTTCCTATCGCTCGTTTAGGCCATTTAGTTTCAGTTTAGAAATTCAAACAGGGTCTATGCATTTCCCCCGTTCTCTCCCTTGTCTTTTCCAAGAAATACACGATTTCCAACTACACTAACTTTCACGCATGCATTTTGGGTAAGGCTTGCAAGTCTGTAACGTCACATTGGCATTTTCAACTATCGGCGTTTTACGCGTTAACCCTTTAGGAACCAAGAAATAAAACTAGTCTTTTGGTGGTGTGGTAATACCTATGTTATTTTATACCTACAAACTACTAGATGCTATATTTTGATCGGTGAAATATCGGATATCATCACACATCTCCCCACTTAAGAACATGCTTGTAAAGCGAGTTCAAAATCCGAGATTCACATAGATCAAATTAACTTATTTGGCCTTATGACTCCCCTGAGTTTCTTCCAAAGGATGTCTACTCAGAAAATCCGCTCCCACATTCAGCGAACCGGGTATGTACTCAATGGAAAACGAATAAGGTTGGATTAGTAACGACCACCTTAATAATCGGGCGTTTTCATGCTTAGCCTGTGATAAAAATACGAGGGGCTGATGATCCGTTTGGACCACAAATGTTCTACCATAAAGATAGATCTGGAACTTTTTTATAGCCCAGATTAAAGCTAGACATTCTTTCTCACTTGTTGAGTAGTTTTGCTCCGCTTTATTCAGCTTGCGGCTAGCATAAGCGACTGGGTTCAGCTCCCCCTTTTTTGAATTGGACCGTTGCAACAATGTAGCCCCTAATCCTACGTTGCTAGCGTCCGTTCTTACCACAAATTCCTGAGTCAAATCAGGCAATTTCAAAATAGGCTTGCTAGTGAGTTTCTCCTTTAACTCTTGATACGCCGATTCACATTGAGCAGACCACACAATTTTATCTGGATTTCCTTTGCGAGTTAAATCCGTTAGAGGAGCACATATAGAGTTAAAATTTTTTATGTACTTCTGATAAAATCCACATAGCGACACAAACGATCTCACGTCCTTCTTGGTCTGTGGTCTAGGTGCCCTCTGTAATTTCTCCAGGTTCTTGGGGTCAGGGGTCATGTTACCCTGATATATCGTATGTCCCAAGAACTCCAACTCTTTACAACCAATATAGCATTTGGTTGGTCTCGCAGTCAAATTTGCCTCTCTGAGCCTATCAAATAGCATCGTCAAAGAGTTAATGTGTTCCTCAAATGTTTCTGTGGCAATGAGGATGTCATCCATGAAATTCGTTATACATGGATTTTTTAGTGGATCCAACAATTTTCTCATCATTCTTGAGAACACACTCGGAGCATTTTTCAACCCAAACGGCAACATGTTGAATTCATAATGTCCATCCGAGGTGCTAAATGCTAAATAAGATCTGACCTCAGGCTTTACTGGAATTTGATAATAGCCCTTGCTAAGATCCACCTTAGAAAAATATTTTGCCTTATTCAGCCTGGCAAACAGCTGATTTGGGTCAGGTAATGGATCCACCTGATTCTCTGTGACAGCATTCAGTTTTCTGTAATCTATACACAGACGATGTTCCCCAGAGGGTTTCCTCAGCAAAACCACACTGGAGCTGTAAGGAGATTCACTGTGAGAGATAATCCCTTCTTTTAACAAATAATCTATCTCCTTCTTCAATGCTTGTTCCTTAGCGAACGGAATCGTATAGGCCCTCATACAGATAGGTGTTGGGTCTATTAATTGCATATCATACTCCAACAAATGGGTGTGCCCCGGTTTATCCGTTAACACATCTGTATGTTCTGTTAGAACCTTTTGAACCTGTTCCCTCTGTTTCTTAGTCAGGTGCTTACTGACTTTCACCTGTACAGGTGTTTCACATGGTTTTAAGGGGTATTCCTGCGAGGTGAGTGGTTCATTTTTCATTTGGGTTGCAATGGACAAGGCCAGTAAAGGTGTCCCTTCCTGGTTTTCTCTCTCGAGATACTTCTTTAGGAGGTTTACATGATATATTTTCTCCTTTCCTTTCTTGTCTATTTTATAATTGGTTCTAGATATCTTTTCTAGAACGGTGTATGGACCTTGCCATCCAATTTGCAACTTGTTACTACTGGCGGGAAGTAAAAGAAGCACCTTCTCTCCCACATGTAATTCTCTATCTTTCGCTTTCTTATTAAAGTATGCAGCATGTTTCTTCCTGGCTTGTCTGAGGTTATCATTTGCAAGTTTCCAGCCAGTTTTTAGACGAGTGGTCAGTTCGTTCACATACGCATATGATGAGGTAACAGTCTCTTCTGCCTTCTCATCGGTCCACGTCCTCAATAGGGCTTCCAATGGACCTTTTATTGGCCTCCCAAATAACAGGGTTGCGGGTGCCATCCCGGTTGAACTGTGTGGAACTTCCCGGTACGCAAACAACGCAGCGGGCAAAAATTGGTCCCACGTATCAGGTTTTTCATGGGCCAGCTTTCTCAGGATGGAAATGAGAGTCCCATTGAACCTCTCCACCTGGCCGTTCCCTTGGGGGTGATACGGACTACAATGAAAATGCTTGGCCTGGAAGATCCTAAATACCTCTTCTGTTAGTCTCCCCTTGAACTGTGAGCCGTTATCAGTCAAGATTTGGTGAGGGAAACCTAACCTCGTGAATATTGTGAGTAATGCCTCTGCCACATGCTTCGAATCAATTGATGACAGGGCTACCGCCTCTCCCCACATGGAACATGTGTCCACCAGAGTCAGAATGTAACTGTTCCTCCTCTTTGTCCGAGTGAGAGGTCCCACAATGTCCACCGCAACTCTCTCAAAAGGTGTTCCCACTATGGGCATTTCCCCTAGAGTTGCTGGGGCAGTCCAATGCTTTGGAGCTACCCGTTGGCATTCTGGACATGATTTTACATATCTTTTTATATCCTCAGTTATTCCTGGCCAGAAATAATGACAAGCTATGCGCTGACCTGTAGCGCTGATCCCCATATGACCACTGAAGGGAATAGCATGTCCTAATTCCATCACCTTCTCCCTATATGCCTTGGGAAGGACCAGCTGTCCGTGACCATTGGATCCAGTTCCAGCCTTCCTATATAACAATTTATTTTTCATATAATATTCTCCTTTGTTTGGAGGTGTATGGCATTTAGGTAATTTTTTATAACACAGCTTGAGTGACCTATCTTCAGCTTGTGCCTTCCTCATCTCCTCTGGATGAGTATTTATAGGTTCATCTTCCTCCTTCCTTGACTGTGACCTGGTCTGCACTGTTGCCATAATCACAGGTCTCTTGGGATTCCCCAAGAAGACATAACGACATCCCAATATTAGAGGGTATATGGGTTCGTTTATAACTGCTGCTTTGATGATCCCTTCCACATAACGAGTTTTCACCTCTATCCTAGCTACGGGAAGTGTCATGGTTGCTATATCCTTAGTCGCCCCTTGTATCTCCACTGTCTCTGTGGTATACTGATCTGGGTTCACTAGGTGCGAACTGACGACTGAATCATAATCTAGACCTGTATCATAAAGGCACCTTATGGTGACCCCATTACATACAACGTCCTCACATACTGGGGGGTGATAGGGCTCATGTGGCTTAATAGGTTTTGCCTTTACTCCCTTGTTCCCAGTTTTCATTGCAGCAAAGGTGGAAGGTTTTCTTTTACAGTCATGGGTGTCATGGCCATCCCTCTTACACCATTTACAATATTTCTTTCCCTGGTTAACAGGTTTTCTTTCATTATATTGAGGGTTTCTGTCACGTTGTTCGTACCTGGACCTATCATAATATGGTTTATTCTTGTTAAACTTATCTCTATTGTCATATTTGTTCTGAGGTTGAATTTGGGGACCCTTATTATGATCTATATGTTTCTTCTTTGCTCCTGCCAACTCTGACTGGGCTGCTAGATATCTCTCAGCTACATTTAAAATATCCACCAGTCTCTCTGCACCCTGTTCTGTGAGAAACTTTCTCAAGTCTGGAGCCATGGACTCTCTAACCTGCTCCATCATAACCATTTCCTTTAAATCTTGGGTTTTCCCCAGAGCAGTCCATTTCTCCAAATAGGTCTCTAGTCGGGCCGAGAACTGGTGGTAGGTCTCCCCTGTGAGTAATTTAGCCTGTCTAAATTTCTTCCTATAAAATTCACAGTTTTTCTCGTATCTGACCAATAGTGCATGTTTAAGAATGTCATAATCGTCTTGGTCATCTTTACTGAGCTTGGAAAATACTTCATAAGAATTTTTCCCTAAGTCCCTGGGATACTTTAAGGCTCCACTTATCCTTCTCCAACCCATATGTTGTAGCTAAACTTTCAAAACGGCTAAGGAAGGACTCAATATCATCGTCTTTCTCAATAAAAGGATCCAAATGAAACCCCATGGCTGATGAGGAGGCCCCCTGGCTTGCAGCTGAGTCGGAAGTGGATGGGCTAGTTCCATTTTCAGGAGCATGGCCTTGTAACTCTAACTCTCTTAGTCGTAACTCATGCTCCCGCTGTAACCTTTTATCTTCTGCTTCCCTTTCAGCAGCCAGTCTTTTGTCTTCCCTTTCTGCCTCCAACCTCTTTTCTTCTTTCTCTCGTTCCGCCTCCCTCTGTAGACGTTTTTCCTCCTTCTCAGCCTCAAGTTTCTTTTCCTCCAACTGCAGCCTCTTAATCTCAGCCTCCCGATCAGCCTCTAATTTCTTAAGTTCTCTAGCATCTTCTAACATAATTCGTTTCTCCTCCGCCAATCTATCAGCCTCTAATTTCTTAGCCTCCCTAGCATCTTCCCTTTCTCTGGCTATATATTTATCAACCTCTGCTGTAACATAATCAATTAAAATCTGTCCCTCCATACCCATTTCCTTCGCAGTCTGCACAGCAGAAGATCTGTACTTGGCCAATTCTGCCATCTTAATATTCTATCCAATGTGATTTAAATAAACCAAAATATCTAATTAGTATCTAATTAACAGGACAACACAGAGCAATGTCAATTCACCAAAACCTCCACTTATTTACTTATTATAAAACTTTGGAAATCCCGGACGAGCCAATCCCACTATATGTGGTGGGTCGATATTACTTATATATATATTTGTGTAGCAGATGTGAAGTCAGCTATGCTAGCTCCTGAGGAAGTTTACCTTTTAACTATATGTCAGGAAACCTGTCTTGCTTCCACCAATGACTACCACCCGCTATGTATGTTATCCCCAATTTATATGTTATAATGTATGGATGTTGTGTAGCTACGTGTCTGGGTATATGCAATGCATGTGCAGAAAATAACAACAACCACACTTTAAGGTTAATAAACAATTAAGTAAACAACCCCCTATTGAATTTTGGTCTGAACAATTGTTTTTCAAATGTATTAAGTATAATTGAGTTGATTCATAAAAAACATTAAGATTAAACATTTATATACAGTTACACACAATCTAGTTTCACTACTAAAGTCCTTTTATTTCTGACTAGGAAGTGTTCTTGTTGTAATACTCTAGTCCAAACTAAAGCACATATTTTGGGGAATCACTACTGTCATCATTTTATTTAATCTGGTTGAAATATCAAATTGTGGAGAATAGTTCAGTGAATTCACAAGGCCCCAAAACACAGGGCTTATCTTAAGATAGGTGTCGAAAATTCTGCGATGTCCTGGTTATAAATCTTCCTCCTCACAGCACTGCTCAGCTTTCAGGATTCAAGATAAGGTAGGGCCCTCAAATCATATGGCCTCGAACAGTTACCAGGGTTGAACAACAACGTGACTGGCTCACTTCAGTTTCACACCCAGAAACTCGAAATATCGAATTTTTTCACTATGTAAGTAAATTACAGGCCATAAATGGTCACACAAGATCTCCTGCTGAATAACAGAACAGCGAAGGCATCTGAACACACTTGTCTGTAAACGTTATTAACTTTACATGTGAAAGTTTAAATTGAAAGTGGCAAGGAACGCTCGTCTTTCTGAGTATTTATTTCACTTTCTTAGTTATGCTCCTCAACCAATCAGGTGACTTCCGTTCCTACGCGTCTATTTTCAAAAGCTAACCTACAATTTTCAAATCAGGAGACACCCCTTTCTATGGCCTCAATATGGCTAGCTTCAGTAAAGAAATCCCAGGCACGTCTTTATATGTCTTCATTCTACCATATCGCTAGTATTATCTAAGTCATGTTAATCCAGAATGAAAATATTTACTTATTCTACCGTTTTGTCATCTAATGCATCAGGTTTCACACTTCTAGCTATTATTTTTACCCTTTTCGTCTTTCCTGTATATTTATTCAAATAACATATTTTCTTATACAGTAGGCTAAAATATTTAGACTAACGCATATTATATATTTAACAACTAATTAGTAGCATTTTAATCTTCATTTCTAGTCTTTATTTTTCCTATCGCTCGTTTAGGCCATTTAGTTTCAGTTTAGAAATTCAAACAGGGTCTATGCATTTCCCCCGTTCTCTCCCTTGTCTTTTCCAAGAAATACACGATTTCCAACTACACTAACTTTCACGCATGCATTTTGGGTAAGGCTTGCAAGTCTGTAACGTCACATTGGCATTTTCAACTATCGGCGTTTTACGCGTTAACCCTTTAGGAACCAAGAAATAAAACTAGTCTTTTGGTGGTGTGGTAATACCTATGTTATTTTATACCTACAAACTACTAGATGCTATATTTTGATCGGTGAAATATCGGATATCATCACACTTGCAAACGCTACTTTCTAATTTCTGTCCCGGTTACTCCTCTTTGACCGTAAGATCAAAGTTATCGTCACATTGTCATAGTGTCCGTTAGTTGTATTAAGACTAGGGTGAGGATCTTTAACTATTAATTAATCGATTAATCGGTTAATTTTAAAAAAAAAGATTAGTTGATAAAACGAATGTTAATCAATTATTTCGTTTTGTTTTTGATCAATCTTTATGTTTTTCGCTTAAATGCGAGAGTATTTGATGTGTTAGAGGTTTGCGATATGGAATTTGGCAAGTATGGTCAATAACAGTAAATTGTTTAGTTGTAATTTTTCAGTATTTTCATTATAATCTCAGATGATGTTGTCTTATAATACATAAATAAAGTCCTTCGTGATTAAACAAAAATGTTGTTTATGATTTTTTAAATAATTTATCAAATTGTTTGAAATTGATAGATTAATCTTAGATTAAAGAAAGTCGATTAATCGATTACGTTTTTTAAACAATCCCAGCCCTAATTAAAACAATTAAGTCTAAATTTAAATGACTTTGTCGACTGATTAATTGATAATTTTATTTTTCATTGAGGGTTTTGCCTTCTTGTGGTGATACACGTACCTTTGAACCTAGACTTAAGTTCGTTGGTTATATCAGAGCGCAATTTGCTATTAAAAAATAAGTGAACGTTATATACTAAGTCACGAAAAGGACTTATAGTATCTATCTATTGCATTGATGAAGCCCTGAAAGGACTTGCCCTAAAAAGGACAGCCAGCTTTGCCAACGCTGCCAGTACTTTCTCAGTGCTTTGCGAACACCGGCTGTAGATCTATAGATGACTCCCCAAAGATGAACTGATTAGAATTTGTAACTAATGTTTAACTCTTTTTCTTCCAACAACCTCATGAGACGCCATGATTTGACTCATTGCTCTCCTAACTTCTGCGCTTGACACCATCTAAAAATATTAAAGTATATGTTACACTTAATATTTATATCACTTAAATATACTCTTCAGCCAGCCTACAATGTTTTTATATCTATAATACGAGATATTGTGTTATAACTATATATGTTGATTGCTCGTTTTAAAACATCAATTGTGAAAATAATAATTTAAAAAATCCGGTTTTGTTCCTGGGTAGAACTTAAACACAGCTGGGACAGGGTGTTGTTTCGTCTGGATATACGTGTTTCACTCACACATCCATTATCTGTTGTTGCTCATGTGTACAATAGACAGGTATATAAATGTGTCTTCCACTGTCATATTAATAGAAGTAAAATTCAAATGCTTGCCGAAAGCTCGTTGGTTGTATACACGACCGATGCATCCTCTCATGCGTCCATCTCTGCTAGGTTTACGTTTGATGCCAAATTCCAACAGTCTTAACCTTAATGATTCATCTATTGCAGTGTCATTCTCTAACAGGCGACCATTAATTGTTCTCAGTATCTCTCCCCGAACCATATCCAGTGTCCCCACTATGGGTGCTCTTGATGCCAGTCTGTCAGTTCTCTCATTACCGCATACCCTTGCATGAACAGGACGGTATATCCACACCAACTCCTGCAGATTCGAAGCTTCTATGAACGTTTTCCATTCATGCCGTAGCCAAATATTTTGAACCTTTCGAAGCATGGACTGAGAGTCGGACACTTTTAAAGTTGATCTAACGAATTTAGCGTGCAGCCTATATTAGAAGAACGGGAGGTCGCCATATGGGTCCACGTGCAATATATTCTATGATTGCCCTCAATGTATTTCTATTCAAATAGTATCTTTTGTGTCATTATCTCTGTATCTGATCTCTCGCGGCAAACGGGCTGGGTTTGAATCACGTTACCGACGCGCTCCAGTCTACCCAGCTGTAAGTGGGTACCTGACTCTCCTTTTGAGTTAGGGAAGAAAAAAGGCAGCGAGGAAGGGAACTGGCCACCACACCTCTCGATACTGGACCTAGTATGGTGAAGTCTCTAACACTTCACTCCCCTACGGCAGTATCAGCGATGGGACTACCTTGACCTGTTTAAAAATCTCTATATCTCTCTTGTTACTCTCAAGTACTTAGTCTGCTATTACTGTTTCTCATCTCTCAATGTCTGTTTTTAATTTTGTTTTCTTCACTCAGTTCACACTCGTCTTCATCACTAGTTATCTCTCTTGTTACTCTCAAGTACTTAGTCTGCTATTACTGTTTCTCATCTCTCAATGTCTGTTTTTAATTTTGTTTTCTTCACTCAGCTCACACTCGTCTTCATCACTAGTTATCTCTCTCTATCACACTTTCCTGTTAGAAATAGTGTGTGTGTGTATATATATATCCTTTTCTCTGTCATGCTGCTTTGTTTTCATTCTTTCTTTACTGTTCTTCTTTCTTGTACATCTGGAGCTTCCCATTTCAAACACTTTCGAATTTCCCTAAATTATGATTCATTTTCTATCTGCCACCAGCAGGGTACTAGTCAAAACTAAATCGGTCTATCTCTCCAACTTGAATGGTTCGTCACTGTATCGACCCTTTTCAGAGTTTCTCAGCGTGTGTGTGTGTGCTCAAGCATTGCTGAATTATCGTCACTGAATGCCGGCGTGACATTTGCCGAATATGACACCCCTCTCCACTTTCCTCTACCAAAGCTGCACACAAGCGTTCATTGTGAGCGGCAGTGTCCCAAATGGGACAATCTGTGTGTGCACGTGCAGCAGGAACAAAGAGCAGACATCTTTGCTCACTCTTCAAAATGGCGTTCACCTACATTAACATTGGTGTCGTCCTAAATCCGAGTACGCCACGCCGAGATCCCCGGCTAATTTTAGATTCATTCTGTGCCACAACTATTTGAGTCCTATCTCAGTAACTTGTCTTTTCAAATATATTTAAACCGGTGAAGGCCGCAGTTTCTTCAGTTAGTTGGTGACATTTTCACACGCCAGCAAAACAATAAAACCAAATAAATGTAAGTTGTAAACCATAAATTAATCGGCTACATTTACATCTACAAAAACTTCTCAGAAAGTTTCAAAATGGGTGTCATTCCTATCAGAACACCTGCTCATAATGGTAACTATTGATTTGATCTTTCCCACTGAGCGTCTCCAGGTTTCCAATGGCACCTGTAATGAGATTTGTAAGTCGAGTTTCTAAGAGATTTTGTTCCTATATAATTACTGTCTCACTACAGCTTGGGGAGATCGAAATAAGCAAAATAAATTTCAGAAGAAGGTTTTAAGTAGCTACTTGAGAATGCATGTTGATTATAGCTTAATTCAGTACATTTTGACATGCCAGTGTGAGCACCTGTGCTTACGGTGAAATTGGTGTTCACTTAAATATTATTAACCTAGATTTGTTTGTTGCTTGGTTTGTATTGCCAGTGTTGGCGTAATCTTGAAAGAATTATCTACGGTCTTCCTTAAGGGTCGATACAGTAAGACTCGTGTTTGATTGAGTGAATGAATTAATACGTATATTTATTTTCAAAGTCTGTACTAAAGCACTTCACGTACTCTGACATGAACGTTTGTATGGCAATTAGTTTGCATGATGAGGAAGGTAACCCGAGTGGTAGAGAGTTTCTGGCGTTTGCTTCTCGATGCAATGTTACCGGGTTTGAAACCCGGTAGCGTCACGTTCCAGTCTACCCAGCTGTAAATGGGTAACCTGGCTCTGCAGAGAGGAATAAAACAGTAACCCAACTGGTCTAGTGAAGTCTTTTGGGAAGCCGTTACGTTAGGAGATTGGCATCTTATTTCAATTTCTTTGTCCATTCTACCATCCTAAGCAAACATCCTTCCCAGATATGTGTACTCTTCAACTTGTTTGATCAATGCTTTGCTGACATGAAACTTGAATAGGCTCAGATTTTTTCTGACAATACATTCATTGTTATTATTTAAGGTATGTTGATATTACTATTACGTCTTTTACATGTTGTGTTCAGTGTGTCTTTATGTTCTTGAAGACTTATGACGTTGTACCTGACTTTGCTCTTTAGTTAGGGAAGGAAAAGGCAGCAAGGAAGGGAACTGGTCACCACACAACGCGATGCTGGACATAGTATAGTGAAATCTTTAACACTTCACTCCCCTTTGGCAATATCTGCAATGGGACTAAATTTACGTAAGGTTTGGTCACCTGCAACCAGTGATAAGTTTTTGGTCTCTGAATCTGGATTTGCTTCTGACATTAAATTACAAAATAAAGTGATTTGGTCACCACATGAGAATGGAGCACGATCAACTACCCCTACGCACCTACAAGAGTAGAACATCTGATTTTAGGGCAAAGGGAAGACCAAGAAACAGATGGATAGTGTGGCTGTAGTCTTAATTCATTCGTTATTTTTTCCTGTGACACCCATGCTTCACTCCAGTACGTTAGTAATTTCTGATACCCATCCTTTTAATAGACGTCGGTATTCACCGGTCATTATAGTACTTGTACACTTTTATCTATCGATATTTATCTTATCGTCACTTTCTGATTGTGGACACCAACGTTAGCAAAGTGTAAAATCGGGTCTGTTATCTTAATCGCAGAGGTTCGGCAGTCGCGTGTCACAAGATAACGAATTCACCTAACATCACATTCAGATTGGCGTATTTTGATATATACGAGTTATTATCTTGAAGGAACGACCGGCAGAAGTGAAAACATTTAAGTCGTTTCCGGATTAAAACTATATGGAAGAATTAGGAAGAAGGGGGGGGGGGGGGGGGGGGGGGGCTGGGGGGGGGGGGGGGGGGGGGGGGGGGGGGGGGGGGGGGGGGTGGGGGGGGGGGGGGGGTGCTGTCTAAATAACAAGTGTCTAATTTTTCAGGCATAAGTGCACAAATCGCCCATCCATAAGTTTTTCTTGATTACAACAATGATATAAACGTACATAGATAGACATGGGAAGAAGAGATTACCAGACTGAATAGTTAGGGCGAGGGATACTATATAATTGTTCCGGTAAAGGTAGCAATTAGTTGCACTACCTTATATGGGCATGCCAATAATTATCATGAAATGTGAGTGAAACATTTATTAAAATAAGACGCCTGCCTTGTAATTGGATTCAATTTGAAAATGAACTAGCCTGAATTGCGATTGGTTTTAACTAACTACACTCGCGAGGTTAGTTTTGTGTTGGCAAAATTTTAACTTTAAAAACCTGAGTGCTTTGAAGATTCCCCAATGCATTTCTGTCATCAAAGAGACAAGACGCCAGGAAAGGAGTTAGTTCTAAGGATTCAATTATAGAACTGGCCAAATTCATTTGCAGTAACTTGTGAAATTAAAAGTATAAAACTTCTTTTATAATACTTAGAGCCACAAGTCCGAGGAAATCCTCCTCAGATGTTAAAAGGAGTGTACTTGAACAAGTAACCTTAGCTCGCTGGGGAACGATTGCAACTTAAACATTTGCAGGTCATTCTGTGCATCAAAGTCTGGATATAAAAACCCATTAATAAAAGAAGGGTTTCTGTTACTAGAATTCAACGCTAGACACCACAAATAAGATACTAGTCTAAAGAACATTCGAAGTGGTGGCCTTTTTTGGAAGTTACTCGTGCACAGCAGCGAACGTGCTCCCACAAGTTATTCGACTCCTGGCTTGAGAAGGAACAGTCAAGGCTTCACTGAGAACCAGCAGTGACTGAACTAGAATTCATCGATAAATCACTGTCACCACCTGGCCAATTAAGTAAAAAGTACAGGCACAGCATATCGACTCCTTAAACCCCACCATACAGTAATATCTCCATATGAAGATACCCACTCAATGAACTGTTTTTCTTGACAAATCAACTTTATTCATTTTAACTCCGTTGATCAAATATTTCATAAATAAACCTCTTGTTATCTATGTAAATATAAATCCTTAGTTGGAATTTATAACTTGGTAGAGTAAATTTGATGTCTGAACCCGTATGACTCATTTAAAAAAAATACTTATACACAGAGCTAAATAATACAATTAATACTTTGCTGAATTACCTTGGGCTGGGGGCTCATTAAATACGAGTCAAGTGTTACATTGAGACACATTTTTTTCCTCACAAAAGTGAGCGGGGAATACAAAGTTTACAAGGTTAGAAGACGCAGTTATTGTACTTGCCATTCTAAAATCCGTGTGAGACTCCCTCAAATAGGAGTTCCATCCTCATATCTATATATCTGTCAATAGTAATTTTGAGCGAAGGTTGCTACCTTTGAAGAAAACTCTTCCTTTTTACGCCACTTTCGGGTTATTCGTGGACCACTACGGCAGATCGAGTGAGACAACCGTCGACAGATAGATAATATTACATAAATCCTACAAATGTATAGGCTCACATCAGTAAATACAACTCACATGGCCGAAGAACGAAAACATCAGCTCTTTATAACGCTTCACGATAATAGAAGCCCGCAAAAAAAAAAGTAAAGTAATAAAGTTGTTATAATTATAAACACGTTAAACAATAAGGTAATAGTACATATCCCTGTCCAGCTCCTATGTTAATTTCAGGCTTGTTTGCCTAACCATCTCCTGTTCCAACTACATCTAAACTTTTGTGGTACAAGGTTATATCATTATAAAAAAGTTGTCTTTGTATATATATTACAGTCTTCTAAGATATGATAGTTCTAAAATACGACACAGTTTTACTGTCGGATTGAAGACGTTGTCTTGATTTTTTTTTAAAAAAAGAAGAAAATTAGTTAAATGTTTCGTTATTCTCCCTGTGGTTCTCTCGGGTCAATGAGGAGACACAAACAAACATGCGCACTGCATCTTCAGGTATGTCGTAGGAGCAGACTAAAATGAAACGGTGATGCGGCTGGTAACCTCATTGTGTGAAAGAAGCTGCTACATAGACCACCACAGTAAGAGCATATGAATGCGTTGATGCTGGCTTCCTGCAAGCGGACCATGTGCAGGGGTAGCTCCATTCTTCATAAAAAGGGAAATAAATGAATGTTTAACTGCATTCAATGGCCCTCCCAGAAATATGTCTTGGTGAGGATACAAAGGTGCATTCTCTTTCTTTTCTGAAGCCAGACTGTGCCATGCTTTATTGATATCTTGATTAATATTCATCTATAACGCTTATTCTCGTCCAAGTATCTTCTCGCCCAAGTATCATGGTTTACATTTTTTCCTGTTTGACTCAAGAGTGAGATACTTCGGAATGTTCCACAATAGACAGTCTATTCTGTTACAACGCTTGTTCGTAATGTGCGATTTTGTTCATAAAATAATAGATAGCATTTGTACTGTGTATATTAGTTTTTCTTTTTAAAAGTGTAATCCTTACGAAATTGTACAGGCTTTGAGTGTTATGCCCCTTACCATGTTATTTTTTTATTGCGCGAAATTTCACAACGGGGTGTTTTTTATGAGCAGGTGCTGACCACATCACCTTTAGTGTGCCGATGGTCAAGAAAATATGGGCCTAACACCATATTCCCAATATGCCTCAATTGGTGTGAAACGGGATCCTTTACCTTTTATAGTAAAAATTCGGTCAAACCCCTGGGCTCGTCTTTCACTACAAGCTTGTAGAGCTTATGTTATCATTTCTACTATTTCTGCTGACTTACCTCTTGGGCTATTTCTAATAACTATTTCATGTAGTGGAATGCTTGGTTTTTGTTTTTGTTGTTGTTGCTGTGTATCCAACTGAATATGACATTGTTTTTTAGTTATTCCAGTAGGATTTAGCAGTTCTAAACGTGCACGTAAGATTACGGACCAAACACGACGGTAATAATTATTAAATAAATAATATACACAGGAAGGTATGTTTCAGGAGCTCGTGAGAAGTAATGAAGTAGAAACTAAACAGCAGAAAAATAACAGAAGTGATAGGCCTACCGGAGAATCGAATCCAGGATCTTCCGAACGTCAACACCGCGTAGCTACAGAAGCGAATCACCCTATCCTGCCTGCCAACTAGTACCCAAAAAAAAAATAGTGATTCGTTGACAGGGTCATTAGTGCGATTTTCCCCACGCAACGCCGGATGTATACCTATGAACGATCCAGCCTAATTAATGACGCAATCACCTCTGTAGTCCCCCTAGTATACAGTATAGGTCAGATTACACAAGACAAAGATCTTAATACTGTGTCTAGTAAATGATAGAAGAATAAGAACAGTACAGGACAGAGGGCGTCCGATTGACAGAGTGGTTAGAGCGCAAATGTGTCAGGTTCGAATCACGGTGCCGACACGCTCCAGTCTAACCAGCTGTAAATGGGTACCTGACTTTGAGTTAGAGAAAGAAAAGGCAGCGAGGAAGGGAACTGGTCACCCCCACCTCTCGATGCTGGACCTAGTATGGTGAAGACTCTAACACTTCACTCCCCTACGACGTTATCTGCTATGGGACTACCTTGACCTTTTTTAAACCAGGACAGAGGGTGGAGTGGTAGTGTATAAACATGTAAATAAATAAAAAGGAGAAATCCAAGGCTGGTAAACAACAACAAAATAATACTACATAAAGGTATAACTATGTTGAGCTCTTTCTGCTGCATGTCCTGATGACGGTAATAATTCTCCTGTATTTCATTCCCTTCCATTCAATTTCAACTTCATTGGATCTTTGTAATCAAACTTATCATGGGACCGAAGAAGCATCAACAGTGAGGAATGCAGTAAGCGACCCATAGCTTGACTGCTTGCGTCAGGGTCATCGAACCAGAACTGACCAAGATCCTACTCCACCTCCAAGTGGTGGTCCTGGAAACAGGCTGCACCACTGCAGTCTGGTTGAGAGAGTAGGGATCGAAGAGGGAAGGCTAACCCGGTCCCAAAAATGCCATGCCGAAAACGGATGTGTCGGGCCGAAAGGCGCAGATATCGCAGCTTTGCTGTAAACGGCGACACAACGTAACAAACGCCCTTTTTAGGACGAACGCAGAAGAAGAAGAAGAATCTTATCATGACTTATGGTCAGTAGTTATGCACCACTTGCAAACTGAAAGGCTCGCGATTTTTTAAAGTGGCTGTTCAGTTGAGCTGTCACTGGGCAATACTCGCCTTTTCCGTATTTTACCGAAAAACTGACGGAATTTACATGACGTTTCAGTTGGACAATTAGTAATATAGGAATTCTTGCAATTTTTTTTTATTTTTTTTTTATCGTTTAGTTCCATCTAGTATTGCATTTCGAGGACATTCAAAACCTACAGGATTATGTAATCTGACATGACGGATTACTCATTTCCTGAAGCGGCCGTTGGTTTTACCACTCTTAGCTGTGTCAATAGAGACGAGAAGACTGGCAGAGCTAGTTGAGTATTCGCTGCTGTCCGCGTTAAAAGCCTGAAGTGTGCGCACCAAGATTTTGTGTTTGTTGGAGGTTGTCGAGGCGTAATAGCGTAATTTCGCCACAAATAAGAGAAAAAGCCGGAAATCGCTGCACTCGTTGCTAGGTCCGGTCACGCTGACTTCTATTTCGGGGACGTTAAGCAGAGTCTGATCGATCACCTGATGTAATTATGGCTGATGTGATGCAACTCTTCAAGGCACGTGTCGCTGTTCAGAGCATGGAAATTGCGGAGAGCGTGGAAAGCTGTACATATGAATGCGGCATGAGTCAAGTATCACAGGGTACTTTTAAAATTAAAAAACTTTACGTTCCTAACGGAAGGTTTGCCATTGCTTCTGCGTGATCTGTTCTGTGACAATGACTAATGTTTGGCCTCAGCTCAAGCGAACAGTGCCAAACTTGGTAGCTCGAAACATTTGTGTAATTATACCCCGGTTCCCATTCCGGAAATGATATTCGCAAATTCGGAATCGGAAATGTCTGGGATTCTGTCGATCTTAAGACATTTTCAAGGACTTGGGGGAGTAATAACTGGGACGTTTTCCCAAGGAAAAACAATCTTTTGCTCTTAGGCGAATCCGTGTTTTTGTGAAGAATGTTTTTGTCCCTTTTATTTTCATTTTTTTTTTTTTTTTAGTTTTTGTTCTTGCATCATAATTACTTGTAGTTTAGGTGCCACATTATGAGGCAGTCCAAGGGTAAAAGTGTTATCAGAATAACGCAAACCCATTTCTGATATAAGTTTTTCTTAAAATGTGAATTGTAATTTCACTGTCAATTTTCTTACTGACATTTTGAGTTAGTCAGAATTACAGACCGCGTCACCCAATGCTCGTTTTTATACAAGTCTCGAACACTTTACTTCTCTACGGCAGTTCGTGGGATTATCTTTGCATTTATGCATTTACATCTGTAAACCGGCTGATGTAGGGATGCACATCTGCAGCTTCTACAACTTCCACAACTAACATTACAGCGGGGGCATAATTAAACGATACTTCAACATTTTTTTAATAATAATAACAATAATAATAATAATAGCCCCTTCAGTCACAACTGGCTATGGGAATACACCTCTGAGGTGACAGCCCTCAGCTGCTTACTATCCTGGTGTTCCTTTCGACGTTTTCTCCTCTCTTCTGCTTGTTGTGTGAGCTTCATTTCGCCCAAACTGAGGTGGCCCGCAGATAGCATCGCCACTTGGTGCGATCGGCAGCTTCATCCTCCCAGGTTGCTGGATTTATGTCCAGTGCCATGTCTCTCTTGCACACATCTTTGAATCTCAGATGCGGTCGCTCAACTGTTCTTTTCCCATCTGCCAGTTGTCCGTAGAAGATTTCTTTCGGTATGCGACTGTGACGATAAAACTCAGCTGTCCCTGAATTGTTAGATGATATGGTAGAACCCTCGTAGAACATCAGTACCCTTGAATATTGTTGTAATTTTTCGTCAACGTGGAACTCTACCACCTGGGTTCATTAGTATGCAGCATTTCCACGTGGATTTTCAACACGTTGGATAATTAATATGTAGACTGTTATCTTCTGTGCATTCTGGAGATCGCATGGCCTAAAGGGGAGGTTAAGCCACGCCTTTTGCTTTACCTCAGAGCGGTCTGAATCAACTACCGCCTTCACCTTTCTTTATTACCGCCTGAAAAGGGCGTTGCCTAAGTCCAAACGAGGGAAGTGGCCCACGATCAAAGATCATGAGAGTCTCAGAGACGGACGAAGCAATTTCACATCTCTGTGTTAACCACAAAACCGCTCGCAAGATAGAGATGAACGGGAAAGACGAAGCGGCCAGAGAGTTGGATAACCGAACGGGGACGGGCGGCGTAGAATCTCGAATCTTCCCTGAGTTCGTAAAAGGTGTGACATTTTAACGTGTCCCCCCGATCTTTCATTCCATTTCATATAAATAGAGACCATTGAAGAAGGCAAGTTATCATTCGTTTGCCAGAGATTTTAAAATTCACTAGCGTATAGTTGAATCCTGCGAGATTTCATATGAATTGTTAGCTATATTGGAGTGAATTCTTTTCTGTGCTAAACGGTATAATATATATTAGTTTCTAGTGATCAGTGGTCTAGTTCATTCATTTTTATTTCACTGGATTTTGTGTTAATTTGAATCTTAAATTAAACCCATCTCAAAAGTTCCAGTGGTAAATTTAATGATATATCTATTACATTATTTCCACAGATAATAGATGTTGAAATGCTTAAATTAACTTTTAAAGTCGCGAAGGAATTTATAACTAATTAATTAAGTTAAGTTCTATATATATGCGTGTTTTTAACCATTAGACTCGCGAAGTGTTTTCTTAACTATCCAATTGAATACGCGAGTATATATAATAGTCATAACGGTAAATTTATCGCGCGTTAGAATATTATTGGATTTTTGCAGTATGATTTCATGTTTTTCTATCTTTCCTATAGAATGATCATACAACCTTTGCGTCCCAGCAATAAATTATACAGAGTCCTCCAGACTCAGTTTTTAAACCTCCAGAACATTTGATGAAACATTTTGTAAATTTAATCTTGTGGCGATCTTTGTTTGGGATCCCGCTGCCTGAATTTATCAGAAAGAAAGCAAACCCAAGAACAATTAAATAATACTCATCAAACAAATTAAAGTCTGTAAAGATTAACTGGAGAAGAACATTGCCAGAGCTATATTTATATTATTATTCCTGCTCTACTGGGAAAGAGAGTATATGTTTTCCTGAACATTGAGAGTTGATAATTTTTCTCACTGGATTTTTTTAAACCCCGAAGAAAAACCTACCTCACTGGTCAGTTGTGTCATCACGTCCAGTTTTACTATCAGCGGCGAAGTAAAAAAGAGACCACACCATCCTCACCCCTGTATCTGTGACAGTGCCATCCCATAGAACTTTTTTTCTAACAAAACAGAAGTACATTAAGCTTCACCTTCCAGCGATTCTCGGGAAATTGTTGCTAAGAGCCTAAACCCGTTAAAATCTGGGGCTGGAAAACGAAGAACAGTATTCAGTTATTGAACACTTACTACTGTATGTGTAAATTTTCTATGGAGTGCCAGATTCCACGATCGGTAAGTGTGTGTGAGAAAGTGTGTTGGCCATCACGAGCGTGCATGAATGAAGGAGCATTATGTGCAAACATTTTTTATTTGCTTTACCTGGTAACTACCTTTTTTTACTGTATTCGTTGTTTTGTTCCTCAAGGGGGATTTCTTAACTTCGTTTATTTCCCCTCCCTTAAATCTGTTTAGTAAAGGGGAAAACATTTTGAGAACAATAGGGTTTTTTTTTTAACCACCCATACCTAGTATTGTAACCCCTCTTATCAGAGTAAATTATCTATACTTCTGATAACCACCTGTCCTTTGGACTGGGTTTTTTTCTTCCTTTGTCTATTACAAGCGGGAAGGGCATATTGGATACTACCAGTCAACCACCCCCCCACCCGGTATTTGTATTTTTTTGTACAATGAGTATTGCCTGTAACATAATACCTGTTGTGATTTTGATTTAAATGCTAAATAAACATCATAAAACTTTTCTTACTGTGTTGGAAGGCCCAAGCCCAAAATTACCCATATTTGTTTACCATAGTTTGTATTCACGTAGCGTCTGTGTGTTTGAAGCACCAAATTGGTGTGCACGTGAGTGTCTGGTAACTGGCAAATAATTGTTTAGCCAGGAGAGTGTAGGAGTCTATCAAAATAAAAATATAGATTGTCGTAAGATAGGCAAATCGGAGGAGATTTTTCCCGATTTACTTAGACTGTCCTTACTCTTCCAGCACTTTTGTGAATCTACTACCTATTTTTAAACCTTTCTTTCACAGAGCCTTCACCATCATTTTTCACTCTAACGGGACCACTATTTCTAAGACCTATCCTCAAATAAAAATTTACGACAGTGACCATCTTCCTTGCGGCAGACATGGCCAAGCCAGCGTAGTCCGCGCTGTCTAAGCAGTGTATACATGCTTTGAAGGCCAGCACGTGACAACACCTCGACATTTGTCACTGTATCTTTCCACGAAATGCCGAGGATGTGGCGCTGACACCGTAGATGGAAAGTATTGAGCCTTCTTTCTTGCTTAGCATAGGTTGTCCATGTCTCGCTACCATACAGAAGTGTGCTGTTGACGCAGGCGTTATATACCGCAGCTTTGGTCTTCATTGTGAGTTTGGAGTTTCCCCAAATACGCGATGTGAGGCAAGCAAAGGTAGCTGCAGCTTTGCCAATGCGGCTGTCAATTTCTGTGTCTAGAGAGAGTTTGTCATTGATGGTAGACCCCAGGTATGTGAAGTGGTGCACCACTGCCAATTCATAGTTACTTTACTACTACTAAGGCACTGGACATAAATCCAGCACCTGGGAGGATGAAACTGCCGATCGCACCAAGTGGCGATGCCATTTACGGCGACACCTCAGATTGGGCGAAAAGAAGCTCACACAACAAGCCGAAGAGAGCAGAAAACGTCGAAAACATCAGGAAAATAAGCAGCTGAGGGCTGTCACCTCAGGGGCGCATTCTCATAGTCAGTTATGACTGAAGGGGCTAATATTATTATTATTATTACTACTATTATTACAACAACAACAACTACTACTACTACTCATACTACTACTATGTACTACGACTATTATTACTAACACTACTACCACTGTCACCACCACTGTAACCACAACCACCACCTCTACTACAAATAATCGCTAATGCTGTAACTCTGCTGCCACTAATGACAACTTAATTACGAGAGCCCTTATTACAAATGCTAGTGCGGTAGATTTTACGACAAGATGCTACAATTACTAACTGCCTTATAAGTGCTAGTCTGTGCAGTTTATCCACAAATCTTCTGCGAGATTTATCACCACCAAATACAGCGTCATGCCCTTGTATTTCCCGGGGTCTCCTGGGGGACAAAGACAGAAAAGGGCTACCGCCCCTTGAAGCATGTCCCTGTATAATCTTTATGCCTGGGACCCACGCTTGGTGGGGCTGTTAGAAACGTGGCTGATTGTTGAGAATGAAACCTGCACCACTATGTAGTATGAGAACTGTAACATCTGCAGACGCGTAACATAATCTCTTCAGCTAAGGAAACAATTCCTGAACGAACTGATATGGTAACAGATGTATCGTCTAGCTCTTTGGTAGGCAATGTTTAAACTCTATCGTATTTTTGGTTGCTAATGCCTTGTTTGCTTCTTTGCTTCGCTATGCAGAAGAATTCGGCCACAGATTTCGCCTTCAGGCTTCTTTTTCCGCGTACGCTCTCGAATAATGACACCTACCTCTTATAAAGCTGGAAGTCTGTCCGATGTTTCTCTCGTCGCCATACGATTCTCCCTCAACTGGGTAACTGGTTGGAGGAGGGGATGCTGCATCTAGGAGACATCTAGGTGCATAGTTGGCAATGTGGATATTAACGACTTACTCCCGTAGCGAGGCAGTGTTTCCGGTTAGTCTATCACTTCAGTTGTCTTTCTGTTATCTAGTTTTCTACTTTCTACTTCTTTATTTCTCACGAGTGCCTGAAACATACCTTTTTTGTGTACTATTTAACTCTTTGACTCCGGAAAACGCGCAGAGCGTTGGGCAGATATGACACCCATGCCAAAACAACTCTCTGAGCGTTGTTTTTAGTCTATCACAAATTAAAATTACGGCACAGGGTGGATCATAATTGCGGAGTTAAAGAGTTAATAAACATCTAGGAGGTAGAAATGAATCATCATCAACGTGGTTTACTAACGATGTTAATATCTTTTATTGTGCTGTCTTTTCTAAAATATTATGTTCTTGTTCTTTGTTTGTTTGTGTACGTTATCACATGTTAATAGCAGTCTGTCTCCTTTCCAAAAAAATTAATTAATTAATTAAAACCTGCACCGAAAACACTTCCTGTGCTCGTGGAAAGTTGGTTTCAGTAGTTTCCTTTTACATGCTGAGGTTGCTATTCCTACGCCTTCCGATAGCTCAAAGACACTCGGGCAATGACATATTTTGAGGCGTCTTCTGTTTTTTTTAAAGAAGAGGGGTATAAAGTGGAGGATCATGCATCCTTGGTTGAGGTAACCCCCTCTCCCCCCCCCCCCTTCCTGTGATATGAGCCCCGGGTCAATGGTCCTGCTGGTTACTTCATATCGTACGGTCTGGCCATTCACATGCATAAGTTCAAATGAGTCGTCTTTTATGACATCCTGGTGCACTTTGTCAAGTCCTGATCAATTAATATGCCCTGCTGCTTACTCTTGAATAAATTTTAAAAAGGTGTGTACAAGACAAATACACTAACTCCTTTCAGACTTGGATAAAACCGTTTTCGATATAAGGTAAATAGACAAGATCATCCCCTGAGTTAGTAACTGAAGCATATTTGACTTTAACGAAGAACGTAAGGCCCAGACTATGGCCAATACATGTTAGTTCCCGGCGGAGCACATGACTTCAACAAATACACTCAAAGCCTTGGTATCCTGTGTCATCGGTTCAATTCATTCATTCATCACCCTTCAGCTCCCAAAGGATCTACAGGCCGAACGTGTGCAAAGCCATCCTGTCACGTGCCATCAGTTCAAGGTCATTTCATGTCTTCTTCATGCCCTTCATGTCTGCCTCCAGTTCTCTTCTCCATGTGGTCTCTCTCTACCTCTCTAACCCTGGGGAATCCAGAGTAAGTACTGCTGGGTAATGCTATCAGCAGATGTCCTCGATGTATGTCCTGTCCATCTCCAGCATCTACTTCTCATCTCTTGTTCTACTTGGACTTGTCTGGTTCTAGTCACCAGTTCCACATCAGTGATCTTGTCAACCAATTCAATGCTTCCATTCTTCTTAAGCACCCATATATAAAAGTCTGTAGTTGGTTATTGTTTGTGTTGTTCTCCATGTTTCAGAGCGATACAATAGGACTGACTTCACATTTGAATTGAATATTCAGATCTTTCGTTCACGGTCTTTCCTTAATCACGTCTTTGTTAAACACTGAATGCCTATTTCTAGCTATCTTGTCTATTTGTTTTTGTTTCCCTCTATTTTTACATACATATAAAGTAAAGAGTCACCACTCGGTCAACACATTTCACCATTGCCTCATTCTGGTACTTCGCAATGACCTTTCGTGTTTGAAAGCACCGATCTGTTATCTCCTGCCCAACATTCATCAAGATTAACCGGCAAGTGGCGCCAGGGAAGACAACGCTTTGGCTCACTGTTTTAATTAATCTAATAAAAAATCTCTCGATCTCATCGACTAATCCCCAGTCTTGAAGTTCAAACTATGATGTCACGCTTCGTCATCACTTGTGCCAGGGCGAAAATCACTTTATTCTTTATCGGGAACTGATTAGCAAATGAAAGCATCAACTCGAAGCGATTATCCGCCCTTCTGTGGTGCACAGAGAAACACATCCCGTGAGTTGTCATGCGTAAACACTGCCATCTGGTGCGAGCGTTTTATTTGTAACGTACTGTCGAATCTCGATTAAAATTATGCATCAGAACGCAACATAAACTAAATAGTTCTTTGTAGTTTTGCCATTTTAAAGATATACGCCCAAGTATGTATTAAAGACAGCTCATTTTTACTGAGCAACAGTTTTTTTCTTAGTCCTATCTCATAAAATTACTGGCACCAAAAAAAAAAAAAAAAAAAAAAAAAAGCTGCCGTTTGCTTTAGTGTTGTTTTGATTCCTTTTCAGTATGGAATTTAACATGATTGGACACTCCAGGCTTTTCCACCCCTCTTCCACGTGTTAACAACCTGGCATACTGTTTTGTTTTTGTTGTTTGTTGTTGTTTTTTGGTTCTGAAAGGGGAGAGCACACGCACATACAACGTTTACACAATTTTAAATTATTTATTCACTCTTTTTTTTGAACCGAGTGGAATAGGGAGGTGATGCCTTATTTTGATATCGGAAATCAGAACTATTATCTTGAAATAACTACACCTAAATATCATAATTATCATCCATGAAGTGTTGAAAAGGGTATTTTATCTTTAAAAAAATGATAGGAAACTCTGTACAGACAAATACTATTAACAGTGTGACGAAACGGGGCGACCTCTATCGATCTGTGGTTCTCTCCGGCGGTATCGGTACATTTGTGGTACTGATTTTTATTATGTGCTGTCAATTATCGCACTTTTCTTTCTTTCTTTCTTACTTTCTTTCTTTTTTTGTCTGCTAAGTAGCAGATATGTGATTTTATCAAATCACCCTGTAGGTGATAAATATCACAGTTGTGACACTCCTTGCAGATATGTCACCGGTTTGTCATCCCAGCCTACGAGGAGCTGAGATAAGATAGTCGCCGGCGCGTTTAGATTGAACCGCTGATAAGACGACATTACCGTCTGTGTGACACAGGTGGGCAGACAAATGTGATGTAATCGTTTCCGGTCCTTGGTTTAAAAGTAATCATGAATTTATTACATTTTAACAATATGAGTCTACAAATGTGTTTGTGAGAGTGCATGCAAGGCATCATATGTCCATATATGGTAATACGTAACCTTTGCAGGCACGCACCTTATTTCACGTGGGACTATTTTGAAATATCACAACCTATCCTGCATGATTTGAAATGATTGGATCTTTCTGATTAGATTCATAACATCATTGGAGGGAATATAGGCTGACAATTTCATAATTTTATTTCTCTGTGATTTGCACTAACGACAAGACAAAATCAGACCTTCGCCAGAGGAAGAACTAGATTCATAATTCCTAATTGTTATCCGGACCTTTTATTGGAGAGCCAGATAAGACTTACAAAGCACAGGAAATCTCTTTCAAATTTTATTAAGGAAAACCCGGACTAAGAAAGTTGAAGAAACACGGCGTCAGAAGGGGCAATCTATTGTAAAATTAAAAGAAATCACAGACACGTGTAAGAGAAGATTCGTCTCTTTTATTCATCTGTGCGACTAGTCTGTAGCCAGGATTGGCGTAAGTTGGATTTACATTTCATATTTTATTACTAACATGTGAACTAACATGTATATGTATATATTACCATGTGAATTGTATTGGGTGAAACTCGCTATTGGAGGTCAAAGTCATTTGAGGTTGGCAACCTCAGCGTATAGAATAATGATTCATGAACCACCACTGCACGGACTGGTGATTGCTTTATTGATAGTTTCGTAAAGAGAACTAAAAGCTTAAAGTAGTTCCAGGTTCCCTATGGAGCAGGGAGGGAAAGTTGAAAAAAAATTATGACATTCTAAGCACAAGACTTACATTTTCAAAGCAGTGTAAATGTCCCTACAAACATATTCACTTTAAAATTAAAGTGAGTTTTCACGCTTTAAACCAACGTAAATGTCTATGTGAAAATATGTATTTAATTAATAGAAGTTTCAAACTTTTCCACAAGTGTAAATGTAAAGAAAACGTAAATGAATTTATGTTGTGAACACTTTTCAAACAGTGGAGATGTAAATGTAAAACATATTATATCTGTACGTTTAGCCTTTTCATTTAAATGTAATGTAAAGCAAAATCTATTCTATTTAAATGTAAAGGAAGTTTTATCCCGAGGGATTAAATGTAATTCTCATCGAGGGTAAACTCTGAGTTAAGTGGGATGGTGAAATAGAAGAGGGGGGACACATAACACTGTGTCAGAGACGCCATACTCAGAAGAGCGTTCTTTTCTATTCTTCTATCACAGTTATTGGTGGTACCAGCCGAATGTACTATTTCTGGAACAAGACAGTATCAGTGGCCTACGCTTTAAGACAAAGGACGCACTGTGTAAACTTTCCTTGAAGATTCTGGGAGACGAGCTACACCAGACAACCTTGACCAGAGACGAGTGATCAGTGTGAAAAGACAGAACCGTCATTGGCTGCTAATTTCAAATATATTCTGCCACTTGAACCTCTTAACTCTTTTTGCAATCCCCAAGTACTTTTTCTACTTTTTTGCGCACTTTTTCTATTTTCGAGAGAGTACATTAACTTTCAACCACAGCTAAGGGGGTGCAACTGTGGTTGAAAGTTAGACAATAATTGTACTGTTCCCCTTATATGTACTCTCCCGAAAATAGAAAAAGTGCGCTAATGAAGGTATGCATGAACAGTTTGATTATGAAAGAAGCCAACAACACAATTGATAAACAGTACATGAACTGGAGTTTCGTCAAACTTCAAACGTTGTTCTCATAGGCAGTAAGTCGACCATGGCTTCTCAGAGGCAGTAAGTCGACTAGGACAAGATTTTAAAAGATGCACGAACAATTACGAGACATGTTGTCATAAAAGAAATGTTAGTTATTTAGTCAATTTACGGTCCATTAGATCATTATCACTGCTCCACATGTCATTTAGGTAAGGTTACTCCATGTCTTCATATTTAATACATACAGATAATTTTCACTACAAATATCTAAAGACGGTCGCCTGCAATGAAGTGACCACAGTAGTGATAGTACCGTCTGTAATACATGTAACAGAAACAACACACTATAATTAATAACCTGTCAATGTTGACGAGTTATTGCTAGTACACAAATAATTCACTTTCAACAAAAGTATGCAATTACTCAAAACCAATGTTCTTGTATTATTTATACTACTAACTTTAGAACAGTCTTTTTCATCACTACACTTGAATTGTTCTTTTTAGACTTCTCACGTAAATTGTTATAATTTCCCATATAGGTTACTTACCTGAATGTCTCTCTGTTTCTATATATTTGGTTTGCACAAACGCCTTGCTGGTCTTGTACTAAGCCACCAACCACTGATGGAGCTAGTACCCGAATATAGATTCTCATGGTTGTGCTCCTTGCTTATCTAAGGATGTCACAGATAGATCTATTTCTTCCACCTTCGGTTTAGTGTTACCAATAGAAACCTGAACCAAGATGTGTTATTGTTATTGTTAATCAGAATCGACCTCACTGCACTCCGGGCAAACCCATAGGTGCTCAGTTTCCCTCAGCAAATGTCGAAGGGCATGAATGCTAATTGTACCTGTAGCACGCTGGTTGTACATGCGACGGATGCATCCTCTCTCACTTCCATTTCTGCTAGTCCCACGTTTCATGCCAAACTCCAACGCCTCAGCCTTGCTGATTCATCCGTTGCAGTGTCATTATCCAGCAGGCGATCATTAATAGCCCTTTGTATCTCTCCCTTATCCATGTACACTGTCCCCACTATTGGTGCTCTCGAGGCCAGTCTGTCAGCTCTCTCATTGCCATGTATCCCTGCATGACCAAGACAGTAGATAAACACCAGTATTTTAAGATATGAGGATTCTATTGATGTTTTCCATTCCTGCCGCAGCCATCCGTTCTGAGCTTTCCGAAGCTTGGCCTGAGAGTCTGACAATATAACTGCCCTGGTTGATAGAGTTTTAGACAGCCACCTCAGTGCTGCAGTAACTGCCTCAACCTCCATTCTTATCCTGGAGGTTGTTGTCTCTTAGGCTCCAGTCTGATCAGCGACGACCCTACCCTTTATTCTCACAGAGAAGCCCCATCCTGATTTCTCACCACGGACTACAGACCCATCAGTGTACAAAATGGCGTCATCATCCCCACTATGATCACTTATCAGCTGATTAATCTCCATCTCTGCTTTTCCATTGCCCCAAGATCTGCACTCTCAGCCAAGGCTAATGATGACCTGCTGGTATTTTATCCAGTTCTCCCCTGATTTACTCCACTCTTCCCCTTTGGATACATTTTGAACCCTGGTCACCAGACCAATGGTTGCCTCTGGTTGTGCCATCTATGTCATCCCCTTCTTGATTCTTGCTCCTTTGATGTCAGCTACATTCTTATGTAGGGTGTGTCTTTTGTCGGTGGTTACCCGCATATTGGCTTTTGCCTGGGCCATTGCATATCTGGATCTAATCGACTGCAATACGAGCATGTATTTCATTCACAATGGGGTTAGCACGCTTAGAGCCCAAAACTAGTCACATCCCTTCATTTTGAATGCGTTCCAGTAGTTCACATTGTGACACTGTCAGCGTGAGTATTCTTAGCCCGTACTCGATTACTGAAATCACGAGCTGATGATACAGGAGAAACAATAGTCTCTGTCACAAGGCGCAGCAGCCATTGTTTTTAAGGCTGCCAGTCCTCGCTTGCACTTCTGTATGATCAGTTCGACAGGAAACAAGTTATGACATGTGGATAGCCTCTTTCTTAAGATCCACAAGTCTAGGTGTCCGTGAGTGTGAAGTGTTCAGCGTGGTGCATGTGTATGCATGACGCATGGTTCTGTTCTTTACTAGTATTACATAGAATTACAGGTGTCTGTCTGCAATTTATTCTAAAATACATTTACATGGATACAATATAGTACAGTATATGTACAGAAATCATGACGTTTCAGTCGCTTTTCACAATTCAGACTGCCAAGTCATTGACATTCCTGCTTGTAAGCATCGTGTTCGTTTTCATCATCCACATAATTATTTTCCAAGTCAATCCTCTGGTATTGACCTTTAACAATAACGTTCAATTAAATGTAATTACCCTGCAATAAAAAATGAATTATATTCATAAATCTACACAGAAATTTTACATACCCACTAGAATTGGTCAGAATTACAAGTCTGGACTCAGGTTTGGTGGTAAGTAGAAGGTTGCCCGGTGTGGTAAAGTGGGATGTTATAAATATTTATAGGGGACTTAGTGTACTGACTGAGATCAGCTGTGAAGGTATCTATATCTAATAAGAGTAGTGTATTATAGAAAACCTTACTTACTGCCACATATGTATACCTCAGTCAGAATTATTCTGGAGTAGTGTGATGACTACGTTATATGTCTAGGGTATGTGTATGATGAAGTGTAAGTCATAACAACAACAGACAGATAAACAATTTAATTTATTCCACCACACTTGACAACACTGTGACACTCACATACATATAACACTCTAAGAGGATATCTTAAAGGAGTCACTGATAACTTTTCAAATAACAATATGTACTCAGTGCTGTCATGAATGTATATGTGTCCTGATTCAAATACAAAGGGAACCAGGAATCACAATCAATTTTAATTACAAGTTATATGTACAGAATTTATTAATATGATTCTTGTAGTGACATATATTATAAATGGTATCCTATGTGTGTCAGTTGTGTAGTGGTAATATGAGGTAATACTGGTTTTGTTTTGTTCAAGCTCTGTTGGTATTTGTCATCATGACTTCAATAGTTTGTTTCTATGGGAACTAGTATTGGAGATGTTCTCAGTTCCTGGTATTAAAACAATTTACTTCCCCTCTTAATTTTATGTTACAATGTTATTTTAAGATGGGGGTACATAATGTTGAGCTCCATGGCCACACTCTCTTATCTTGCGTGATGACTGCAGTAAAGGACTCCTCTGCTCGATAACTGTACTGAGTTCTGGAGCCACCCCACTGGTTGTTATATTGACCAAGGAGTATGCTGTCCACTTCTGGCTTCAGCAAAGCTCTGACCAGGTGCTGCTCAATAACTTTAAGACCACGGTCCCTGAAACAAGAAGGTTGTACCTTCTACGTCAGAACTAATTTACACTCTATTTCTACACTGAGCACAATACATCACAAACATTGAGTTCAGAGCGTTAGGCCAACTGTCAGCTTCATCTGAAATACTTTATACCAGTATTTCCCTCCCTAATGGTTACTACGCCTCTGCAATTCCAGCATTATTTCTTTCTAGTTAATAATCTAGGTGTCAGTGTACTGTTTGGCCATTCCATGCAGTTTTACTTTCCTCCGACACCTTCTGTTCAGGCTGGAGCCTATAGGCTTTACATCATGTTCGCTACTGAACCACACATATATACAGACATAAATTATCAATTTACATTCAATTTTCATTAAAAGATATTGAATATTTCAAGCTTACCACAATTCATGGAAATAATAATAAACAGTTTCGTTGACTGGCAATGAATATAGCACAACTCCGATCTGCCGATGTCCCAGGCTTTATTTTATAAAAAATATACACTGGTGCTCAACGTACTGCTTCTTAGTAGGTTTATTACAAGATGTGGCAATGAACAGACGCTCTGAATGGAGTATATTCGCAGCTCTACCCAATCACACCACGTCTACACATCTTTTCAAAAAAGTACCCCTTTCTCACGTTTCCCCTGACAACACACGATAGTATTTATAGTCCGACCAATCGTGTTTAGTCTTTCATTTGTTGCGCTCCAATCACATAGGAGTTAACATGGTAGGCTATTTCCGTACGTAATGTTTTTTTAAACACGTTATAAAAAAATTTTATGAGCAGAAATGATTTCATGCTGTCAGGCACCCCCACTATTTTATTTTGGCCATAACTTGGTAATTCCTAGACTATTTGCGTAACGTTTTACATATTCTTTGTCAGCAAACCCTAAGGAACCCAAATATATATATTTAATAGAGCTAATATGCTGCGTTCAAAATATGCAATTTCTTCTACCTCCTGTTTCGAAGATGTGCTGTCTGGGTACTGTAATGTTTTCAAACGTAAACCGGTATAATGTCATAATTCCTAATAAGCGTTTTTCAGGATTTTAAAACCTAACTCTGGGAAGGGTAGTGAATTTTATCACTGTCGATTTGAAATAAAGTTAGTGCATGTGGCCTTACACGCGTGATGGCAGCAATTGTGTATCGCGCGACGCGTGTTTAGTGTTGCACGTGTTCGGCTTTCTGCCTCTCCCTTCTCTCTATCCTTTAGTCCATCTGTCTTTAGTTACGCCGTGTATGGAATGAATGAAATATTAAATCTAGGTCATTGATCAGCTTGCGTGATACAGTACACGTTTCATTGAAGAAAGCGGGTAATAATACAGTAGGCTTTTACTATCAACGTGAAAGCGTTACAATTTGCAGACGAAGTAGAAACAAGGGGGATTTCGAGTACAGTCATTGTGACAGCACTGTTCTTTACCATTCTTCTTTCCTTTTATTAAATTTATTTGTTAGGCTTTGCATTTACGTTTTAATTTATATATGGGGATTAGAATAATTCACGACATCTCCCCTCTTAAAACAGACATTATATGTCAGTCCTTTATTCTATATACACATAGAGAAATTTATTATTATTTCTGGGGTTTACGGTGATTCTCATCACACGGATGGCGGCTTAAAAAATCCGCTCCCAAATTTGTTTTTCCAGATATATACTCAATGCTAAAATTATAGGGAGCCAAAAGCAAGGACCATCGGAGTAACCTAGAGTTCTCATGCCTAGCCTGGGCTAGAAACGATAAAGGTTTGTGATCCGTTTGCAACTTAAATGCCTTCCCATACAGATAAATATTGAATTTCTTTATTGCCCATATTACTGCAAGACATTCTTTTTCGCTAGTTGAGTAATTGATTTCAGCTTTATTCAATTTTCTGCTAGCACTTGCATCCGTCCTTACTATGAATTCTTGACTTAAGTCAGGTAATTTCAAAATGGGTTTACTTGTGAGCTTTTCCTTCAATTCTTGGTAAGTCATTTCACATTGTGGTGTCCATGTAATGCGATCTGGATGTCCTTTACGTGTCAAATCAGTTAACGGTGCACATATGGAATTAAAGTTTTTGATATACTTCTGGTAGAAACCACATAATGAGACAAAGGATCTCACGTCCTTCTTGGTTTGTGGTCTCGGGGCTTTCTTTAGTTTCTCTAAATTCTTTGGGTCAGGGGTCATGTTTCCCTGATAAACTGTGTGTCCCAAAAATTCCAATTCTTTACATCCAACGCAACATTTGGTTGGTCGGGCTGTTAAATTTGCTTCCCTAAGTCGATCAAACAGCATCTTCAGAGAGTCAATGTGTTCCTCAAATGTTTCTGTTGCTATAAGGATATCATCCATGAAATTTGTTATACATGGATTATTCAGAGGGTCCAATAATTTTCTCATCATTCTAGAGAAGACACTAGGCGCATTCTTCAATCCAAATGGCAATCTATTAAACTCATAGTGTCCTTCTGAGGTACTAAAAGCTAGGTATGGTCTAACCTCAGGCTTTACTGGAATCTGATAGTATCCTTTACTCAGATCCACTTTTGAGAAATATGTAGCTTTATTTAGTCTGGCAAACAGCTGATTTGTATCCGGCAATGGATCCACCTGTCCTTCTGTAATAGCATTCAGTCTCCTGTAATCTATACAGAGTCTATGTTCTCCAGAGGGCTTCCTTAAGAGTACAACACCGGAACTATATGAGGATTCACTGTGCGAAATAATTCCTTCCTTCAACAGATAGTCTATCTCTTCCTTCAAAGCTTTCTCCTTAGCAAACGGAATCGAATATGGTTTCATACAGACAGGTGTGGGGTCTATCAGTTTCATATCATATTCCAATAGGTTTGTATGCCCTGGTCGGTCTGTTAACACCTCTGCATGATTATTTAGAACCTGTTGCACTCTCTCTTTCTGAGTTTTTTGTTAAATGTGTACTGATTTTCACCTGTGCTGCTGTCTCACAGGGGTGTAATGGATATTCAAATGATGAAAGTGGTTCCTTTTTCATCTCCATGGCGATGGACAAGGTCAACAAGTGTGTCTCTTCCTGATGTTCTCTTTCCAAATATTTCTTCAGGAGATTCACATGATAGATTTTTTCTTTCCCCTTCTTATCTATCTTATAATTTGTTCTAGACACCTTCTCTAAAACTGTATATGGACCTTGCCATCCAATCTGTAACTTATTCTGACTCCCGGGGAGAAGAAGCAGTACCTTCTCTCCCACAGCCAAATCTCTGTCTTTCGCCTTCCTGTTATAATAGGCAGCATGTTTCTTCCTGGCTTGTTTCAAATTTTCATTGGCAAGTTTCCAGCCAGTTTTTTAAACGAGTGGTCAGCTCATTCACATATTGGTATGAAGATGTAATGTTTTCCTCTGCCTTTTCATCAGTCCACGTTCTTAACAAAGCTACATATGGACCTTTAATTTTGTGGACCTATTTGTCCATGCACCGGTATGGTCTCTTCCACTCGAAGCTCTATAGTGATGATTTTTCTTCCCAGACTTATCATGCATAAAACGACCGCTACCAATTTTTTTCCTGGGGCTTTCTCCCCACTTAAAATTCTTGATGAGAGATTTCCTCTCTACATCCTCTTCCTCCAGTTTGTTTAAGTCCGATTGAGGGATTTTCGGCTTATCCTGGGGTAAGACATCCTTTTGCACTCTCCGCATAGTGGCCATTGTAAAACAGTTAAGTGAAGCTTGTCCGTGAAAAGGGGCTTCCCATTCCCTTTGGTCCACCTTATCAAATTTATATCTCTTTGTATTTTCAGGCCTACTTTTGCCCCTTGGCGTGTCCAGGTCCTGATCAATGTTCCCACTTGTGGGTGTTCCCTCATGTGCTATGCTACACCTTTCTACAAAATTCTCAATGTCCCATCTTGCTTTGGGCCAATAATAATTGTGAGCCACCTTTTGAATGATGGTACCTATTTTCTCATGGTCCCCATCTGGTTTCACATGTAGGCTCCTTATTAATTCTGTCCTATATCTCTTTGGAAGAACCAGCTGTCCGTGACCTTTGGATCTAGCTCCAGTCTTCCTATAACAAATCAACTAGTTTTTCTGTAATAAATCTCCTTGCCAGGGAGTTGTTAGGACAAGTTGACAATTTTCCTGACAAAACAAGGCTTGCAGTGTTCTATCCTCAGCCTGAGCCTTCTCTCATCCTCATTCTGGAGTGGTATCTCAACATTACTATCCTCCTCCTGTCTTGTGGTCGAACAGACCTGAAGCAGTTGCCATGTACACAGGTTT